>CM068375.1:263786034-264386034 GCA_034769895.1 Magicicada septendecula
CAAAACCAGAAGGAAGAAGTATAGTGAAAGCATTCTATGGAACACCTGACGAATTAATTATTATTAAATTACTCACAACATAAAATTATCAGCGGAAAATAAGAGACTTCGAAGAAACATAACTGACGACTCATCCTGAAGGAAGAAGAGGATCGACCTACTTCAACCTGAGAAGACGAACGACTGCGGAACAAGAGGGAAGCCGAACTTTATATGAAAACCATCTGAACGAGAATTGATGAACATCCGAGGAGGAGAAGACGACTAGACCCATCCGGAAGAAGTAGACGAACATCGAGGAAGCCCCAACGAGAACCGATGAGTATAAAACAATAATTTCACTAAAAAAACAAATTCCCCTTTTTATCCATAATAACGAGTCACAATTTTCACTTCACTGATCACTATTTTGAACAAGAACTGAAGGTACTTAAAATATCACTATTAATGAAACTTAATCAATTAATAACCATTTAAACTGTTCTATAATAAATTATTAATGAACATAACTTGTTGTCAAAATCCTAACCAAACTCTATTCTGATTCTCATTGCTGATAACTTACTTGTATGTATTAATGTATTAAATATTGTGTACCTAGTTTTAAGAAATATCATAATTTTGTGCATTTTAGCCGTTAATCCAAAACTTCTGTAGTCAAAAGGACTTTTTAACATGCCTTGAGACAAATATTTATTGTAAACAAACATTATTCGCCAAGCAGGCATCTTCGTGATACAAACGACTGAGCATACCAACTGAGCAATTGTAAAAGCCGGTACCAATATAAATTAATGTACTATTCAATAACTGGAAATTTTAAAAGGGTTTAATAAATCTTATTGTTCTGCAACGCTGTATGTTTGATTCGTAGAAAATAAAGTAATATATAGAGAGTTATTAAAGTGAAAACAACAAAACGCCACAGTTAGCGAAGTCGACACTGCAAGACGGCGTGAGCCAATCAGGTGGCGAGGCGGCAAGATTCAAACTGAGTGCCGAGAGATACGGTTTGCCCGTAAGTAGTAAGAAAAAGTACAACCCGACTCGCTATATACGAATAACATTCACAGAAGTAACTGAACTGATTAATACCCTCAATTATACACCTATACTATACTACGAACCCAACGAGCGAATTACAAAACGCTCGTCACACACACATTTACGATACGAATACAAGATCGGGTGACAATGCTAAAATCCAAAAAACCCCCAATAAACGTCATATTACAAAGTGGCGTGCCAACTAGTAGGGCTAGAATAATTAAGAAATTATACCATTAAACCTTACAGATTCTAGCGGCGACTACAGAAAATGGAACCGGCAAAGCACGATACAAGATACCAGAGTAAGCTGTGCGAGAAGGAGGCGGAAAAGGAAGCAAAGAGATTAGAAAAGGAGATAGAAGAGAAACGATTCAGCTATGCAGAATGGATGACAGCACTATTTAAAAAGTTTAGCAGAGAGATCGAGTACATCGAGAAGAACACCACTGACCATGAACGAGCACAAATGAGTCGCGCAAATGCAAGGGGAACGCCAAACGACGAAATGTCATTGGAAGAAATTTATGATGAAGTATGGAAGCTGGACACCAAGTGCAATAAAGAAGAGACTATTGGGACAGCCCACGGA
This sequence comes from Magicicada septendecula, assembly GCA_034769895.1. Classification (NCBI taxonomy): domain Eukaryota; kingdom Metazoa; phylum Arthropoda; class Insecta; order Hemiptera; family Cicadidae; genus Magicicada; species Magicicada septendecula. Next base: position 263,787,674 of record CM068375.1, read on the forward strand.
AAAAGCGATAAAAAGGTGGAGAAAATGACTGAGGATGACTGGGAGAGATGGTACAGTAATGAAGAACAAATGAAAAACAAAAGAACGGGAGTATACGCACAGGTGACAGAGGAATATACACCGGAGGAGTATGAACAATGGAGACAGTTAATAAAACTACCAGAAAAACCAATACAAACAGAAAACGCAGAACTAAGAGAATGGATAAGGGTTATGTTCGAGCTATCCAGAGAAGATATGTGTAATTGGAGGAAGGAACATAATCGAATAAAAGAGTTCAGTGAAATACCAAATAAGAAAAACTTGGAACAACCAAATGTTCAATTAAAAAAAGAAATAGTCAAGGACGTGGAAGTGAAGCAACAGAAGAAAATAATGGTATTCACACAAGAAGAGGTACAAAAAACCATGGATTTATTGAATGAACATTATAGAATGATAAGCGAAGCTTTGGATAACCATCACGAGAAGATGAAGGAAATTATGGATAATGGTTTCGAGAAGGTGCATGAAACACTAGATAATACTTCGGAAGGTATTGAAGAAACAGTAAATGAAAACAAGGAACCATTAGACCAGAAGGTAGAAGATAGTAAGAAGGAAATGGAATTAAAAGAAGACAAAAGCATACTGTTATCTACAAATGAAAATAACAGCAACAAGGAGAATAATAAATACTTGGAAATGAATACCAAGGAAATAAGAAAAATATATAGAAAGAAAATAATAAATACCAGAGAAGAATTGGAGATGATGAAGAATGGACTACTTGAGATGTTTAATATACCAATTAACGACCAGACTGAAATAATGAATTTTAAAAATAACAGAAGGAATTTACTAAAAACTTTAGAAAGGAATCACTACAAAACAGTGTGTAACAGCATAAGAAGGAGAAGACACTTAATGGACATGCATAATCCAATATCGACGATAGCATCTACGATGGAAATAGCATTGACCCATTCGTTGTATAAACAAAATAATGAAATGATTGAGATAGGAATGGAAACAAGTGAAAATTTTACGACAGAAATATTTAAATACAAGATAGTAGCAAGAAAGTGGATAAGAACAGAAGTCATTCTGAAAATGACAGCAATCCGAACAACAGGGGTAACTCATATAGTCATGGACCATGGCTAAACCAAGTGCGGAGGAACACTGAGAAATGGGACTGATTTTAAGTAGACCGACCATGCGAACCAATTAATGTATAAATAACAAGGGCCGTTGTACAGTACCATAAAGGCCCCTATCTCATTGTCAAGGACAACCACAACAACACCTATGTCGTAAGTGAGATAACGACCAAGAGAATCAAAGGGACTTAATCAACCAGTCTTCTTTGAAAAAATATTAGGAGGCAGTGTCAGAAAATTAAAAGAATTTGGAGAGTAAACATCATCTAAATTCAAAAATTAAAGTAAGCACAACTTACAAATAAGTATTTGATTGAAATTATTATATGAATGAAAAAGAATTTAGAAGAAAGATTAGCTAAATTCAAAACAAAGTAAGTACAACTTACCACCAAGTGTGAAACAAAATGTGTACACCCATGTAATTATGAAAAAATATATATATAATGAAATATCATAAAAAAATTGATATAAAATAATAAAATGTTAAACAAATAATGATGATGCTACATAACATCATTAACTAACCCTATTACAAAAGGGAATAATAAAGAATTAACGTTTCGCAAAAGAAAAGACAAGACAATCAAATAAAAAATGACAATGACATATTAACTGGACAATCAATGATGAAAAAATATAAGTGAGCCAGAAACCAGCTACAATGTTAATATTGAATATAAATGAGAAATAAAGTGATAACAAATAAAATCACTACCATATGAAGTAAGTTGATGAAACAATGCAAAATACCTATTAAATATCGCCACAAGCTTAGAAAAAGGAATCCAAACAAGTCACTGAGAAGAAAAGGTCATGAGATGTATAAAAGAGAGAATAATTATTCCCAAAAGTGTTTTATTGTATTGATATTATATGAGTCGGAAATAAACGACTATTATTATGATTATTATGAATATTATTATGTGATGATTTTATGTTGAGATACGACAAACAATTATTTTATGTTATTGAGCAGATAGGCAAGACCTCTGAACTCAAAATGTGTATAAAAGGATAGCAGAGTAATAGAGCCACACGTGCCCTCTGGCTAGTACCAATTTATATGAATAGGAGAGGAGAAAATTTTAGGGAAATAGAACATACAAGGGATAACACTCGTAAGGAAAGAATAAGGAAAGAAAATAATACCAAATACCATATCATGAACCATGACTTAATAAAAATAAATAAAGAAGAAAGTAGCGATTGATGAATTCCTGAATAATAACAACTTGATTAAATGAACTATATTGATAATTTCAGAAAAAACATAATGATCTTTGTTTCGAAATAATCAATTTTGGTGGCGATGCATTATGTAACATGACATAAGGCAGTGAAAATACATTGATAATTAATTATAAAACAAAGAAGCTGAAGACAAGAAGAAAGGTCAAGAACTTATAACTCAGAGATTAATAACCAAATGACAAAATGACAAATGACTAATAAACTGACGATGACTTGACTCAATAGATTGGATAAACACAAGAAAAAACAATGGAACAAGGAAGAAGGAACCAGGAACCAAATGTAATCAAGAAATTGATAATGAACATAGTAATCACCAAATTATGACCACAAAATGCATGTAAACAAATGCACTAATATAGTTAGAGCATAAATGAGATGTACCTAAGTTAATAATAACAAATAAGATAGTAATGTTATGCATATTATATGAATGAAGAAATGTACTTATAAATATAAGATAGGGAGTTAAAAATAAACATACCCAAATGAATAGTGACAGACATAGTCAAAACCAATAAACCATACCCTGAGGCAAATAAAGGCCATAATTAATAGTCAAAAGTGATCATTAGTGAATGGAAAATAAAGTAATTACTCATAACCAATAACCACACGATGATGTTAACATAATTAAACAACATAGTGAATAATATCAAGTGAGTGGAATAAAGAGCGTATTAATACAAATAAGTGGTGACATGCAGTTATAACATGTTACATAAAAAAGTGAAAGTGAATTAAAAAAAAAACCTTCTATGAAGGAGAAAGTGTAGTGGGTGAACAGGAAAAGGGTATTTTAATAGTAGACTGTATTAGAATATCTAAACAACCTGTGATAAACTTTGTGCTAGCAAGTAAGATGAACTAATTATACTGTGATTAATTTAAGCAATAGTTAGTAAGAATTATAAAATAAGATAAGGAGTAAATCATTAGAATGAATGGTAAACAAGGAAGATAGACACTGTATTCTAGTGAAGGAATGAGGGAGTAGAGTATATTGTGTAAGGTACAGTTTAACAGTAGTATAATAAGAGTTTGTCATTGTTTAAAAAACCCATATAATGTAATAAATTATAAGTTAAAATAGATAGTAGTAAGAAACAGAAAGGTAGTTAGAAGTTTAATTTCAGGCTTGAACCTGGCAAGAAAATGTTTATTGTTATAATGAGAGGTGTAGTTAGAATCACCAATGTTTATTATTTGTTTCTAGTAAAAAATTGTTTTCATGTACCATGTATAATGGTAAGGAGTTACAAAGAATGTTGGATAGTAGTATAGGAAAATCTAGGCTCTAGGCCTAACAGTTAATGAAGAATTTTGTAAATTTAAAAACAAACAATAGCCCAGTATCAAATCAGAATATACCGAAGGTTTAAACAAATTAAGTAGGTATACCCAATACAAAAATGTACAAATAACATCCAGTTTTAGATAAAATATATATGAAATATAAATAAGAAAAATTACAAAAATGTGATTCCTCAAAATGATTTTTGTGGTTTTTGTGGTTTTGTGTGATTTGTGTGGTTTTTGTGTGATTTTTGTGTGTTTGTGATTTTTGTGGTTACTCAAAAGTAACCACGAGGGGTATCAAAATGATCCTTATAAAAAATTATGAACAATGGTATTGATGTAATAAACATAGCTACTAATATAAGAAAGAAATCTTAATTTGAAGATATTTTATAGATTTAAACTAAAATAAAACGTTGGAATATAACAATGACATAAATTAACGACCAATGAGAATTAGCATAATTTAATAGGTAACCATAGCAACCAAAATTTATTACCAAAAAACCGTTGGAATTCTTATTAATCCATTATTGACCGACGCGGAGGGCGGATGTATGCAGCCCTCAACCCAAATTTTACTATAAAAACGTAAATTTTTACCAAAACCAGAAGGAAGAAGTATAGTGAAAGCATTCTATGGAACACCTGACGAATTAATTATTATTAAATTACTCACAACATAAAAATATCAGCGGAAAATAAGAGACTTCGAAGAAACATAACTGACGACTCATCCCGAAGGAAGAAGAGGATCGACCTACTTCAACCTGAGAAGACGAACGACTGCGGAACAAGAGGGAAGCCGAACTTTATATGAAAACCATCTGAACGAGAATTGATGAACATCCGAGGAGGAGAAGACGACTAGACCCATCCGGAAGAAGTAGACGAACATCGAGGAAGCCCCAACGAGAACCGATGAGTATAAAACAATAATTTCACTAAAAAAACAAATTCCCCTTTTATCCATAATAACGAGTCACAATTTTCACTTCACTGATCACTATTTTGAACAAGAACTGAAGGTACTTAAAATATCACTATTAATGAAACTTAATCAATTAATAACCATTTAAACTGATCTATAATAAATTATTAATGAACATAACTTGTTGTCAAAATCCTAACCAAACTATTCTGATTCTCATTGCTGATAACTTACTTGTATGTATTAATGTATTAAATATTGTGTACCTAGTTTTAAGAAATATCATAATTTTGTGCATTTTAGCCGTTAATCCAAAACTTCTGTAGTCAAAAGGACTTTTTAACATGCCTTGAGACAAATATTTATTGTAAACAAACATTATTCGCCAAGCAGGCATCTTCATGATACAAACGACTGAGCATACCAACTGAGCAATTGTAAAAGCCGGTACCAATATAAATTAATGTACTATTCAATAACTGGAAATTTTAAAAGGGTTTAATAAATCTTATTGTTCTGCAACGCTGTATGTTTGATTCGTAGAAAATAAAGTAATATATAGAGAATTATTAAAGTGAAAACAACAAAACGCCACAGTTAGCGAAGTCGACACTGCAAGACGGCGTGAGCCAATCAGGTGGCGAGGCGGCAAGATTCAAACTGAGTGCCGAGAGATACGGTTTGCCCGTAAGTAGTAAGAAAAAGTACAACCCGACTCGCTATATACGAATAACATTCACAGAAGTAACTGAACTGATCAATACCCTCAATTATACACCTATACTATACTACGAACCCAACGAGCGAATTACAAAACGCTCGTCACACACACATTTACGATACGAATACAAGATCGGGTGACAATGCTAAAATCCAAAAAAACCCCAATAAACGTCATATTACAAAGTGGCGTGCCAACTAGTAGGGCTAGAATAATTAAGAAATTATACCATTAAACCTTACAGATTCTAGCGGCGACTACAGAAAATGGAACCGGCAAAGCACGATACAAGATACCAGAGTAAGCTGTGCGAGATGGAGGCGGAAAAGGAAGCAAAGAGATTAGAAAAGGAGATAGAAGAGAAACGATTCAGCTATGCAGAATGGATGACAGCACTATTTAAAAAGTTTAGCAGAGAGATCGAGTACATCGAGAAGAACACCACTGACCATGAACGAGCACAAATGAGTCGCGCAAATGCAAGGGGAACGCCAAACGACGAAATGTCATTGGAAGAAATTTATGATGAAGTATGGAAGCTGGACACCAAGTGCAATAAAGAAGAGACTATCGGGACAGCCCACGGAAAAAGCGATAAAAAGGTGGAGAAAATGACTGAGGATGACTGGGAGAGATGGTACAGTAATGAAGAACAAATGAAAAACAAAAGAACGGGAGTATACGCACAGGTGACAGAGGAATATACACCGGAGGAGTATGAACAATGGAGACAGTTAATAAAACTACCAGAAAAACCAATACAAACAGAAAACGCAGAACTAAGAGAATGGATAAGGGTTATGTTCGAGCTATCCAGAGAAGATATGTGTAATTGGAGGAAGGAACATAATCGAATAAAAGAGTTCAGTGAAATACCAAATAAGAAAAACTTGGAACAACCAAATGTTCAATTAAAAAAAGAAATAGTCAAGGACGTGGAAGTGAAGCAACAGAAGAAAATAATGGTATTCACACAAGAAGAGGTACAAAAAACCATGGATTTATTGAATGAACATTATAGAATGATAAGCGAAGCTTTGGATAACCATCACGAGAAGATGAAGGAAATTATGGATAATGGTTTCGAGAAGGTGCATGAAACACTAGATAATACTTCGGAAGGTATTGAAGAAACAGTAAATGAAAACAAGGAACCATTAGACCAGAAGGTAGAAGATAGTAAGAAGGAAATGGAATTAAAAGAAGACAAAAGCATACTGTTATCTACAAATGAAAATAACAGCAACAAGGAGAATAATAAATACTTGGAAATGAATACCAAGGAAATAAGAAAAATATATAGAAAGAAAATAATAAATACCAGAGAAGAATTGGAGATGATGAAGAATGGACTACTTGAGATGTTTAATATACCAATTAACGACCAGACTGAAATAATGAATTTTAAAAATAACAGAAGGAATTTACTAAAAACTTTAGAAAGGAATCACTACAAAACAGTGTGTAACAGCATAAGAAGGAGAAGACACTTAATGGACATGCATAATCCAATATCGACGATAGCATCTACGATGGAAATAGCATTGACCCATTCGTTGTATAAACAAAATAATGAAATGATTGAGATAGGAATGGAAACAAGTGAAAATTTTACGACAGAAATATTTAAATACAAGATAGTAGCAAGAAAGTGGATAAGAACAGAAGTCATTCTGAAAACGACAGCAATCCGAACAACAGGGGTAACTCATATAGTCATGGACCATGGCTAAACCAAGTGCGGAGGAACACTGAGAAATGGGACTGATTTTAAGTAGACCGACCATGCGAACCAATTAATGTATAAATAACAAGGGCCGTTGTACAGTACCATAAAGGCCCCTATCTCATTGTCAAGGACAACCACAACAACACCTATGTCGTAAGTGAGATAACGACCAAGAGAATCAAAGGGACTTAATCAACCAGTCTTCTTTGAAAAAATATTAGGAGGCAGTGTCAGAAAATTAAAAGAATTTGGAGAGTAAACATCATCTAAATTCAAAAATTAAAGTAAGCACAACTTACAAATAAGTATTTGATTGAAATTATTATATGAATGAAAAAGAATTTAGAAGAAAGATTAGCTAAATTCAAAACAAAGTAAGTACAACTTACCACCAAGAGTGAAACAAAATGTGTACACCCATGTATTTTTGAAAAAATATATATATAATGAAATATCATAAAAAAATTGATATAAACAAATAATGATGATGCTACATAACATCATTAACTAGCCCTATTACAAAAGGGAATAATAAAGAATTAACGTTTCACAAAAGAAAAGACAAGACAATCAAATAAAAAATGACAATGACATATTAACTGGACAATCAATGATGAAAAAATATAAGTGAGCCAGAAACCAGCTACAATGTTAATATTGAATATAAATGAGAAATAAAGTGATAACAAATAAAATCACTACCATATGAAGTAAGTTGATGAAACAATGCAAAATACCTATTAAACATCGCCACAAGCTTAGAAAAAGGAATCCAAACAAGTCACTGAGAAGAAAAGGTCATGAGATGTATAAAAGAGAGAATAATTAATCCCAAAAGTGTTTTATTGTATTGATATTATATGAGTCGGAAATAAACGACTATTATTATGATTATTATGAATATTATTATGTGATGATTTTATGTTGAGATACGTCCGACAATTATTTTATGTTATTGAGCAGATAGGCAAGACCTCTGAACTCAAAATGTGTATAAAAGGATAGCAGAGTAATAGAGCCACACGTGCCCTCTGGCTAGTACCAATTTATATGAATAGGAGAGAAGAAAATTTTAGGGAAATAGAACATACAAGGGATAACACTCGTAAGGAAAGAATAAGGAAAGAAAATAATACCAAATACCATATCATGAACCATGACTTAATAAAAATAAATAAAGAAGAAAGTAGCGATTGATGAATTCCTGAATAATAACAACTTGATTAAATGAACTATATTGATAATTTCAGAAAAAACATAATGATCTTTGTTTCGAAATAATCAATTTTGGTGGCGATGCATTATGTAACATGACATAAGGTAGTGAAAATACATTGATAATTAATTATAAAACAAAGAAGCTGAAGACAAGAAGAAAGGTCAAGAACTTATAACTCAGAGATTAATAACCAAATGACAAATGACTAATAAACTGACGATGACTTGACTCAATAGATTGGATAAACACAAGAAAAAACAATGGAACAAGGAAGAAGGAACCAGGAACCAAATGTAATCAAGAAATTGATAATGAACATAGTAATCACCAAATTATGACCACAAAATGCATGTAAACAAATGCACTAATATAGTTAGAGCATAAATGAGATGTACCTAAGTTAATAATAACAAATAAGATAGTAATGTTATGCATATTATATGAATGAAGAAATGTACTTATAAATATAAGATAGGGAGTTAAAAATAAACATACCCAAATGAATAGTGACAGACATAGTCAAAACCAATAAACCATACCCTGAGGCAAATAAAGGCCATAATTAATAGTCAAAAGTGATCATTAGTGAATGGAAAATAAAGTAATTACTCATAACCAATAACCACACGATGATGTTAACATAATTAAACAACATAGTGAATAATATCAAGTGAGTGGAATAAAGAGCGTATTAATACAAATAAGTGGTGACATGCAGTTATAGCATGTTACATAAAAAAGTGAAAGTGAATTAAAAAAAAAAACCTTTTATGAAGGAGAAAGTGTAGTGGGTGAACAGGAAAAGGGTATTTTAATAGTAGACTGTATTAGAATATCTAAACAACCTGTGATAAACTTTGTGCTAGCAAGTAAGATGAACTAATTATACTGTGATTAATTTAAGCAATAGTTAGTAAGAATTATAAAATAAGATATGGAGTAAATCATTAGAATGAATGGTAAACAAGGAAGATAGACACTGTATTCTAGTGAAGGAATGAGGGAGTAGAGTATATTGTGTAAGGTACAGTTTAACAGTAGTATGATAAGAGTTTGTCATTGTTTAAAAAACCCATATAATGTAATAAATTATAAGTTAAAACAGATAGTAGTAAGAAACAGAAAGGTAGTTAGAAGTTTAATTTCAGGCTTGAACCTCGCAAGAAAATGTTTATTGTTATAATAAGAGGTGTAGTTAGAATCACCAATGTTTATTATTTGTTTCTAGTAAAAAATTGTTTTCATGTACCATGTATAATGGTAAGGAGTTACAAAGAATGTTGGATAGTAGTATAGGAAAATCTAGGCTCTAGGCCTAACAGTTAATGAAGAATTTTGTAAATTTAAAAACAAACAATAGCCCAGTATCAAATCAGAATATACCGAAGGTTTAAACAAATTAAGTAGGTATACCCAATACAAAAATGTACAAATAACATCCAGTTTTAGATAAAATATATATGAAATATAAATAAGAAAAATAACAAAAATGTGATTAATTACTCAAAAGTAACCACGAGGGGTATCAAAATGATCCTTATCAAAAATTATGAACAATGGTATTCATGTAATAAACATAGCTACTAATATAAGAAAGAAATCTTAATTTGAAGATATTTTATAGATTTAAACTAAAATAAAACGTTGGAATATAACAATGACATAAATTAACGACCAATGAGAATTAGCATAATTTAATAGGTAACCATAGCAACCAAAATTTATTAGCAAAATCCGTTGGAATTCTTATTAATCCATTATTGACCGACGCGGAGGGCGGATGTATGCAGCCCTCAACCCAAATTTTACTATAAAAACGTAAATTTTTACCAAAACCAGAAGGAAGAAGTATAGTGAAAGCATTCTATGGAACACCTGATGAATTAATTATTATTAAATTACTCACAACATAAAAATATCAGCGGAAAATAAGAGACTTCGAAGAAACATAACTGACGACTCATCCCGAAGGAAGAAGAGGATCGACCTACTTCAACCTGAGAAGACGAACGACTGCGGAACAAGAGGGAAGCCGAACTTTATATGAAAACCATCTGAACGAGAATTGATGAACATCCGAGGAGGAGAAGACGACTAGACCCATCCGGAAGAAGTAGACGAACATCGAGGAAGCCCCAACGAGAACCGATGAGTATAAAACAATAATTTCACTAAAAAAACAAATTCCCCTTTTATCCATAATAACGAGTCACAATTTTCACTTCACTGATCACTATTTTGAACAAGAACTGAAGGTACTTAAAATATCACTATTAATGAAACTTAATCAATTAATAACCATTTAAACTGATCTATAATAAATTATTAATGAACATAACTTGTTGTCAAAATCCTAACCAAACTCTATTCTGATTCTCATTGCTGATAACTTACTTGTATGTATTAATGTATTAAATATTGTGTACCTAGTTTTAAGAAATATCATAATTTTGTGCATTTTAGCCGTTAATCCAAAACTTCTGTAGTCAAAAGGACTTTTTAACATGCCTTGAGACAAATATTTATTGTAAACAAACATTATTCGCCAAGCAGGCATCTTCATGATACAAACGACTGAGCATACCAACTGAGCAATTGTAAAAGCCGGTACCAATATAAATTAATGTACTATTCAATAACTGGAAATTTTAAAAGGGTTTAATAAATCTTATTGTTCTGCAACGCTGTATGTTTGATTCGTAGAAAATAAGGTAATATATAGAGAATTATTAAAGTGAAAACAACAAAACGCCACAGTTAGCGAAGTCGACACTGCAAGACGGCGTGAGCCAATCAGGTGGCGAGGCGGCAAGCTTCAAACTGAGTGCCGAGAGATACGGTTTGCCCGTAAGTAGTAAGAAAAAGTACAACCCGACTCGCTATATACGAATAACATTCACAGAAGTAACTGAACTGATCAATACCCTCAATTATACACCTATACTATACTACGAACCCAACGAGCGAATTACAAAACGCTCGTCACACACACATTTACGATACGAATACAAGATCGGGTGACAATGCTAAAATCCAAAAAAACCCCAATAAACGTCCTATTACAAAGTGGCGTGCCAACTAGTAGGGCTAGAATAATTAAGAAATTATACCATTAAACCTTACAGATTCTAGCGGCGACTACAGAAAATGGAACCGGCAAAGCACGATACAAGATACCAGAGTAAGCTGTGCGAGATGGAGGCGGAAAAGGAAGCAAAGAGATTAGAAAAGGAGATAGAAGAGAAACGATTCAGCTATGCAGAATGGATGACAGCACTATTTAAAAAGTTTAGCAGAGAGATCGAGTACATCGAGAAGAACACCACTGACCATGAACAAGCACAAATGAGTCGCGCAAATGCAAGGGGAACGCCAAACGACGAAATGTCATTGGAAGAAATTTATGATGAAGTATGGAAGCTGGACACCAAGTGCAATAAAGAAGAGACTATCGGGACAGCCCACGGAAAAAGCGATAAAAAGGTGGAGAAAATGACTGAGGATGACTGGGAGAGATGGTACAGTAATGAAGAACAAATGAAAAACAAAAGAACGGGAGTATACGCACAGGTGACAGAGGAATATACACCGGAGGAGTATGAACAATGGAGACAGTTAATAAAACTACCAGAAAAACCAATACAAACAGAAAACGCAGAACTAAGAGAATGGATAAGGGTTATGTTCGAGCTATCCAGAGAAGATATGTGTAATTGGAGGAAGGAACATAATCGAATAAAAGAGTTCAGTGAAATACCAAATAAGAAAAACTTGGAACAACCAAATGTTCAATTAAAAAAAGAAATAGTCAAGGACGTGGAAGTGAAGCAACAGAAGAAAATAATGGTATTCACACAAGAAGAGGTACAAAAAACCATGGATTTATTGAATGAACATTATAGAATGATAAGCGAAGCTTTGGATAACCATCACGAGAAGATGAAGGAAATTATGGATAATGGTTTCGAGAAGGTGCATGAAACACTAGATAATACTTCGGAAGGTATTGAAGAAACAGTAAATGAAAACAAGGAACCATTAGACCAGAAGGTAGAAGATAGTAAGATGGAAATGGAATTAAAAGAAGACAAAAGCATACTGTTATCTACAAATGAAAATAACAGCAACAAGGAGAATAATAAATACTTGGAAATGAATACCAAGGAAATAAGAAAAATATATAGAAAGAAAATAATAAATACCAGAGAAGAATTGGAGATGATGAAGAATGGACTACTTGAGATGTTTAATATACCAATTAACGACCAGACTGAAATAATGAATTTTAAAAATAACAGAAGGAATTTACTAAAAACTTTAGAAAGGAATCACTACAAAACAGTGTGTAACAGCATAAGAAGGAGAAGACACTTAATGGACATGCATAATCCAATATCGACGATAGCATCTACGATGGAAATAGCATTGACCCATTCGTTGTATAAACAAAATAATGAAATGATTGAGATAGGAATGGAAACAAGTGAAAATTTTACGACAGAAATATTTAAATACAAGATAGTAGCAAGAAAGTGGATAAGAACAGAAGTCATTCTGAAAACGACAGCAATCCGAACAACAGGGGTAACTCATATAGTCATGGACCATGGCTAAACCAAGTGCGGAGGAACACTGAGAAATGGGACTGATTTTAAGTAGACTGACCATGCGAACCAATTAATGTATAAATAACAAGGGCCGTTGTACAGTACCATAAAGGCCCCTATCTCATTGTCAAGGACAACCACAACAACACCTATGTCGTAAGTGAGATAACGACCAAGAGAATCAAAGGGACTTAATCAACCAGTCTTCTTTGAAAAAATATTAGGAGGCAGTGTCAGAAAATTAAAAGAATTTGGAGAGTAAACATCATCTAAATTCAAAAATTAAAGTAAGCACAACTTACAAATAAGTATTTGATTGAAATTATTATATGAATGAAAAAGAATTTAGAAGAAAGATTAGCTAAATTCAAAACAAAGTAAGTACAACTTACCACCAAGAGTGAAACAAAATGTGTACACCCATGTATTTTTGAAAAAATATATATATAATGAAATATCATAAAAAAATTGATATAAACAAATAATGATGATGCTACATAACATCATTAACTAACCCTATTACAAAAGGGAATAATAAAGAATTAACGTTTCACAAAAGAAAAGACAAGACAATCAAATAAAAAATGACAATGACATATTAACTGGACAATCAATGATGAAAAAATATAAGTGAGCCAGAAACCAGCTACAATGTTAATATTGAATATAAATGAGAAATAAAGTGATAACAAATAAAATCACTACCATATGAAGTAAGTTGATGAAACAATGCAAAATACCTATTAAACATCGCCACAAGCTTAGAAAAAGGAATCCAAACAAGTCACTGAGAAGAAAAGGTCATGAGATGTATAAAAGAGAGAATAATTAATCCCAAAAGTGTTTTATTGTATTGATATTATATGAGTCGGAAATAAACGACTATTATTATGATTATTATGAATATTATTATGTGATGATTTTATGTTGAGATACGTCCGACAATTATTTTATGTTATTGAGCAGATAGGCAAGACCTCTGAACTCAAAATGTGTATAAAAGGATAGCAGAGTAATAGAGCCACACGTGCCCTCTGGCTAGTACCAATTTATATGAATAGGAGAGAAGAAAATTTTAGGGAAATAGAACATACAAGGGATAACACTCGTAAGGAAAGAATAAGGAAAGAAAATAATACCAAATACCATATCATGAACCATGACTTAATAAAAATAAATAAAGAAGAAAGTAGCGATTGATGAATTCCTGAATAATAACAACTTGATTAAATGAACTATATTGATAATTTCAGAAAAAACATAATGATCTTTGTTTCGAAATAATCAATTTTGGTGGCGATGCATTATGTAACATGACATAAGGCAGTGAAAATACATTGATAATTAATTATAAAACAAAGAAGCTGAAGACAAGAAGAAAGGTCAAGAACTTATAACTCAGAGATTAATAACCAAATGACAAAATGACAAATGACTAATAAACTGACGATGACTTGACTCAATAGATTGGATAAACACAAGAAAAAACAATGGAACAAGGAAGAAGGAACCAGGAACCAAATGTAATCAAGAAATTGATAATGAACATAGTAATCACCAAATTATGACCACAAAATGCATGTAAACAAATGCACTAATATAGTTAGAGCATAAATGAGATGTACCTAAGTTAATAATAACAAATAAGATAGTAATGTTATGCATATTATATGAATGAAGAAATGTACTTATAAATATAAGATAGGGAGTTAAAAATAAACATACCCAAATGAATAGTGACAGACATAGTCAAAACCAATAAACCATACCCTGAGGCAAATAAAGGCCATAATTAATAGTCAAAAGTGATCATTAGTGAATGGAAAATAAAGTAATTACTCATAACCAATAACCACACGATGATGTTAACATAATTAAACAACATAGTGAATAATATCAAGTGAGTGGAATAAAGAGCGTATTAATACAAATAAGTGGTGACATGCAGTTATAGCATGTTACATAAAAAAGTGAAAGTGAATTAAAAAAAAAAACCTTCTATGAAGGAGAAAGTGTAGTGGGTGAACAGGAAAAGGGTATTTTAATAGTAGACTGTATTAGAATATCTAAACAACCTGTGATAAACTTTGTGCTAGCAAGTAAGATGAACTAATTATACTGTGATTAATTTAAGCAATAGTTAGTAAGAATTATAAAATAAGATAAGGAGTAAATCATTAGAATGAATGGTAAACAAGGAAGATAGACACTGTATTCTAGTGAAGGAATGAGGGAGTAGAGTATATTGTGTAAGGTACAGTTTAACAGTAGTATAATAAGAGTTTGTCATTGTTTAAAAAACCCATATAATGTAATAAATTATAAGTTAAAACAGATAGTAGTAAGAAACAGAAAGGTAGTTAGAAGTTTAATTTCAGGCTTGAACCTGGCAAGAAAATGTTTATTGTTATAATAAGAGGTGTAGTTAGAATCACCAATGTTTATTATTTGTTTCTAGTAAAAAATTGTTTTCATGTACCATGTATAATGGTAAGGAGTTACAAAGAATGTTGGATAGTAGTATAGGAAAATCTAGGCTCTAGGCCTAACAGTTAATGAAGAATTTTGTAAATTTAAAAACAAACAATAGCCCAGTATCTAATCAGAATATACCGAAGGTTTAAACAAATTAAGTAGGTATACCCAATACAAAAATGTACAAATAACATCCAGTTTTAGATAAAATATATATGAAATATAAATAAGAAAAATAACAAAAATGTGATTAATTACTCAAAAGTAACCACGAGGGGTATCAAAATGATCCTTATCAAAAATTATGAACAATGGTATTCATGTAATAAACATAGCTACTAATATAAGAAAGAAATCTTAATTTGAAGATATTTTATAGATTTAAACTAAAATAAAACGTTGGAGTATAACAATGACATAAATTAACGACCAATGAGAATTAGCATAATTTAATAGGTAACCATAGCAACCAAAATTTATTAGCAAAATCCGTTGGAATTCTTATTAATCCATTATTGACCGACGCGGAGGGCGGATGTATGCAGCCCTCAACCCAAATTTTACTATAAAAACGTAAATTTTTACCAAAACCAGAAGGAAGAAGTATAGTGAAAGCATTCTATGGAACACCTGACGAATTAATTATTATTAAATTACTCACAACATAAAAATATCAGCGGAAAATAAGAGACTTCGAAGAAACATAACTGACGACTCATCCCGAAGGAAGAAGAGGATCGACCTACTTCAACCTGAGAAGACGAACGACTGCGGAACAAGAGGGAAGCCGAACTTTATATGAAAACCATCTGAACGAGAATTGATGAACATCCGAGGAGGAGAAGACGACTAGACCCATCCGGAAGAAGTAGACGAACATCGAGGAAGCCCCAACGAGAACCGATGAGTATAAAACAATAATTTCACTAAAAAAACAAATTCCCCTTTTATCCATAATAACGAGTCACAATTTTCACTTCACTGATCACTATTTTGAACAAGAACTGAAGGTACTTAAAATATCACTATTAATGAAACTTAATCAATTAATAACCATTTAAACTGATCTATAATAAATTATTAATGAACATAACTTGTTGTCAAAATCCTAACCAAACTCTATTCTGATTCTCATTGCTGATAACTTACTTGTATGTATTAATGTATTAAATATTGTGTACCTAGTTTTAAGAAATATCATAATTTTGTGCATTTTAGCCGTTAATCCAAAACTCCTGTAGTCAAAAGGACTTTTTAACATGCCTTGAGACAAATATTTATTGTAAACAAACATTATTCGCCAAGCAGGCATCTTCATGATACAAACGACTGAGCATACCAACTGAGCAATTGTAAAAGCCGGTACCAATATAAATTAATGTACTATTCAATAACTGGAAATTTTAAAAGGGTTTAATAAATCTTATTGTTCTGCAACGCTGTATGTTTGATTCGTAGAAAATAAAGTAATATATAGAGAATTATTAAAGTGAAAACAACAAAACGCCACAGTTAGCGAAGTCGACACTGCAAGACGGCGTGAGCCAATCAGGTGGCGAGGCGGCAAGATTCAAACTGAGTGCCGAGAGATACGGTTTGCCCGTAAGTAGTAAGAAAAAGTACAACCCGACTCGCTATATACGAATAACATTCACAGAAGTAACTGAACTGATCAATACCCTCAATTATACACCTATACTATACTACGAACCCAACGAGCGAATTACAAAACGCTCGTCACACACACATTTACGATACGAATACAAGATCGGGTGACAATGCTAAAATCCAAAAAAACCCCAATAAACGTCATATTACAAAGTGGCGTGCCAACTAGTAGGGCTAGAATAATTAAGAAATTATACCATTAAACCTTACAGATTCTAGCGGCGACTACAGAAAATGGAACCGGCAAAGCACGATACAAGATACCAGAGTAAGCTGTGCGAGATGGAGGCGGAAAAGGAAGCAAAGAGATTAGAAAAGGAGATAGAAGAGAAACGATTCAGCTATGCAGAATGGATGACAGCACTATTTAAAAAGTTTAGCAGAGAGATCGAGTACATCGAGAAGAACACCACTGACCATGAACGAGCACAAATGAGTCGCGCAAATGCAAGGGGAACGCCAAACGACGAAATGTCATTGGAAGAAATTTATGATGAAGTATGGAAGCTGGACACCAAGTGCAATAAAGAAGAGACTATCGGGACAGCCCACGGAAAAAGCGATAAAAAGGTGGAGAAAATGACTGAGGATGACTGGGAGAGATGGTACAGTAATGAAGAACAAATGAAAAACAAAAGAACGGGAGTATACGCACAGGTGACAGAGGAATATACACCGGAGGAGTATGAACAATGGAGACAGTTAATAAAACTACCAGAAAAACCAATACAAACAGAAAACGTAGAACTAAGAGAATCGATAAGGGTTATGTTCGAGCTATCCAGAGAAGATATGTGTAATTGGAGGAAGGAACATAATCGAATAAAAGAGTTCAGCGAAATACCAAATAAGAAAAACTTGGAACAACCAAATGTTCAATTAAAAAAAGACATAGTCAAGGACGTGGAAGTGAAGCAACAGAAGAAAATAATGGTATTCACACAAGAAGAGGTACAAAAAACCATGGATTTATTGAATGAACATTATAGAATGATAAGCGAAGCTTTGGATAACCATCACGAGAAGATGAAGGAAATTATGGATAATGGTTTCGAGAAGGTGCATGAAACACTAGATAATACTTCGGAAGGTATTGAAGAAACAGTAAATGAAAACAAGGAACCATTAGACCAGAAGGTAGAAGATAGTAAGAAGGAAATGGAATTAAAAGAAGACAAAAGCATACTGTTATCTACAAATGAAAATAACAGCAACAAGGAGAATAATAAATACTTGGAAATGAATACCAAGGAAATAAGAAAAATATATAGAAAGAAAATAATAAATACCAGAGAAGAATTGGAGATGATGAAGAATGGACTACTTGAGATGTTTAATATACCAATTAACGACCAGACTGAAATAATGAATTTTAAAAATAACAGAAGGAATTTACTAAAAACTTTAGAAAGGAATCACTACAAAACAGTGTGTAACAGCATAAGAAGGAGAAGACACTTAATGGACATGCATAATCCAATATCGACGATAGCATCTACGATGGAAATAGCATTGACCCATTCGTTGTATAAACAAAATAATGAAATGATTGAGATAGGAATGGAAACAAGTGAAAATTTTACGACAGAAATATTTAAATACAAGCTAGTAGCAAGAAAGTGGACAAGAACAGAAGTCATTCTGAAAACGACAGCAATCCGAACAACAGGGGTAACTCATATAATCATGGACCATGGCTAAACCAAGTGCGGAGGAACACTGAGAAATGGGACTGATTTTAAGTAGACCGACTATGCGAACCAATTAATGTATAAATAACAAGGGCCGTTGTACAGTACCATAAAGGCCCCTATCTCATTGTCAAGGACAACCACAACAACACCTATGTCGTAAATGAGATAACGACCAAGAGAATCAAAGGGACTTACAACCAGTCTTCTTTGAAAAAATATTATGAGGCGGTGTCAGAAAATTAAAAGAATTTGGAGAGTAAACATCATCTAAATTCAAAAATTAAAGTAAGCACAACTTACAAATAAGTATTTGATTGAAATTATTATATGAATGAAAAAGAATTTAGAAGAAAGATTAGCTAAATTCAAAACAAAGTAAGTACAACTTACCACCAAGAGTGAAACAAAATGTGTACACCCATGTATTTTTGAAAAAATATATATATAATGAAATATCATAAAAAAATTGATATAAACAAATAATGATGATGCTACATAACATCATTAACTAACCCTATTACAAAAGGGAATAATAAAGAATTAACGTTTCACAAAAGAAAAGACAAGACAATCAAATAAAAAATGATAATGACATATTAACTGGACAATCAATGATGAAAAAATATAAGTAAGCCAGAAACCAGCTACAATGTTAAAATTGAATATAAATGAGAAATAAAGTGATAACAAATAAAATCACTACCATATTAAGTAAGTTGATGAAACAATGCAAAATACCTATTAAATATCGCCACAAGCTTAGAAAAAGGAATTCAAACAAGTCACTGAGAAGAAAAGGTCATGAGATGTATAAAAAAGAGAATAATTAATCCCAAAAGTGTTTTATTGTATTGATATTATATGAGTCGGAAATAAACGACTATTATTATGATTATTATGAATATTATTATGTGATGATTTTATGTTGAGATACGTCCAACAATTATTTTATGTTATTGAGCAGATAGGCAAGACCTCTGAACTCAAAATGTGTATAAATGGATAGCAGAGTAATAGAGCCACACGTGCCCTCTGGCTAGTACCAAATTATATGAATAGGAGAGAAGAAAATTTTAGGGAAATAGAACATACAAGGGATAACACTCGTAAGGAAAGAATAAGGAAAGAAAATAATACCAAATACCATATCATGAACCATGACTTAATAAAAATAAATAAAGAAGAAAGTAGCCATTGATGAATTCCTGAATAATAACAACTTGATTAAATGAACTATATTGATAATTTCAGAAAAAACAATGATCTTTGTTTCGAAATAATCAATTTTGGTGGCGATGCATTATGTAACATGACATAAGGCAGTGAAAATACATTGATAATTAATTATAAAACAAAGAAGCTGAAGACAAGAAGAAAGGTCAAGAACTTATAACTCAGAGATTAATAACCAAATGACAAAATGACAAATGACTAATAAACTGACGATGACTTGACTCAATAGATTGGATAAACACAAGAAAAAACAATGGAACAAGGAAGAAGGAACCAGGAACCAAATGTAATCAAGAAATTGATAATGAACATAGTAATCACCAAATTATGACCACAAAATGCATGTAAACAAATGCACTAATATAGTTAGAGCATAAATGAGATGTACCTAAGTTAATAATAACAAATAAGATAGTAATGTTATGCATATTATATGAAAGAAAGAAATGTACTTATAAATATAAGATAGGGAGTTAAAAATAAACATACCCAAATGAATAGTGATAGACATAGTCAAAACCAATAAACCATACCCTGAGGCAAATAAAGGCCATAATTAATAGTCAAAAGTGATCATTAGTGAATGGAAAATAAAGTAATTACTCATAACCAATAACCACACGATGATGTTAACATAATTAAACAACATAGTGAATAATATCAAGTGAGTGGAATAAAGAGTGTATTAATACAAATAAGTGGTGGCATGCAGTTATAGCATGTTACATAAAAAGTGAAAGTGAATTAAAAAAAAAAACCTTCTATGAAGGAGAAAGTGTAGTGGGTGAACAGGAAAAGGGTATTTTAATAGTAGACTGTATTAGAATATCTAAACAACCTGTGATAAACTTTGTGCTAGCAAGTAAGATGAACTAATTATACTGTGATTAATTTAAGCAATAGTTAGTAAGAATTATAAAATAAGATAAGGAGTAAATCATTAGAATGAATGGTAAACAAGGAAGATAGACACTGTATTCTAGTGAAGGAATGAGGGAGTAGAGTATATTGTGTAAGGTACAGTTTAACAGTAGTATAATAAGAGTTTGTCATTGTTTAAAAAACCCATATAATGTAATAAATTATAAGTTAAAACAGATAGTAGTAAGAAACAGAAAGGTAGTTAGAAGTTTAATTTCAGGCTTGAACCTGGCAAGAAAATGTTTATTGTTATAATAAGAGGTGTAGTTAGAATCACCAATGTTTATTATTTGTTTCTAGTAAAAAATTGTTTTCATGTACCATGTATAATGGTAAGGAGTTACAAAGAATGTTGGGTAGTAGTATAGGAAAATCTAGGCTCTAGGCCTAACAGTTAATGAAGAATTTTGTAAATTTAAAAACAAACAATAGCCCAGTATCAAATCAGAATATACCGAAGGTTTAAACAAATTAAGTAGGTATACCCAATACAAAAATGTACAAATAACATCCAGTTTTAGATAAAATATATATGAAATATAAATAAGAAAAATAACAAAAATGTGATTAATTACTCAAAAGTAACCACGAGGGGTATCAAAATGATCCTTATCAAAAATTATGAACAATGGTATTCATGTAATAAACATAGCTACTAATATAAGAAAGAAATCTTAATTTGAAGATATTTTATAGATTTAAACTAAAATAAAACGTTAGAATATAACAATGACATAAATTAACGACCAATGAGAATTAGCATAATTTAATAGGTAACCATAGCAACCAAAATTTATTACCAAAAAACCGTTGGAATTCTTATTAATCCATTATTGACCGACGCGGAGGGCGGATGTATGCAGCTCTCAACTCAAATTTTACTATAAAAACGTAAATTTTTACCAAAACCAGAAGGAAGAAGTATAGTGAAAGCATTCTATGGAACACCTGACGAATTAATTATTATTAAATTACTCACAACATAAAAATATCAGCGGAAAATAAGAGACTTCGAAGAAACATAACTGACGACTCATCCCGAAAGAAGAAGAGGATCGACCTACTTCAACCTGAGAAGACGAACGACTGCGGAACAAGAGGGAAGCCGAACTTTATATGAAAACCATCTGAACGAGAATTGATGAACATCCGAGGAGGAGAAGACGACTAGACCCATCCGGAAGAAGTAGACGAACATCGAGGAAGCCCCAACGAGAACCGATGAGTATAAAACAATAATTTCACTAAAAAAACAAATTCCCCTTTTTATCCATAATAACGAGTCACAATTTTCACTTCACTGATCACTATTTTGAACAAGAACTGAAGGTACTTAAAATATCACTATTAATGAAACTTAATCAATTAATAACCATTTAAACTAATCTATAATAAATTATTAATGAACATAACTTGTTGTCAAAATCCTAACCAAACCCTATTCTGATTCTCATTGCTGATAACTTACTTGTATGTATTAATGTATTAAATATTGTGTACCTAGTTTTAAGAAATATCATAATTTTGTGCATTTTAGCCGTTAATCCAAAACTTCTGCAGTCAAAAGGACTTTTTAATACGCCTTGAGACAAATATTTATTGTAAACAAACATTATTCGCCAAGCAGGCATCTTCATGATACAAACGACTGAGCATACCAACTGAGCAATTGTAAAAGCCGGTACCAATATAAATTAATGTACTATTCAATAACTATCAGAATGATCAATATTGCACACCACTATATAAAAATTATTCCGATTAGCGCTTTCAAGCTTCACAGCTCATCGTCAGATCAGGAATAGGCAGAAAATATGTAATACCCAACCCTTCACCCCTCTCCACCACCCTGCTCACCCACAACAAACTAAAAATTAATGACCCTACCCCACCCTCTAAACTCTGTCTCACCATCTGTAC
Organism: Magicicada septendecula; assembly: GCA_034769895.1. Lineage (NCBI taxonomy): Eukaryota > Metazoa > Arthropoda > Insecta > Hemiptera > Cicadidae > Magicicada > Magicicada septendecula. Next base: position 263,810,487 of record CM068375.1, read on the forward strand.
AGTTACATATTTTTCTAGTAAATTCCTTGTGTTTCAGGGGGTGAAGGGTGGGTGAAGGGCTGAAGGGGGTGAGAGGGGTGAAGGGTTGGGTATTACATATTTTCTGCCTATTCCTGATCTGACGATGAGCTGTGAAGCTTGAAAGCGCTAATCGGAATAATTTTTATATAGTGGTGTGCAATATTGATCATTCTGATTGTGATTTCAACCACTAACACAAATTTCTTCATTAAATATTCAATAACTGGAAATTTTAAAAGGGTTTAATAAATCTTATTGTTCTGCAACGCCGTATGTTTGATTCGTAGAAAATAAAGTAATATATAGAGAATTATTAAAGTGAAAACAACAAAACGCCACAGTTAGCGAAGTCGACACTGCAAGACGGCGTGAGCCAATTAGGTGGCGAGGCGGCAAGATTCAAACTGAGCGCCGAGAGATACGGTTTGCCCATAAGTAGTAAGAAAAAGTACAACCCGACTCGCTATATACGAATAACATTCACAGAAGTAACTGAACTGATTAATACCCTCAATTATACACCTATACTATACTACGAACCCAACGAGCAAATTACAAAACGCTCTTCACACACACATTTACGATACGAATACAAGATCGGGTGACAATTTTAAAATCAAACACACCCCCAGTAAACGTCTGTTTACAATATATATATATATATATATATATATATATTGTAATAAAATATAAAATAATTGATGTGTGTATGTTCTTAATTTGGTGTGTAATTGGTGTGGCTCTCGACGTCTCACTGGTCTGAAACACTTCCTTAAGTTTCCCAGCTGGTCGAGTCTCAATGGCAGCAAGACCGGTCGAGTAGCGTAATGTTGATGAAGAAATATATGTTCAGCTTCACCGAAAGTTTCAAAACAAAAATTATTGTTTTGAAGAAAATTTTAAAAAAAATTATGTTTATAAAAAAAAATAATTAAAAAAAAATATTTTCTTTTTATTAATTAATTAATTATAATCAATTAATTAATATAGTGCTGTGGAGTTTTAAAAAGTGTAATGCTCTTCTGAAAAATTTTATTAAAGTTTTGGTATATTTTAAATAAACTATCACCACTCGTAAGATTGTCTTCAAACCAATCGATACTTGTTTACCTTTTTATTTTTTTTTAGGTTATCTTCACTTATAGGTGGTAAAGTCCTGGTGGATTATTAATTAGAATTATATTAGTGATAACTAGTAATATTTACGAAATAAAGAACTATTTAGTGTTGAAGAATATTAATGTTTTATTAATTAATAGCAATATTGACTCTTATCGATTATAATATCGATTCTCAGGATATCGAAAAAAATTACAAAGTATATTACATAAAATTCATACGGGGTTCTTTAAACAGCCAATTATTATCAAAGTCAGAGAAATCGGGCTAGTATTTAAAAAGTATAATGTTACAACAAATTAATAATTATTACTAAATACAGACATTGAATAATAATTTGAAAATAATATAATTGTTTTTCACCAACAGCTGATATGTGCATGGAGAGGCATTGGAATTGTCAAAGAAAGATGGCTGCCGTCAAGTTGATCAAAATGTCGCTCGTTCCTGCTGCGTTCCAAATAATGTATTTTCTGGCAGTACTCCTGTTCTGGTGTCTGCAAATCTCTTGTTAAATGTTGTGTAGTGCCTGGTGTAATGTTTCTGGGTTGTATTTAGTATATCCGTGTAATTATAAGTTCAAACACTTTTCCCGATACCGACACTAATACTTGGTTAATGTGTTATACAGTTTTCTGGTGTTTTGTGGTGTTTTTCGGAGTAGAAATGTATTGTTCAGTGTTATGTATTGTTTCTTGATTGTTTCTGTTATAATATGAGAGTTCTAGAAGTATTTTACAAGTCACTCGCGATTTCACAATAACGTACTATACACTCCTTGACTTTACCGTTGTAATATAGGTTAGGCTCATTACAAAACGTTTGTCATGTTAACCGTTCAAATACCAATAATCAACTAACTATTTCCTTCAGTTTCAATTAAACTCTTAGCCCATATAATATTATTCTTAACATTGTTCAAATATATTTTCATATCCTGTGCATACTTTAAACTTCACTATATGATTGCCTAAACTTTGTTTATTTATCAATTTTATTCACTAGATGTTATTTAAATTAATCTTTCAGTTCATTCTGGTTATTTTCAGATTAAATAATGCCGTTTTATAGTGTTTTCTGTCCAAAAATAGTAATTTTACTTTCAGTTTGGTATTCTCTGATAAGTCAAAACTAGCTTCCTGTCATCATATAAATTCAGCCATTTTATCAGTTATATTTAATATTAATTATCCTATATTGTATTAAAAGGTTTATATTCCTTTATTTTCTAGTAATTAATTGAATTAGTTGTATTCTGAAACATTATTCTGAAATATATGACTCCCATGCCTAAATTTCTGAATTTAGTCATTTTCATTTTTATTTATAATTCTGAATATAATTTATTAAAATCTTTCTAAATGGTATGTGCAATTATATGGCTTGATCTCAAGTTTATTTTGTCTAATACCCCTTTTGTTTATTTGCTTTTAAATGATTAATCTCTCTGTTTTGATGAAGTTTGGTTTCCATTCTTTTGGCCTAGGTTTTTTAACATTTTTTCCTTACAAAAACTTTACAAACAATATATGATGTGTGATACCCTCTCTGACTTTTACATATAGTATTATAAATTAAACATGTTTTCAAATTACACAATAACAATTAGTATTGGTTACAATACAGATAACAGTTAAACAAATAAAGAATATTTTTTTAAAATAAATGGTTGTCTTCAAGTCAGACATTTTACAACAAAATCCTTATTTCTAACATGGAAATATGGTTTACAAAAAAGGTTTTTTACTAACTAACATCTTAATTACTCTCTACTATTTACAAGTAGTAACTATTTTTATAGTTCTGATGTTAGTTGTATCAGACCCAAACAAATGGCCTTATATCTAAAACATTTTTAAACATTCTTATACTATATACATAAAAACCTTATATTTATATTCTTATTTCTAACTATTATTATAAGTAGGATTCTACAGTTTTTATACCGTCTTTTACACATTGTCTTTGGGGAATTGTACCCTGTCATTAATAAATAAATAGTATAAATTGTTCGAAAAGTATTATGAAATCTGTTTTTCTTTTTGCATATAAAACAAAAATGTTATTTTAAACAGATTTATGTCTTATAAACAACATATTGTCACAGTACACATTTCAAGTCATTGAAAACTGCATATTTCATTGCATTCAATGTTTGTGATTGCCAAGAATGAAACACAAGGTTCATTTTTTATAATACCCAAAACTATCACTGGTTCACTTTGCACTTTTATATTATGTTATTGCTAAATGGTCGTATAGTCTTATTAACATAATAAATTGGTTAGCGTTTTTCAATGGAGATTTGTTCCATGGGTACTATATTATTGTTTCATCTTAGTTCACAGGCAACTTTTACTTTATACACTTCTCTCTCTTAAATTTATATACATGTGGTTTTCATTTCGTTATACTTTTATTTTTAAATATTTATTTTGGGGATATAGGGATTTGGGTGTCTTTTATAAGAGCATGACATCTTCTTCAGGATGCTGCCTTCTTCTTCTTTCATCAGTCTTCTTTTCTCCTGCCTTCTGGGATTGGTATCTTCTCCATCTTCTTCTTGATGCCATCAGGTTTCTTGGGATTTACTCCATCTTCTTCTTTATTTTAGAAATACACCACCTGTGTTGTTTGATCTTGGCTTATTTTAGGGTTTCTATTCTATTTATTCTTCCTCGTTGTGGGTTTGGTCGTATTCAGTACTGCTTTGTTATTTACTTTTTTACCTTCCTGGGTTATACCTTGAAAACCTTTGGTTATGAGACTGGTCTTGGATGACTCATCACTAGTAACTCCTTTTATTTGAACTTGTATTTTCTTTATAATAATGATTTCTTTCCACAGTTGCTATGAATTAATCTATTTATATTAAACTTAATGCTTTCTTCCAAATTTAAATATTATAACTTCATTATTCTAATGATCAATTACCATTCAATATTATGCATACATCTGTCACGCTACAATATATATATATATATATACAGTATATACATATATAAATTTTATACAATAAAAAGTTATTTATCAGTCTATCTATTTCATAAATAATTGTTTATTGGTTGCCAATCATTCATTTTCATTATCTAATTTATCCATAAATTTGACTAAAAAGGATAAAATGAAAAAAAGGTAAAAAAATTTTTGTTAAAAATGCTTTTATTTAAAATTTATAAAATATTCAATGTGCTAAAAAGGCAAAAATAATTTTTCTTATACTAAGTACAATAATGATTCATGTACTACAGTACAAAGGAAAAAATAATTTAACTTTTAATCAAATCATCAAACACAATGAGAAATAATGAAAATAATGTTCGTTAATCAAAATTTGTTGTAACATTAAGTATCACTAATAATAAAAGTGTTTTTATGATTTAGAACCTTTTTAAAGTTTAGAAATTTTGTGATGAAGTTAAATAATTCTCTGAGATTTAGATTCTATCATGAACAGTAAACGATTAAACATACAACATGTTTAGGTGTTGAGTTACATTGTTATTAAGAGATAAGTGATGGATTTTCTAGTGAAATTGTCAATGATCATGTTTGGGTAAAAGGTGGTAAAAGGTAGAGTTTGGGTATTATTACAATAAGGCATTTGAGTCAATCAAAGTTAATTTTAATGGGAGTTAGAGAAACTAAGAATTTTGGGAGTAAAAGTAATACAGAAACAGGGTAGTAGTAAGGACACAGTAGAGAGAGTGCATATATGAAGAGAAAGTGAGATTAATGTAATAGGAGAGAAAATAGTAGATGGTGATATTTTGTAGTGAGGATCCGGTGTAGGGAATGATCAACGTGCGTCGTTGGGGCAGGTAATTGTGAAGGGTCGAAGAGTGTTTGCCGAGATTATGGGAAGGGCAAAAGGATATGAATGGAATTGCCAGTTAGGGAACACACATCCTACTTACAAAGAGGTGTGACGATTTTAAAAAATATTTAAATCGCACAAATAAAAATTGCTTTCAATATAAGTAAGAGTATTATCCACCCCTTACCTATGCCTAGATTCATGCAACAACGTGCAAATTGTCCCGTACCAACACGTTAAGAACGGTGTTACTTAGCTAATAATAATAATTACTTTAATTAAATAAAATATGTACTAAATAAATAAAGAAATTCATAATTCGTAACTAAAAGGTAAAATAATGTATTACGACTTAAATAGTAAATAATTAATATAACTTAAAAGAACGAACTATTTTCTCAGTGCGTAAAACCGCGCCAACTACTGACCCCTTGCTGCTAAACATTGCATGCATTTGCCCGATAGACACCGAGATGTAAGGATGTAGCTACTGTGTCGTGAACATACACATAGGTGTATACAGTTAAACAATATTTAATCAAGTTTATAATGAGTTCGATTTGACCTATGTAGTATAATAATAATAATAAAACCAAATTATAATGTAGTGCGTGAAGAAATATGTAAATAATAATAAAGAAAAAGGAAACTTAGCCGACACGTCTCTTAGCAAACTGTAAGTGGTGAGAAATGTTACTTACCAAATTTTAGTGCTGACAAAATAAAAACTGTAACTAAAAGTGAAATGTAATCAACCGAATCCAAAAGAAGAAAACACAAACAGCAACCGGATGAGCTTCTAGTACCAAAATCTAATCGTCTAGGAAGAGACTACCAGAAACAATCAGCCTCATGGAACATCAAGAGGAACCGTGGATCACACCCTAGAAGAGGACTGAAGATGACCATCATGGACCCCACAGTATACACATGTTACATTCAGGTGATATCAAAACATAATATTTGTAACCCAAATTCATTGTAAAACAAGACCAGTAACAAAAAAACAGTAAAGAACTTTTGGTAATTTAAAGTTTAATATATATATTTTTGTAATCACTGTAATGAAGTAGTAATGACATTAAGATGTTTAGATTGAAATTAATTCTAAAATTTACAACCAAAATTATTCTTCTAATAATTTGGTTGAAGTTGTAATAAAAACATAACTAAGTTGAGTCCCGGATCCGTGGTACTGAAAACAATATCTAGCTGAATGCTTTTGATATAAAAAAGAATAAGAAGTAAATTTTCAAAATATTTAATGCAGAAATTTTAGAATCTGAGTTTTAAAAGTAAAGTAAAGTATGAGAGATATATATGTTAATAAAGAGATGTTTCTGCTAACACCCAACGAGTGAATAAATTGATACAATCCTTGCTTAATTCCTGAATAATAAAGTGTGTAGTGGGTCAATTTTGGTGTTTTTAATTTTTAACAGTATGGGGCATTTATATTTTTTATTTCTTTCATTTTGTGCGGGCTTGCAAAAAAGTTATGAAAATTATTGTGCAACGTTATTTTCCGTGTAACAGAACGATGTTAAGAAACAGTGGTAACAAAGCGATACGCAGTTGTTATTGTGTAACGCGGCGAGCGAAGAATTTACCCCCTTCAAAATTCTCAGAAATCCGTACTTGTGTAGCAGCACACAGACGCAACTGTACCACCACGAGCTCGAGTGACGCGTCCAGCCACAAAACAGGATGTCCTGGGACGAGTAAAATTCAGCAATGTGCTTTTGAGCGGCAGGAAGTGCTGTTTAAGTCCGGTTCCTCAATGACGTCAGCCTGTGCCTAATGGAAATCATTGACCATGTTAACCTAAAAAACTACATGCATGGCACGGAGCGAAACTTCGGCGACGAAGGATAAGGCCGTGACTTCCATACCAACTATGAGATCACAATAGTGATACTGTTACATTACCGTTGTCAGTCTACAAGCAGCAGTTCACGGTACCGGGCTGGTTCCAAGTAGGCTCGCCATAAAAGTTATTTATCAGAACAAAGTTGTAGTTACCAGAAAATTGTTATGTGACCGCGGTCAATACAACTAGGGAGCCGTATTCAAGAGTTTTTTCTTTCTTTTGGAACATAAATACAGTGTAAACGAACAATGAGTGTGCGCGGCGACCGCGTGGCCGGCGTTTTGGGGTTTGGGGACTAAATTGTAAAATGTTAAGGGCGTTATAAATTCTGAGTGAATGTGAGAGCGGCAAAGCTGGGCTGTTTCTGTTTGTATCTGTGTTGGTAATTGTGTTTTGTGTGATATACAAGGTAAGCTGTAGTTCATAAGTTTGATTATGCTAGCGTTGCACAACTTTGAAAACATGTATCTAAATGAATCTTCCGAATTCTGCAACAGCTCAAAAGTAAATGATAATAAATAGTAATTCTCTTCAAACATGAGTTGTGTCAGTGCTTTGCGTAACCCATAGACCATGTTTGTATCCAGCTACATGTGATCGAACCCTTGGACCTTGTAGAAGTGATCGTGCCGGTAAGTAAAAGTTAATTTGAGATTTGGATATTAATAAATGTGATAGATAAAGTAGTACATCACAATTGGCGCCACGAAACAGGCACGAATTATAATTAATTATAATTAGTTAATTAAATTCCGCATCTACAGAGATACAAACATGTTCTAGGTTAGCATAGCAACCTAACAGTATATTACAAAATTTAAGTAATTACAGTATTTATGTAATTAATCTATTTAATCAATTTATGTAATTTAATTTAACCAATAATACAAAATGTCAGATAAAGAAAATAACGCAAATGAGACGACGAGTGTCGAAGTTTTTGACGAGTCAGAGATAAGTAAGTTTGAGTTACATTCGACTCCCAGTGCGAGTCAAGAGAAAGTAGAGATAAATTTAAGCAACCAGAGTAATGTAACTGATGATTCGGGAGTTCAAGTAACCCCAAAATGGAGTAGAGAAAGTAAAAATAATAACCAAGTCAGCTTCACTGACAATAAAATAGAAAGTCAGTCGACACCGGTCCAAGATAAAAAATCTGATGATAGCTATGAAATGTTTAAAATAATACAAGCAATGTTAGAAAAACAGAGTGTAAAATTTGATGAACAAAAAAACGAAATTCAAGAATTTAAAAGTAGTGTAAATGAGAAATTCGAAGAACAGAATATTCAGTTTCAGCAGAGTATTAGCGTAAAATTTGATGAACTTAAAACTGAAATTAATAAAGTACAAATCAATTGTGAGAGTAACTATAACAAATTGAAATACGAATTTAATGAAACGTTGAGTCACTCATTAAATAGTATGAATACTAGAATTGACGAAGTTGAGAGTAGTGTGGTAGAAAAAACCAATAAACAAATACAGAAGGTAACTGAAAATTTTGATCGTAAAATAGATGAATGTAATGTTAGTAGTGAGTACAAGTTGAGTTGTGTAGTTGATAAGATTGAAACATATGAAATTAGCACTAATGTCAAAATCAATGAAATAGAAAGTAATTGCAAAACAGAGATACAAGCTATACAAAATACAGTGAATACTATAGATAAGCGTCACGTACAAATTGAGGGTTTAAATAACAATATATTTGCATCAATTGAGCAGAGTATAGTTAATGTAAAAGATGAATTACATATAGCTTTAAACGAAAAACTTAAGAGTGTTACTGAACAAATAGTCATTACTAAAGATACGAATAGCGATATTGATTTGGAGTTGTTTAATTGTGAAAACAGGGGGGTACACCCTATGCAGTTTTTAAATAGAGTCAAAGAATTCAATCAGTTTTGTAGAAGTAGTTGGGAAGTACAACTGTTAAAAATAATGAAGTGTTTTAGAGGGAATTCCGCGGTATGGGCGGAGGTACATAAAGTAGACTGGGTAAATTATCAGTGTTTTGAGACGGCATTTAGAGAAAAATATTGGTCGGAGGAGGAACAAGAAATATTGCGAAGTAAAATTATGGGACCAGGTAATTTTGGAACCCAAGGGAGCAACGTAACTATGTATGTAATGCGATTATACAATGAGGCCAAATATTTAGAGCCACCGTTACCGTTTCGATCGTTCGTCCAACATATAAGTAAGCATTTGCCTAGAAAAATACAGATTACGCTAATGACGCGTGAAATTCTAGAGATTACGGAACTAGAAAAAATATTGGACATTTTTCAGAATATACGGGAACGTGATATGAGTAGGCGAATAAACGCACCAACAACACACATGAATGTTAATCATAACCAATCTCGGGGAATAACAAATTTTCACCGAGGGGCGAGAGGGGGAACTAATGATAATCGAGGTGAGGGTTGGCGATGTGCCGATTGTAATGTTGAAAACTATGCTATAAGAACAACTTGTTTTAGATGTCACAAACCGAGAGAATGTCAACGCAGCGAGAGAACGTACCAGCAACAGAGTCAACCGCAGAGAGGAGGCGAGAATGCCAGAGGAGCACCGAGAGGAAACGGAAGCGGAAATAGAGGCAGAGGTGGATACAACCAGGCGGTAGCGGGTCCATCCACGGGAAACTAGAGGAGACAATGGAGAACCGGGCCCATCCATTGTCGGAGGAGAACCTGGGGGTCCAAGAGGAGCGTAACTACCGCAGCAACATAATTATCAGAGATATGGCGGGGGAGTTACTGGAGGAGGACGCTGCACAAATGACAGAAACCAAAACCGGACTGACGGAGGTATTCATAACCATAGAAGGTAAGGATTACAAAACATTGATTGATACGGGTAGCGAGATATCAGTAGTTTCAGAGAATGTACTGGGTGAATTACAAAGGGTAAATAAGAATATTCCATCATTACCAGTAGCGGGAGTAACAGTAGTGGGGTGACGGGAGTACGGAGCAAACGAGTCACTAAACAAGTTCAATTAAACATATATATTAATGGGATAGAATTTGAAAATACTTTTCTAGTAGTTAAGGGTTTGAATTTAGACATAATTCTGGGAAATGATTTTTTGAAGAGAAATAAAGCAGTAATTGATTTTAATCAGAGAATAGTGGAATTTAATAAGGGGCATGAATCAATCCGGGTAGATTTTAAGAGGGTGTTAGATACGGCCAGAGTTATGGGTGTAAAGATGATACCAGACCGAGTAGGCGAGGGAATTATAGAAATAAGAGTGAATGTGTGTCAAGAGAGTGAGAGCAGGGAGAATGATGAGAGAGTATGGGAAAATAGGGCAGAGATATTTCTTAATGAGGGTGGAGTGGTAGGGGGTCCCCAACGACAGGAGTTGTGGGCGGTTATTGAACGTTTTAGAGATGTATTTGCTGAGTTGCCTGGAAAAGCCAGGGACTATGTATGCGAGTTGAAGATTCGAGAGCACTCACCCTACATGCAGAGAAGTTATCCAGTGCCATTCTCAAAGAGGAGAGCCGTTCAAGAAGAGTTGGACCGCATGATGGAAGGGGACATCATCGAAAGATCTATATCACCTTACTCGAATCCATTGGTAGTGGTCATCAAAAAGGATGGAAAGGTAAGATTGTGTTTAGACGCTAGAAAAATTAATCAGATTATAATACCTGACCGGGAATCACCGGAAGCCATGAACGAAATTTTTCAAAAGTTTAGTGGGCTCAGATATACGACGTCCTTAGATTTAACGGCGGGCTACTGGCAAGTCCCATTAGCGCCAGAAAGCCGTAAGTTTACTGCATTCCTTTTCAACGGAAAAAACTATCAATTTAAACGCTTGCCATTTGGACTTAACACTAGTGTCGCAAGTTTTATTAAGTGCTTAGACATGATATTACAACCAAAAGATTTAGATTTTTTGACTGTATATGTTGACGACATACTAATAGCATCAAGAACATTCTCTGAACATGTAGAACACATAGAGTACGTTTTAAATAAATTACGACAAGGGGGATTAACTGTTAATTGGGATAAGTCGAAATTTTTACAAACCAAAATACATTTTTTGGGCTTCATTATAACTCCTGAAGGAATTTTAGCAAACCCAGACAAAGTAGAAGCTATCATACGTTTTCCAGAACCGAAAAATATTAAACAGTTGCAGAGTTTTCTAGGATTATGTAATTTTTATAGAAAGTTCCAGAGAAATTATGCACATATTACCTCTAAATTAAGTGTTGTTTTACAAAAGAATAAACAATGGAAATGGGGAGAGGAGGAGAGAACTATTTTCAATGAAATTAAAGAGAAATTTATAGACACGATAATGATGAATCACCCCGATTTTCAGAGAAAGTTTTATTTACAGACGGATGCCAGCAACATAGCCCTCGGTGCAGAGCTTTACCAGGAGGGTGAGGATCAGGAGCACAGGACCATCGCTTTCGCCAGCAGAACCTTATTGGCAGCAGACAAAAATTACACTACTACCGAAAAGGAATTGCTGAGCATCGTCTTTGCTGTGAAGAAATTCCGCACTTACCTGCTAGGAAACGAAACCGTCATCAGGACCGATCATAAGGCCTTATCATTCCTAAATACATGTAAGCTGATGCATAGCAGATTAACCAGGTGGGTACTAGCTTTACAAGAGTACAACTTTTCTTGGGAGTACATTAAGGGGTCAGATAATAAAGTACCGGACACTTTGTCCAGGGTAGACACTATAGATAATAAGACAGGTAGAGATCTTAAAGAAATAGAAATTTTTCGATTGACCAGGGAAGATAGAATTTTTGGGGAGGACTTAAGGGAAATTAAAGACAGACAAAGATCAGAAAATAAATTGGGTAAGATAATAACTAGTTTAGAAGCAGACATTAATGGTTCAGAGTATAATACACATTTCCAGATACATAAGGGAATCTTGTTTAAGAAAGTAGAAGGGGGTGAACGGGATTGGAGGTTAATGATACCTGATGAATTAGTAGATAGAATTATTTGGGATTGTCACATAAGATATGGTCATTTTGGGGCGAAAAAATGTGCAAATATACTAAAAGAATCTTGTGTCTTTAAAAATATGGAGAAGAGAGTTAGAAGAGTATTAAGAGTTTGTGATCTGTGTCAAAAGTCTACAGTAGTAAATTACAGGGTTGAAGGTGAAATGAAGTATATTAAAGTAGAAAGACCTTTCGATTTAGTTGCAGTAGACTTGTATGGGCCATTGCCTAAAGGTAGAGGAGGAGTGGTATATATTTTTGTTGTTTTGGATACTTTTACTAAGTTTGTTAGGTTATATAGTGTAAAGAGAGCTACTAGCCGAGTACTCAGCGAGAAGATCACCAAGGACTACATGATCAACGTAGGGAAGCCGAAGGTAATTTTATCTGATCACGGACCGCAGTTCATCAGCGGCAAGTGGAGACAGACTCTTGGCTGGGAAGGCATCATACCTAAACACACGGCAGTTTACCATCCACAGTCGAACCAGGCAGAGAGGGTGATGCGAGAAATTGGCAGAATATTCAGGGCGTATTGTCACTCCAAACACACAGAGTGGCCTTTGTATGTGAAGAAGGTGGAGGATTGGTTAAATAGCACAACCCACGATTCTACAGGATTTACACCGTACGAACTAATCAAGGGAAGCCGTCCACCCAGAATATTGGAACAACTTTTTGAATATCCACCGGAAGAAAGAGTTTTGGACAAAGATGTAAAAATACGACTTGCCAACGAGAGTCTGCTCACTAAGGGAGAGAAGAGAAAGCAAAAGCATGATGGCAAAGGTAAGTGGGTCAAATATGAGATAGGTCAGTTAGTATTAGTGAGAAGACACGATTTATCAGGTGCACAAGATAAAGAGATCAAAAAATTCTTTTTGTTGTATGAAGGACCGTATGAAGTTGTTGACATTAAAATGGATAATGCTTATGTTTTACGAAATCAAATGATGGGGGAAATAGTAGGTACCCATAACGCCACCAACTTAAGAAGGTATTGGTCAAAATGAAATAATAATAAACAAAACAATACATTAAATCCTGTAATTAAATACAACTAAATAACTATAATAAACCTATAGTTAAATAATTATAAATAACTATGAATAATATAAAACAGTAAGTGGTAGCGGATAGGTGTTCCCCACTTGTCCCAGTAGGGTTCGTCTATTTCAGGGACGCGCCCCTGCCCACGCGAGCCTTGGTTTTCTCCATGTACCCTTATTTCCGGAGGAAGCTTTGTCCCTACCTTTAGTCCTAGTTCTTGACCTTTTAATAATCCTTATCCCTTTTATCTTCCCGATTTCCCTAACCTTCCTCTTAGATTAAACACATAAACAATAGTTACACAAATTGGCACACTTTTTGGAACCATTTGATTGCCTTAATTCTAAATAATACATTAGGGTGATCCTCAAAATTAAATAAACTGGTGTTATTTATGATTTGTAAACTCATCCCTTAATTAAACAGTTGGTGGAGAAGTTTTGTGGCTGAGTAGACAAACTAAATAATAAATATTTGTATAGTTTAACCGGATTGTTGTGTATAGAGATGGGGCTGTAGATTAATGGTTGTGGTTTGTTTATTATTTTGGAAAAAGTAGGCAGGTATAGAATTCAGTACCGTCATAAGGGTAGATATTCACTGCCAAAGAAGTGGGGTTCTGTTCGTCTTCAATCGCATCTCGATACACAATGATTCTGTACATGTAACATATAACCTATTTACAGGTAATTAAGAAAAAAAATAATAATTTTGGAAAACATTTCAGCGCAAAAGTTGTAACCAAAAGGTTTAATTATTATTTTGTGGTACCTGCTATGTTGGGTTATGGGTACGGGATATTGGTAGTTGGAATGTGATTATGGAGGAATTTAAAGAGAGGTTAGAACCGATGATGTAATGTTTGTAAAATTTATTGAAATATTAAGAAAAACTGAAACATTTAATCACGTAGAATTATTTTGAAAATTGTAATCAAAGTCATGGAAATTGTTTTGAATGTACTAAGAGATGAAATTGAATTGTAGCCGCCCCTGGAGTAACTTAATATTGTAGATGCTAGTGCTGTGTAAATTCATTTTGATTCAAATTGAAATTGTAATTTTACATATTTTATACATTGACTTCATACAGCTGTAATTAAAATCAAACTGTTTTGGGTGGAGAGTGTTAAAGAATTTTCAAGTTAAACAAATAATTTAAAAGGGTCAATTTATTAATGAATCAAAAATATATCTGATCTGAATTGGAATAAAAAAATGTAAGAGACAAATATGTTATCTAAAAGATGTATAACATTCGAAAAGTGTAGTAAGCAGATATGGCAGTATATGATGTAACCAGAATGTTTAGACTATGAATGCTGAAACTGAGAATGTTTATAACTGTTGTTTATGAAAACAAGTCTGGCACACAACTGTGTTTAGGTAAACAGTAAACAGGTGTAAGATGTTGTGACTCAAGCCTGTGGTCATGCTTGGTGACCATAACAAGAAATGTTGTAGTCTGCTGAATTAGTATCTTGAGCAAAACCCTATTGTGACACAAAAGAATTAAAGAAAATTTTTTGTTAAAATAATAATGAGGTAATTATTGTAACTTAGAGTTTGAGAAATTAAAAAACCATTAAATTAATTTGGTATTCAAATTAATAGAAACAATGATTTTTAACAATGAACTTAAATTTTTTGAATTTTAAAAGTTTTTGAAACAAAAAAAAGTGGGATGCATATAATTTCAAAATGAAATAAATTTTAGAATTAAGTGACCAAAAACAATTGTCAAGTTTAGCATCAGTGAGTATGGGAACGTTTTGAAGAGAGGTGTAATAAAATAAAAACTTGTTGTCAATACAAGAAGTGAGGATATTTTGGGGGTTAGATTGGTGCTCAATGAAGTGATAGAACAATGGAGTGTGGAACTGCAATGGTAGAAAAGTTTAGTTTTCAATTGTTAATTAATTAATTAGCTATTAAGTGGCTATTGCGGGGGTGGCCTGTGCTCTCGTAAATAGCGAAATGGGTTGGGGGTAACCAAGAGTGTTACCTCCATCGGAGGCCAAAAGGGCGAAAATGTGCGGCACACCTTGTTGGGTAAATTAAAATTTACGCACTGCCAAACGACCGTGTCGCACATAACTAGAATGATTGTAACAGGCAGTTAAATTGAAGTTTAGATTTCCCCGACTTTTCGGGCGGTTACTGCCTTACCAGCACTAATCGTGGATTTGGCTAGCGGCCAGCTATGGTCATATCAAGTCCCTTGACCATAGCTGACTTGAAATTGGTACATATTAGAAATTCAAAGGGGGGAGACAACTAGGGGAAATCTCCGGAACTATGAAACAGCGGCTGCCACTCTGCCCGCTTGGGGGTAGCAAGAAAGGTGGTAGACCCGCAGTAAGGGTGTATAATTATATAACAAGAACAAGTTGATGTTCAACACTTTTAAATGTAATAGCGGAAGCAAAGACACGGAGAGGTAAAACCTGCTCCAAAATATACAGTCTTTGTGGAAGCGAAAAGGCGCCACAGTCTTACACAATTTGCAATAGAGTGTGTGGCTGGGAGGTGACTCAAATGAGTCACGAACTTAAATTTTACTACATAAAGAAATTTTCTGCTCATTCAAATTTTGATCTAATCAAAAACGCTTGTGCTCTGTTAAATAATTAAATGGTCATATTTTCAATACAAGTTGTTCATGCTATAATTCTAAGGGTATTATTTTATTGTGGTATGTTAGATATAGGTATTGATAAAATATGTGTTTTCATTATGTGTATATTTTTTTTATAAGCCAATAAGTAAACGTCTGGCAGGCGGGTAACAAAATGATCAGAATCAGAGAAAAGGGAAACAAGAAGGTGAGGAGTAATGATAAATAAACATGTATATTCCATGTAATTTGTTCAAATTTGAGATGTGTTTTCATTATGTTAGGGTATCAGTTGATCAGCAATAACATGTCACTGGTATATTGGTTTGTAAATGTTACAAGTAAATAAAGTTCAATGTAATGTTTCAACGTATTACAGATGTTTTGGAGTAATGACAACAATCATGATAATGAGAAATAAAGTAACAATTTATGCAAGATAATAAGAGATAGTTTTTTGGGTGATAAATATTGTGTGGGACATATAGATCTGTCCAAGTTGAAGTTGAAGTTAGAGTTGAAGTAGTTAAGATCGAAATATTGTTTTGAAGTAATGTATGCTATAGAATTTTGAGAAGTATTGATGTTGACACAGTGGTAATGGAGACTTTATGTAGATTTTGAGTGATATATGTTATTTTGTTGTAGTGGTGATAAGGTAATGAGATTGAGATTTTTGGGGATGGCAATTTTGTATTATGGGGGTAGTGTCATGTAGGAGTTCGCAACAAAATATGTTGGGACGGGAAATGGTATCGATTTTAGTGAGGAGGGGCCGCCTTAGGTAGAATCCAGGCCGCCAAATAAGGGAATTGAGTTTTTGGGTGGGGGAAACACGTATCCTATGTACAAAGGGTTAGAGAGTATTTTTTATATGTATAGAGAGAAGGTAGCGATTTGTGTTAAATGATAAGTTGGGGTTAGAGTGTTTTGGGATAGAGCTTTTGATAGAGATGGGTGTCAGGGTAGTTGAAGTTGATGAATATTAGAGTTAGAGGGAGAAAGATTATATATGTATACAGATCTAATACAGTAAATGAGAATAAATAATTTACATCACCCACAATAGATTAAAGTAAGATCGTTGAATAAAGAGAGAGATTTATAATAAAGAATATAAAATTTTTCATTTTTTAAGCCAGTGACAAACTTTTGGTAGAATTGAAAATAATGTCAAGTTAAGAATTGTTTATTTTAAATAATTTAAATGCCAATTTGATGATTATTTATATTAATATTGTGTTTGTTTTAAAGATTTTATTTTATTATGTTTTCTGTTTCAAATTAGGTTGTTACAGATGTTAAATGTATTTTCAGATAGGGTGTACATAACATATGTAGGTCAAGGGTTTTGGACTTGACCTACTTTCGATCAGCTGATGAGTTCATACACCTACTAAGCTTGTATAGTAGGAAGTCAATTTTATTTGTTTGTTTAATTAATTTAAACAAAATTTTAAATAATTTTACATATGAAGGAAACATTTAAATAAATTTAATTTTTTTTAATTTTAAAATTTTTGAAAATTTTAATTTTTTGAAAGAAAAAAAAAAAAAAAAATTTTTCGCCTGCCAGCGAATGCATATTTTAGGTAGTGATTGTTTTATTATGTGTGTATTTACCATGTTTAGTTTACTGATTTCTTGCACTGCACTGTATCATTAGACTAAGACATGTTAGGTTAAGGATTTGTTCAAGTAGAAGAAATGCTTAATTTAAGTCATTTTAAAAGAAACAAAAAAAAAATAATAATGAAGAGAATTTTTTTTGATAAAATATTATTTTGAATTTTTTAAATTTTTTATAAATCTTAAAAGAGAATTTTTCAGTTTTACTATGTGTAAGTCAACATGTAATGTGAGTGTGTGTGAGCCCAGTATTTGCTAAAGACAGCCCAGCTTTCATACAAGGGGATCCATATCGGCTGAGGATCTGGCATAATCGGAGCCAGGGATTGAGGATTTTTGGGGGTAGCATGTTAAAAGGCGAGGTGGGCTGTGGTACGAGTCTGCTCGATTTCTCGGTGTTGGGATCCCTTACGGAGAAGTCCAGTGATCTCGTTCAGATGAGTCCATAGCCGCGGAGCCAGGGGGGTCGTGTACCCATGAGATTAAGAACCAGGGGGTTGCTGGCCCAGTTCCTCACCGGTCCTCTTCGGGGTGTATCGATGAGATTTCTTCTGTCGTGGACAGCAGAATTCTCATCGAGGGGGTATTGTAGCGGGTCAATTTTGGGTGTTTTTAATTTTTAACAGTATGGGGCATTTATATTTTTTATTTCTTTCATTTTGTGCGGGCTTGTAAAAAAGTTATGAAAATTATTGTGCAACGTTATTTTCCGTGTAACAGAACGATGTTAAGAAACAGTGGTAACAAAGCGATACGCAGTTGTTATTGTGTAACGCGGCGAGCGAAGAATTTACCCCCTTCAAAATTCTCAGAAATCCGTACTTGTGTAGCAGCACACAGACGCAACTGTACCACCACGAGCTCGAGTGACGCATCCAGCCACAAAACAGGATGTCCTGGGACGAGTAAAATTCAGCAATGTGCTTTTGAGCGGCAGGAAGTGCTGTTTAAGTCCGGTTCCTCCAATGACGTCAGCCTGTGCCTAATGGAAATCATTGACCATGTTAACCTAAAAAACTACATGCATGGCATGGAGCGAAACTTCGGCGACGAAGGATAAGGCCGTGACTTCCATACCAACTATGAGATCACAATAGCGATACCTGTTACATTACCGTTGTCAGTCTACAAGCAGCAGTTCATGGTACCGGGCTGGTTCCAAGTAGGCTCGCCATAAAAGTTATTTATCAGAACAAAGTTGTAGTTACCAGAAAATTGTTATGTGACCGCGGTCAATACAACTAGGGAGCCGTATTCAAGAGTTTTTTCTTTCTTTTGGAACATAAATACAGTGTAAACGAACAATGAGTGTGCGCGGCGACCGCGTGGCCGGCGTTTTGGGGTTTGGGGACTAAATTGTAAAATGTTAAGGGCGTTATAAATTCTGAGTGAATGTGAGAGCGGCAAAGCTGGGCTGTTTCTGTTTGTATCTGTGTTGGTAATTGTGTTTTGTGTGATATACAAGGTACGCTGTAGTTCATAAGTTTGATTATGCTAGCGTTGCACAACTTTGAAAACATGTATCTAAATGAATCTTCCGAATTCTGCAACAGCTCAAAAGTAAATGATAATAAATAGTAATTCTCTTCAAACATGAGTTGTGTCAGTGCTTTGCGTAACCCATAGACCATGTTTGTATCCAGCTACATGTGATCGAACCCTTGGACCTTGTAGAAGTGATCATGCCGGTAAGTAAAAGTTAATTTGAGATTTGGATATTAATAAATGTGATAGATAAAGTAGTACATCACAGTGTTATAATTTGTTAGTGATTAAGGTTTACTAACAACGGCAGCTAGTTCAATTAACAGGTAACAAATTGAACTGGTTCCCGACATTTGTGATATCTTAACAAGGGAATTATATTTTATTATAAGAGAAGGATTTAAGTGGAATTAGTGTTGAAGGGGGTTATTATTGAGAGACTGGTGTCACCCTATGTAAATCTGTTAGTGGTTGTTAGTAGAAGGATAGAAAGAGAGTAAGATTATATATAAATGCCCATTCAATAAATCGAATCATTGTGAATGACTGAGAGTCACCCAAACTAACTGACAATCAAAATGTTAAATAAAAGAAAATTCATAGTTGAAATATAATAATAAATGAAATGTGATGTAACATGAAGGTTGATAATAGATGGTGGAGAATTTAATGGTACAATAAAAATAAATAATTAAAGGTTATATAAATAAAAAGAGTTAACAGAATGTTCAAGTTGTAATATTTATAATTTTATATACAAATTATTTCAAGGTGAATTGTTTAGTTAAATGTAGCAATGTTAATGTTCAAGGTTAATGTTTTATTATGTTGTATGGCCATAGTGTGTGTGGAAGGAGGTTACTAGATGGGTAGTAACATTTTAAGAAATATTAAATATATATATATATATATATACTGCTACGACAGCACAGAACAATCTACGTGTTTATCGAATATGCCAGAAGGCTCTCGATGTAAGCGTGTGGTGTACGTGCTACTAGACGCATTTTGCGACAATTTTCTCGACTGTGCCGGGCTTCGCTCGGGCGCTCGGACTGTGTCAAGGCCGTAGTAATTACGTAGTTCATGAGAGATAAGACGCAGTTTGGAAGCTTCTGGTGTGTGAGCGTGACTATAAATACATCGAGTAGCGGCCTTAGTTTTCAGTTCAATGCGAGATATTTGATAGTGCGGTTCGAGGGTATTAGTGCGATATATTTCCAGAGCGGTTCGAGTTATTACTGTGTACGTTCAAGTAGTTATTACTGAAGTGTTGCGTTTTATAATCAGACGGTATAATTGTAATACAATTGAGTTTTAATATTTGTGGACATTTTATTGCGTGTGTACAATTTTCATGTGATTTGTTGTAGAGACTGTGTTGTTAATTACGAACTGTTTTACTGTAACAATTAAAGGTGTGATTAGTGACTTAATTGGTGTCTTGTACTTATTTTGTTTCCACTGTACCTACGACGATCGAATAGACCGTCGTAACAATATATAATGTTGATGATGTTGATCATAAAAAATAAGTACGATTTTGTAAAGTATTAAAGGATTAGAATCATGGAAGATGATTAATCATTTTCAAATAGATAGATTGTTCTGAAGTAGTAAGCTCGTGTTTTGTTCTATATACGAATTACATTAGGGGATTGTTTTGTTTATTCTCTTAAACTTAATTAATTGTTTTAAATATTATTGCATTAGTGTAAAGATTTATATTTCTTCTTGTGAAATGGAAAAAGAGTTAAATATTATCGATTGGAATCGAAATTTTCAGAAATATTTTGGAGTGAAATAAGAGGATACATCTATAATAAACCTTGTATTTATCTATGTTAGAGGGATTAGGAGTTATGGAAAAACAATGCTTATTAACGTAAACCAATACGCAGCTAAGAGGAAACAGATCAGTTAGGGATATGGTATTATACAAGGCCACTATTTGATTTTTATTTGATGTTTCAGAGTTTGGTGATACTGTGGCGGCGGTCCTGAGCTGGCCAGTGCGTCAGAGCAGGAGCGTTAAGTGCCTGACTGGCCTTGCGGTGTTGGGATCTCGAAAGAGAGGTCCAGTAAGGTCATGCAGGTACTGTCACGATCACTGGACCAAGGGGTAAGTTATCTATATTCTTTTTATATAAACATTACATGGGGTTGTGGCCACATATCCTGGCTGGTCCCTTTAGGAAGTATGAATGTGTCAATGAGAGTTTTTATGCTTCGCCATAAAACCAACAAAAACAAAAATGTTAATGTTAATGCTAATGTTAATGTTAATGTTAATGCTACGTCATTGAGGGGGTCTTGTAACGGTACAAATAGGTCCGTATAGGGATTTTGGGGAAATAACAGGTATAAATTTTATTGTAAATTAAGATTTCATAATCCATGAGTGCAACGTTTTCTAACAAGTGAAACGACGCAGTAACCAGTGAAGGGTTTGCGTCAAGGTCAGTGGCGTACGTGAGAAACGGCAGCGACTTTGCCAAAACAACCTGCCGATCCTATAAAACGTCACTTAAAGAATGTGATACGTAATTGCTGCGCCTTAAAAAGCTAAGACGTCATCACCGAGAACAATAGAATTGATGACGCGACAACCCTTTCCACCTCAGAAATAAGCGCCATATTGTCACTCTCAGTCGACTAACATCTTTCATGCGAACTGCACGTTACCTCAATTGCTGGCCAGCAAGACATTAAAGTAACAACAGCGATATAACCAAAATGTGAAGTTAAATCTGTTTAAGATCAAAAAGTATACAATGTAAAGTAGAGACAGTGAGTGCAGTTACAAAAAGAAAAATTTAATAGTTCGGCAGAATACCAGCGTAAACATGAGTGACGCCTGACTCGATCTTCAATACAGTAAAGCAGGAAAGTAGACATTTCACACAATTTAAACTACCAACCATTATTAATGTTTGAGCTCAATTAATACAGAAAATGTACCGTAAAATAGTATGTGTGGGGGTATGAATGATAGTGTACAGGTACCTATATAAATCACAAAGCATTGGTTTACGTTGTGTGATTCACATAACTTAATAACTTGAATTATTAAAACTGCAGTAATTTTCTAGATTCACTTCAATACGTAATCAGAGTAGTTTGAAGTCAAAATATATATTGTGTAAATGTATCATACATAAAGGCTGATGTAGCGGAAATGTATCGCAGCCATTTTGGATGAACAGGAGAATGACTCCATTTTGTTTTTGTTATTAAAATATAAAATTTCAGATAATTAATAAAAACAAGTTTTACCTAATGCAATCAGAGTCTATTATTTCTCAACAACCATTGTGTTTCTTCGCTTGTTTATAGAACCCTGGAACCCGTAAGTAAAATATTAGGTTGGTAACAACAACATGGCGCCTGAACAGGCCATAGTAAACAAAGTGTGAAATGTTAACGAAAAAGGTAAGTAGAAAAGAATGTTAGTTAACAATCAAAGCATGTTACCATCATGTTACCATCATCGGAGGCCTAAATAGGGCGAAAAATACACTGTACAACCTTATATAATATTATAATATATGTGAATTTCAAACGTACAGTGTATAGAAATGATGAAGTAAAAACATGCTAATGAAAGATGATTTCCCCGCCTTTTTGGGCGATTAATGTTTCACCAGCACTAATCGTGGTTTTGGACGACAACCAGCTGTGGGCAGAAATTGTAAAACGGACCATGGTTGGTTGCCTTGAAAATTGGTGTGAATTTGAAATTAACGGGGGGGGGGGTGACACGAGGGGAAATCCTGGGAACTACAAAAAGGTGATACACCCGTCTTAAGGTTATAACTATGTAATCAGATATTATGATATCTGGAATTTTAAAAATGTAAGGCCGAAGCAAGGACAGGAGACGACAAAATTCCCCCTAATTTCAGTCTTTGTGGAAGCAACTGGACGCCACAGTCCAGGGGGGCCATAGTGTGTGTGGAAGGAGGTTACTAGATGGGTAGTAATGTTTTAATGAATATTAAATATATAATGTTGATGATGGTGATCATAAAAGATAATTATGATTTTGTATTAAAGTCTTAGGATCATGAAAGATGATTAATCATTTTCAAATAGATAGATTGTTCTCAAGTAGTGAACTTGTGTTTTGTTCTATGTACGAATTACATTAGTGCGTTGTTTTGTTTATTCTCTTAAATCTTAATCAGGTACTATGATATCTGAATTTTAAAAAATGTAAGGCCGAAGCAAGGACAGGAGATGCCAAAATTCCTCCCTAATTTCAGTCCTTGAGGAAGCAACTGGGCGCTACAGTCCAGGGGGAGCCATAGTGTGTGTGGAAGGAGGTTACTAAGGGTAGTAACGCATTAATAAATATTAAAATGAATTATGCTGATGAGCTAACTAAATGGTCTTATTTTGAGTTAAGAAATGTTATAACCATGGAAGATGATTATCGTTTCAAGTAGATAATTTGTTCAGAGGTAGTTGATTTAAATATGTTATGCTCTATATGATAATTTTACAGATGACTTTACTGGTTTTGAAAAGATTAATTCTAGGAGAGAAGTTGTTTATTATGTTGTACTATGTTAGAGTGTAGGAATTACAAACATGTTTATGTATTTTACATTGTATAATTTTGTGTAGTGTGTCTAGGGTAAGGTCATTCACCTGACCATGAGGTATCAGCTGATGACTGGCGTTAGAGATGTAGTATGTTTCTTATAATTGATTTATAGATTCTTTTAGTTAATCAATTTGATTAAATGATTGAATAATTATTTTTATTAATTGACAAAATAGTTTTTTTGGGGAAATTAATTTTTGAAAAAAGAAAAAAAAATTGTTCTTTGCAGTAAAGAAGTTTATTTTAATTTTTAATGTTCACTATAGGTAGAGAAGGTGTCAGCTGATTTATGATGTTTATATTATGGTATATTTTGTAATCATGTGTAATTGTTTTGAATTTATGATAGAAGTAAGTTGTTTATTTTTATTTGTTTATTATTATTGTTAGCGTTTAGTTAATAAGAATGATAAAGTAAATTCATTTAAAAGATTTTGGAAATTTTTGGAAAGATATAAAATTTGCGATGAAATTAATTAATGGAGAGAGATGATGTAAATTAACATCAAAGTAAATTCTTGATAGTGGACTTAGATTTATTTCACTGTTTGAACAAAATTTGAATTTTATGTTAATAATTAATGTGGAGATAGTGTGTCTAATGTAGTAATGAATGTGTACGCACCCAGTACTTGCTAAAGGCAACCCAGTATGTATGTAAGGGGAGACACACTGGTTGAGGATCTGGTATGGTATAAGGCCAGTTTTGGAATTTTATTGGGAATGTTATAAGGTAAGGTGGTACCGTGGTGAGTACCTGTCCGATTTTACGGTGTTGGGATCTCGAACAGAGAAGTCCAGTAATATCGTGCAGGTGCAGCCATAGTCGCCGAGCTAGGGGGGTGGATTACCCATGATGCGTTAAGAAATTAAAGGGGGGTTGTTGGCACCACATCCTCACTGATCCTCTTAGGGTTTAGCAATGAGAATTTTTCTGTTTCGGCAGAAAACCTCTCATTGGGGGGGGGGTACTGTAATGGGGCAGAATTGTGAGATAGGTTTGATTTTAATTGTGAATACGACATAGTGTAATTACCCACACAAGGCCTCAATCTGTAACAATAGACATTCCTGTAGGTGATGCCCATCCGCATGTTGGTCCAGAAAATCTGTAAACAAGTACCATTTGCAGGTACTCTGGAATGTTTCAAGTGCGCGCCTGCTTGCTCGCGCGTTTGAATAAGCACGAACTTTTAAGCGAGCCTCAGGTCGTCTGTTACATCGGCCAGCTTACTGAAGACTCGCTCTCAGAAAGGAAGCAAATTACTGTGTCACGTGATTCATTTCAGCCAATGAAAAGGCAAGCTGGTCAGAATGAACGCGCCTTGGCCATTTTTTTTTTGGACGCTGGTGTTAGTGTCTGTTGTTTGTCTTACTACAGTGAGCGGACCGTGCGGTCGTATAAAAACTTAGCTCGAGCAAATTAGGGTCAGCCGACCAGTAAATCATGTGATTTTAGTTTAAAACAACAGAAAATCATGTCATAGTGATCAATCAGAAGTAATCTGCAAATAATAACAGTCTAAACTTATTTTCGGAGTGTGTTAGCAAAATCGAGAGTTAACAGTGATGGCATAACCACGTGGATGAGACGGCGATGAAAGGATGAGTACCTAACATAAGCAGTTTGAACAGACAAAAACATTTCAATTTTAACTAAATTCAATACCAATATTAACTATGAAAATTAAATAAAAAGCACTTCACGATATAAAATGTATGCTGAATGACTGAGAGCGTGAGTAAAACTGGGTCGCCTTCCAAAATAGATATAATCTAGTTAAGTAAATAAGGTTATATATAATCTATATAAGTAAATATAAGGTTATAGGAATCATTTTTAACTATATCTCAGAATAAACTAAACTAAACTAAACCTCCGCTCAACAGTCCGTTAAGGACCAAGGCGTACCGCACGGCTTTTGTGTTAGTGTGACGGTGTATGGCTAGTACTACGCGCCACCAACCGCTAGTTGCGGTATTCACAGCCAGGAGGCGGCGCTGTTATCTCAGCGCCTACTCAGTTTGCCTCACGACGCTGAGTGCACGCCGTAAGGAACCTCCGCCGGGAATTGAGCCCGGGACCACGAGCGCATCAATCGCCCGCGTTAGCCACTAGACCACCTGGAGGCTCATATCTCAGAATATGTTTTTATAATACAGAGTGTAGAGAAAGAAGAAATTGTTGATGTGGTATTTTAGCACAAAATAAAATGTTTTATATGAAATTACAAATAGGTATTTGTTATTTGCATTGACCTGTTTTTCTCTGCCGAGTAGACTAGACAACACCTTGGTTAACTTACACAAGAACGTCAAATTTTAAGTATGTTTCAATTGACGTCCCAATAAAGGTAGGTGACACAATTTCAATATTTTAAACATTTAATTCACGAGTAATACTTCAATATGGAAAGGCGCGTTAGAAGATTGTTACGGGTATGCGATTTGTGTCAGAGGTCAAAAGTAGTGAACTATAGGGTAGAAGGGGAGATGAATTATATTAAAGTGGAGAGACCGTTTGACTTAGTGGTTGTAGATTTATATGGGCCATTGCCCAAAGGTAGAGGTGGAGTAGTATATGTTTTTGTTTTTTTGGACACTTTTTCTAAGTTTGTTAGATTGTATAGTGTGAAGAAAGCGACGAGCCAGGTGCTGAGTGAAAAGATCACCAAGGATTACATGATAAATGTAGGTAAGCCGAAGATAATTTTATCTGATCACGGACCACAATTCATCAGCGGTAGGTGGAGACAGGCTCTTGGGTGGGAAGGCATCATACCCAAGCATACGGCAGTATACCATCCACAGTCTAACCATGCAGAGCGGGTGATGGGAGAGATTGGGAGGATATTTCGGGTGTATTGTCATGCCAAGCATACTGAATGGCCATTGTACGTGAAGAAAGTAGAAGAATGGTTGAATAGTACTAACCACGAATCCACGGGGTTTATGCCGTATGAACTAATAAAGGGAACCAGGCCACCTAGAATATTAGAACAACTTTTCGAGTATCCACTGGAAGAACAGACCATCGACAGAAATGTAAAGATCCAGCTAGCGAATGAGAGTCTACTCACCAAAGGGGAGAGGAGAAAACGGAGACATGATGAAAAGGGTAAGTGGACTAAACATAAGGTAGGCCAATTAGTGGAGACACGATTTGTCTAGTGCACAAGAGAAAGAAATAAAGAAATTTTTCCTGTTATACGAAGGACCCTATGAAATAGTAGAGGTAAAGATGAATAATGCTTATGTATTATGCAACCAAGCAACGCAGGAGATAGTGAGTACACAGAATGCTACGAATTTGAAGTTATATTGGTCAGAATAAAAAATTGAATTTTAATATGTTTTGTTTGTTTTGAGAAGGGACTCTCGCCCATTTTCGGGCGGTCACGGACTTACCAACTCTGACCGTGGGTTTTGGCTATTTGGAGGCGGACCATGGTTGGCGGCAACTTCCTTCGGGTGGTGAAAACGACGATAGTCCGGCTTCACAAAATTGGTAACAACTAGAAATTCAACTGTATTATTAAATGGGGAGGGGGACCCCTAAGGTACGTGGAAAAATATTTTTTTTTACACTCAAGGTGCATAAATTGGCACCACACAATGTACCAACAATTGCCCGAAAGAGTGCATTAAATAAAATTAGAATGAGGCAATTTTCACACACACACACACACACACACACACACACACACACACACACACACACGCACACGCACGCACACACACACACACACACGCACGCACGCACGCACGCACGCACGCACGCACGCACACACACACACACACACACACATATATATTACCAGGGTCATTTGTAAATTATGATCTACAAATTACATATTTTCAGTATTTTAGAAAAAACATGATTTATAGAGATGGGGTCGGAGATGGTCAGACCCCATACGTTAATGGATATGAGCTGAAAGCACGTTTGGCAGCTCTGAAGGAACTGTACAAAGAGGCTCAAAAAATAGCCTTTGGTATTCGATGATGTAATAAATGTAGTGTAGGAATTATATTTTTATAAATATGAATAAATTAGTTTAGAGAAACAAACACAAATATTTTGTTGTACTCACTATTTTATGTTAATGAAAGTCACAAGTAGGAAAGTTAAGAAAGAAAATTAATGGTGCTAGCGCACATAATCAATACTGGGAACCTCAAGTAATTA
Source organism: Magicicada septendecula (assembly GCA_034769895.1). NCBI lineage: Eukaryota > Metazoa > Arthropoda > Insecta > Hemiptera > Cicadidae > Magicicada > Magicicada septendecula. The sequence goes on from CM068375.1 coordinate 263,837,904, forward strand.
AAATTGTAAATTTTCAATTTAAATATATCACATATATATGTTTTACTTGTGATTCCCCACTTTTGGGCAGTCACGGATTCACCGAACCCTGACCGTGGATTTGGATTATTGGTAGCAAGTGTGGTTAGGCAGATTGTATCCTAGCCATCCTTGTTATTATTTTCAAAATTGGTGAATTTAGAAATCAACCGGGGGGGGGGGTAAATTCAGGGGAATCACCAAACTATGGAACAGCGGCTACCTTCGTAGGGGCAGTAGTGGTGGTAGTGGTTTGACTCCAGAAAAGTGTCAAATTACAAGAAGCACATTCCTCGATGATTGGACATACAAACCTATCATACTCTAACTTAATAAAAACCTAAACCTTTTCCAACAAATAGAAAGAATACATGGGCAAACCTCATCAGGCTCTGGAAGACCAACTGCCAGAGAACCACAAAAAAGCAGTAGCAGAATTCTGCATAAATTCAGGACATCACTACATGGCTGATCACCTCAGCACAATCACTGCAAGTGAAACAGAAAAACATAACCTCTGCATGGAACATGGATCAATAGTGGATCAAGAATAACTGGTCACTAAACAAGAAGTTTCAACAGAACAGGAACATAAGTGGTCATTACTGGAACACAAGACAATTAATGAGTTAAATGTTCCCAAAACCAACCAACAGAAAACATTTTGTGACTGTTAAGTAATAGTTACTGACAGTAATTTACAATAATAAAGAAAAAGTTAGGAAGAAGTTCATATAATTCTAATATGAGAAAGCATGGACTGCAATTTGAGATTTACTGTACTAAAATTTGATTCTACTAGTTAGTTACTTCGGAGACACAATTAGTTACTACTAATTTATTAGTTACTAATTAGTTATTTCGACAAACACAATATAGTTTTCACAATGTCCATGTTATATTTAAATTTAATTAAATACATAAAACAAAATCTATGCTTAATTTCACCAAATGTTTTACATATTTAATACAAATTTAACCTGCTTAAAGTAAGTAGGTTAAATACTTAATGTAAGTAGGCTAAAACTTTCAAAAAGTGTTTCTCTTATTAAAGTTCACAAAAGATCTGAGAATGAATTAGAATATCCAGAAGACGTCACTAATATAGTTACATTCTAAACTTTTTTATGAATCTCAATTTTTACACAAAATTCAAAATTCTTAACCATAATTTATAACACTTATCTAAAAATGAACTTTTTCTTGTGAAACTTACTGTTTTTCGTTGAACGCGTTTCGGCGTACGTATTCGCCTTCTTCAGCTTTGAGCCAGACTGCCATCATTTAGTAACGGTTGTTGTGTGGAAGGTGTAGTGGGGGTGGTGTGTGGAGGAAGGGGATTGGCGTGGGGATTCAACTTAATGTTTGTTTTTTGTATAATTGTGTCAAAAAGTGTATGTGATTTATATTGTAATTGATCGTTAAGTATGTTGTTTGGTTGTGTTGTGTGGTGTTTATATATTTCGTATTGTTCAGTTGTGTTGAGTTTTCGACCTTTGGGTAAGTAATGTACAATTTCAAGATAAGTGTCTATGTTGGTGTAACTGTGGTTTTCTGTGTGTATGTGTGTGGCAAATGCGGAGTGTATATTGTTGTTGGTTAAAGCTTTTAAGTGTTCAGAATATTTCACAAGAACAGTAAGTTTCACAAGAAAAAGTTCATTTTTAGATAAATGTTAGTGCTGTGAAAGAAGAGATGAATAATCAAGACGACTATAATTTATAATGTTGTCAGTTGTATTTCAAAGCAAATTTAGATAAATGTTTATAACAAATTTAAACTTTATTGGATTGTGCCATCAAAAGTACGTTAAAGTCATTTTATAAATTTATATAAAAGTATAAACTTAATATGTTAAAGTATACAATTTAAACAATAAACCAAATAACTGAGATTCTGATAAGATTGCTAAATTAAAAAATAAAACAAGAAACAAAAAATAACTGTATATGCTAATTACACATGGATTTCATGTAAATAAACTGACCTGAACCTCTGTTCCCTTTGATTCTGTATATCGAATGTCTGTGCTAGAGCAAAATATGCATAATCAACAGTTGCGTACATCATCAAGAATGGCATCGTTACAATTGGAGCCAGTGAATTTATGTCTCCAAGTAATGTGAAAAAGACAATCACTGCAGCTACTACAGACATCGCATACACAGGTACTCTGTTTGGTCCTCGCTAAAACAAAATAAGAATAAAATTACAATTATTTCTTATAAATAACACATTAGTAAATTTACATTATAAATGACATGTTTACAACAAACAATCTGTGTTCAACAATGCCAAGTTCAGACACTAATGAACAGTTATTTGACTGGAGGCCCTGTACACAGCTGAATGCTTCATGATGAGTAGAAAAGGTTTGACCAAGAAACTGGAAACCAATAAAGAAAGATCATGAGAAAAATCTTGGACCAGGTCACAGAAAACGGTGAGTACAGATCATAGTACAACCATAAACTATACACATATGTGGAAAAGATAACAGATATAATATAATCTAAAAGAGGGCTGCTTTCTATGATCATATGACACGAATGAGCCTAAAGAGATTGACCAACAGGATATTTTCCAACTTTCTAAGAAAGAAAACCATGGACCCCAATTCACCAAGGTGGAAAGGGAACTGAAAGAAGAGAGATTACACGTGAGGATCACTTCAGGATTTTCACGAAAAGCCCAAGCTGAGAATATACAACGTGTGGACTGTAGAAAGAAAGGAAGTGTATTTAAAAATGAATGCAGGAATACTGGCAAAAGTTAAAGACTAAGGAAGAAAATAGTTGAATTAGCATGGTCTATATTAGCTGGCTAAAATGTAAACAAAAATATAATATAAAAACAAAATACAACAGAAAGTGTACAACAAACTAACAGTACACACAATAAATAACCAAGAAAAACTTGGAGATTCATAAAAAAAAAATTGATTTATGTAACAGCCTACTACTTACCACAAGAAGAACAGATAAACAAAGCAAAATAGTTTCTATTGTGTACTTTGATTATATGTAAAATACACAGGATGGTTTGATATCCAACAAGTATGAACTTCAAATATGTATAGAAAGAAGAGTATACTTAGTTATTTTAATTTGTAGAGCGTACGTGTGCATACCCCTTCCCAAAACACACACACACACACACACACACACACTCACACTTAATATATATGCAATAGTTGTGTTTCAGTTGGAATTATAACAAATTAAGTCATGTTGGCAGTTTCTCACTGCATTCCTATTCTCTTTACCAAACCACTCTACCCCTAGTAAATGAAATTCTTCAAGATTCTTCATCCTTCGAAGCAGTTTGCAAAACCATTTAAGCTTCCATTGCCAATAACCATCTCCCAACCACTTATCCAAGAGCTTTTCCTTTGTCTTCTTTTTAATATGAATAATTTCAGTACTTTTGGTACTTTTATTTCTTTTAAGCACTTATGTAACAATCAATTTTTGATCACTATAATTCCTTTATCTCAATATATGTTCTGTACTTGTATTTATGATCCACTGTTATACCAATTCCACCATTTATTCTGCTCCACGTTAGACATATACCCACAGAAAATTTAAACATACTACACTTCAAGTTTCAATTACTTTTCATGTATTGTATTTCGTATTCATATTTGCTACCTTATTTCTGCAATTCCCAATATTTCAACGTTCATCCAACATGTTTTTCAATTTGTTGGACTTTAACATTAGTGTTGCAACATTACAGAACAATCTACGTGTTTCTCAAATGTTCCAGTGGAATCCGGCTGTAATGTGTGTGCTGTTACAACACAAACAAGCCACCCCAATACCACGGAAAAACAATGAATCAACTATATAAAAATGTATAAACTAAAGAAAATAAAATGACGATGACGCGACAAATGACTACATGACCCAAACCACGTGATTGACCAAATAAAATAAAACCAAGGGAGAAGGGAAAAACCGAAATAAAATGAAACCGAAGAAGAAGGTAAATGAAAATGAAACAAACCAGGTATAAATGAAATAAAACAAGAAGAAATGAAAAGACCCAAACAAATAATATACAACAGAGAAAGGAGAAATGTTACACTCAAATATAATAATGAAAAAGAAACCAATAAATAACAAATGTAAAAGATAGTTATTAGTATCGACTAAATAATCAATGTAAATGATAACTGTAAATGATGATTGATAAAATCCAATGAAGTGAAGACAAACAAAGTACACTAACGAAAGAAATAGAGTTTAAATGTAATAAAGGACTCTATAATGACATGAACTTCTATAATGACATGAACTTGTTACAGTAACAGTATAACTAACCTTTGTAAAGTGAGAGATAGAGAGATAGAAAGATAGTGAACATAAGTAAGTGACCAAGAGAGTATAATGTTAGGGAATACCCACTAATAACACTTAAATAAAATATACGAAGTGCAAAGTGACCCTAAATAAATGAGAGCAAAGTGAGAAAATAAATAGAAACCCTATTAATAGGCATAAACACCTAATAATCAGTGATTAACACTAAAGGTTTAATGGTGAACAGTATTATTAAATAAGAATTTTGTTATTGATAGTATTAAGATTAATTGTAAATGAGGGATACCATAGTATTCAGGGAAGGAATCCCATAGAATGTCAAAAGTTAGTGTTACCATGGCTAGAGAAAAAAAAAGTTTATATAAGAAAAAATATAGTAAAGAAAATAAAGGCAAAATCAATAAACACCCTATATTCTAAGGGATAGTCAGTTAAGGAAATTTGAATGGTGTGATGATGTTTATCACCCAAAAAATAATTAAGAATAAAACAAATTGTAAACAAACGTTGCATAATAGCTGTTAAAGAATTGTTCGATTAAATCTATGAATAGGAATATGGCTGAAGGGATTATGCAGACCATAAACCTAAATGTTATATTATATTTTATAGTGAATGGAAGATAATAGCCAAATTGTAAGCAATGGCAAAATAAATAAGAAAAAAGATAAAGTAATATAAATCTAATAATACTGGAGAGGCAGTCATAGACAATAATAGACAAACCATAATGTAGAAACTAATGAAAACATACAATTATTATAAAACAGATCCAAAACAAGTCAACAAGTAAACAAATCATTTATAATACAAAAACAAAACATGTATGAGGGTAAATTAATATGTAATTTATATAAAATAAGTAAATATAGCCGATTACTACTTAGGCCTATGAAATGCCTAACTGTAAAAAACCAATAACTACAAATTGTAAAAAACTATTTGTAAAAATTCAAATATGATAACAATGGTCTTAAGTCAAGTTCAGCCAATCAGGATCAATCAGTTACCATGACAACTGAAATGTTATTTATGAATTTTCTGTTAGAACCTACGATTCCATTTTTGACGCTCGACAGGAATAGACGCCAAGCCGTGAATGACCAAAATTTTAATATAAAGTGTTTAAAAGTAATCCAAATTTGAAAAAATGAAGAAGTAAGAAGATGAGGACATTCAACTGATGCCTAATACCTGATAAATAATTCCTAAATTAATAAATTTAAACCAACTAATACGAAAAAGAAGCCAGACGTACTTGAATCCCAAGATGATTGAAAATTGATGATTATCGAAGACAAAAACCCATTTCAACTGAATGACATTACTCCTCAAGTCGACTGATTTGATAAGTATAGCGGAGTTACCCGAATTTATGAAATAAAATCTCTTTAATTTTTTCTCATAACATTTTGAACTCTCACTATAAACTGATGATCTTATTTCTTTCAAAGATTAATAAAAAAGTAAAACACCAAACTTATGTTAACTAAGAAAAATAACCTGTATAAAAATTACGAACTTTTGAAACACACTTTATAACACTTCAGGAACAAATTATAATTACACATTATATTATATAAGTACAATTAATGTAAAGTAGTGTACTTTATTGTAATCAACTTGATATTTTTTTGTAATCACAAGAATCCAGGATAACTGAACGAAATGAAAACAAACAGTTGCAGTCGCCATGTCTGACTGAATAATTCGTTCAGAGCCACTTCGCCGAACCTTGAGATTTTTCTTCGTATTGTTTAAATTAGCAGCCATCCTTACTATTTCTTTTATGAATTTGCTAACAGCTATAATTTTTATTGTTCGACTAAGCTTTTCGTCATCACTGACATCATCAGGTCTTCAGCAACCTAATAAATCCAAATGAAAATATGGAAATAATCAAAATAGAAAACAATCCGCAAAAAAGAAAACTAATAGAAGAAATAGAAATACTTAAAGTTAAAAAAGAAGATAAAAATAAATTAATGAATATAAAAGTGGATTTTACAAATGAAGAAATATTTTATTATATATTAAACAATAAACAAAAATAAATTAAAATAATAAGAATAACACACTAAAAATTACGAAATGTAAAAGGTTACAAAAAAAGTTATAAGTCAAGAATGAAGAAATTAAGGTTGTTGAAGACCTGATGATGTCAGTGATGATGAAAAGCTTAGTCGAACAATAAAAATTATAGCAGTTAGCAAATTCACTTGAGATTTTTGTCTTATAATAATTGCCGGTGCAAATTTGTTTAATAACAAAATATAATTTTGTATAACACTGAATAATTACCAATCACAAATAAATAAACTAGTACAGAGTTGTAACCACTGTTCTTTATTCCATAGGAAAGTGTATTATAATATTTGTGTATTTTAGCGAAAAGCAATGATGACGGTAAGCGCTCACGTCGGAAACTTGGTGAAATAACTGCTCGATTAAGAAGGTCGAACGAAGGCGGGAGTAAATTTGAATTCTCCATACCGTCGTAGCTAAGAACGCTCATTCGTCCTATTTTTTAATTTAATTGTTTTAATTAAACAATTTGGCGCCACCTGGGATTTATGAACACATATTGAAGAACAGGTAAGGTTCCCACTCGCGTGTACTGGTAATTCGAAGTATCGCTACGGACATCGTCAGTGCAACATATAAGTAACGACCACTCGTGTGAGGCGAACACACAAAACGTACACTTTTACAGAATTTACAGAGTATGTACAGATCTCGTCGTTAAAGATTGACGACCAACTAGTGAGGCTAGAATTGAAGACTAGCGGCGGTTAAGAAAAAGTATGGAACATTCCATGGTCACCAGAGGAAAAGCTAAGAAGAGGACTGAGGGTACCGATGAAGAAGAAATAGAAATGATTGAAGAAATGATCGAAGAGGATGCCCAAGAGGGCCAACCAGAAAACCCAACCCAACCAACACCGGAAGTAGAAGTAATGGCTGGCGATCAATTAAAGAAACCAACCCAACCAATGGACACCAATTTCCAGGAAATGATGAGGATTATGGTGGAACAATTAAACAGAAACAAGGAGGAAATTATGACAACTTTAAGAAACAAAAGGAAGAAACAAGAGAACAAAGAAAAGAAGACAGGGAATTCTTCAGACAAAATAGTGAAGAGTTAAAGAAACAACTCAAGGAGGACATAGACCTTCTGAATAATAAGATGGAAAGCAACCATGAAGCTTTGAAGAGAAACCAAGAAATATTAGAAGAGAAGAATGAAGAGTTAAAGAGAAAGATCTGGAAATATTGAATAATAAGATTGAAAATAATAATCAAACACTACAAAGACAATTGAAGGAAAATAGCGAGAATACCAAAGATGAGTTGAGACAACAGGTGGTAGAATGTCGAGAAGAAATTAAACAAACTGTCACCGAGACGAATGAAACAATAGTACAAGTCCGTGGGGAGTTAATAAACAAAATTAAAGCAGTCGAGGACGAAGGAAGAATTGCAAGGGATGAGTTTCAACTAATAACGTCAATAGAGTGCACAAAAAATAAAAAAGAGGTGCTCAAAAAGCTGGAGGAGAAGCACAAGGAAATACAGACAGATGTAAGTGTACGTGTGGAAAGGGTGTATACCAACCTTAACCAAGCAGGCGGGCGGATCAGAGAAAACCAGGAGAAGATTCAGGGAATTAGCCAAAGAGAAAAACAAATGCAAGAAGAACTGGATGCACTTAGAGAGAAACCATGCAACAATACCCACATTATTACCAACGAGAACCGGGAGATAATAAACTTTCGCAGCTACCGGCACAATCCCATGGAATTCCTCAAAAGAGTGGAGGAACTAATTGAAAAAAATAGGGAAACGAGATGGACAATGGTGAGAAGACTAAATTGATGAGATGTTCAAGGACACCCACGACAACTGGTGGACAGCCACCAGAACAGAAATAAACAATACGCAAGAGTTCAAAACACAGTTGCGAGATAAATACTGGTTTGAGTCCACCCAAAATATAGTCAGAAACGATATCAGCAACGGGAGGTACGAACCGCAAGCAGGACACACCCTAACATCGTACTTTCTAGGGAAGGTGTGCTTAGCAAGGAACTTAGAACCGAGGATACCGGAGGAATCTTTGGTGATACAGCTGGGATACCATTATGAGGATGCGGTACAAAAAGCCAGGAGACAGGGCCAAATAAAAACTATCCAAGGAACGGCAAACTTATTGGAGGACCATGAAAATGATGGCCAATATCGACGCAACAGAATGGTCAACTTGAGGTACAACCGTTGGGAGGAAAACCAGAACCCACCAAATTACAATTCGTCCAATAATAAACCCCAAAACCACTACCAGAATAACCCGAACCAGAACGATAATAACTATCAATATAGGGGTAACCACCCAAATTATAATCAGGGCAATAGACCGTTTAACGGAAACTATCAAAATAATAATAATTACCGGGGCAATGGACCAAACCAGCGTCCAAACGGCCACCCCAACAATAATAATTATTACGGGAACAATAATAACCCGAATAACCAGAATAATAATAATAGGGGAAACGGAGATAACCGTAATTGTAACAATCAACCCAAAGTACACTTTATACGAGGAAGCACTCGAAACAATCAGGGGAGGCGCTACCCAATACCACCATCAAACGAACGAAACAATAACAACGCCCAGAGCGATAACCAGCACCCAAGGGAGGAGAATACTGAAAATGTACAACGGATTCATAATATTGAAGGAGTCAGATCCGGAAGCGATAACCAGAGAAGGGACGCACCATCCGGAAGTAACCAACAAGAAGATGAAAAGTATGACTGGATACCTTTCAGCGACAATCCTGCAGAGAATTTTAGAATAGCGTACAATAAACGTAACCCACCAGAACTCTGGATTCCCTCAAGAAACAATGGAAACCAATCCAACACACCTCTGGGAGGAAGACAAGAAATAGATGAAGAAGAAGAAACGGCTGACAGGTGGAACGCATAAAAATCATAAAAAGATAAAGAATTACAAAATTCAAAAGATGTAAGATCAACTTACAATAATATTTAGATAACATATGAGGCAAAATATAAAATAAAGGAATAAGTTACAAAAATTCCTAAAAAGTAAGAACAACAAACTTACAAAAATTATTTAGAATAATATTCGAGACAAAACAGAATAAACAAACCAAAGTGAAAACAAGAATTAATAATACAAGAGAATTAGAAAGGAGGCCAACTAAAATACATAAAAATAAAACCAAGTAAGACCTGCTAAGACAAATATATAAAAGTTATAAAGAATATAGAATATTCAAAGAGAAAAAAAAAATGATGAACTGGTATAAGAAAAGACAAAAAAATGTATAAAGCAAATATACAGCAAGTGGCTAAAGCAAAATAAGAAAAGAAAAAAGATGTCTAAAATGATTAAAATGATCACAAGAAGAAGAGAAAAACAAACTAATTAAAAGTTAGAAATAATGAAGTTAACCACTAAATAAATAAAAAACAATCAACTGTGTGAGTAGATAACAGAATATAGCAAAGGTACAGCGGAAGGAAGAATGAGTAAGAGGTTAAAATGATTGAAAAAACCACGAAGTGGACAATCCCCAAAATATTATTATTAATGTAAGTCACAAGATGACAAAAAAGGTATTTAAGATTGACTGAGAATAGGTCCAGCAATCCATTAACTGAGCAGAGATGATGTTCCTCTGGTCTCAGAAAAAAAAAAGTAGTAATGGAAGAAACCAGCTACTAAAAAGTTAGGGAAAAAATTATATAACAGGGAGAACACACTAATGGAAAGAAATAAAAACAGATTTAAATACAATGGAGTGGAACAAGTAAGAAGAGAAACAAGAAAGAAGAAATAAACAAGAAGAAAAAGGAAAAAATGTATAACTGATAATTTCATAAAAAACTATGCGCGTTTTACCAAAATGATCAATTTTGAAGGAGAGGCATTATGTTAAAACACAAACAAGCCACCCCAATACCAGGGAAAAAACAATGAATCAACTATATAAAAATGTTTAAACTAAAGAAAATAAAATGATGATGACGCGACAAACGACTACATGACCCAAACCACGTGATTGACCAAATAAAATAAAACCAAAGGAGAATGGAAAAACCGAAATAAAATGAAATCGAAGAAGAAGGTAAATGAAAATGAAACAAACCAAGTATAAATGAAATAAAACAAGAAGAAATGAAAAGACCCAAACAAATAGTGTACAACAGAGAAAGGAGAAATGTTACACTCAAATATAATAATGAAAAAGAAACCAATAAATAACAAATGTAAAAGATAGTTATTAGTATCGACTAAATAATCAATGTAAATGATAACTGTAAATGATGATTGATAAAATCCAATGAAGTGAAGACAAACAAAGTACACTAACGAAAGAAATAGAGTTTAAATGTAATAAAGGACTCTATAATGACATGAACTTCTATAATGACATGAACTTGTTACAGTAACAGTATAACTAACCTTTGTAAAGTGAGAGATAGAGAGATAGAAAGATAGTGAACATAAGTAAGTGACCAAGAGAGTATAATGTTAGGGAATACCCACTAATAACACTTAAATAAAATATACGAAGTGCAAAGTGACCCTAAATAAATGAGAGCAAAGTGAGAAAATAAATAGAAACCCTATTAATAGGCATAAACACCTAATAATCAGTGATGAACACTAAAGGTTTAATGGTGAACAGTAATATTAAATAAGAATTTTGTTATTGATAGTATTAAGATTAATTGTAAATGAGGGATACCATAGTATTCAGGGAAGGAATCCCATAGAATGTCAAAAGTTAGTGTTACCATGGCTAGAGAAAAAAAAAGTTTATATAAGAAAAAATATAGTAAAGAAAATAAAGGCAAAATCAATAAACACCCTATATTCTAAGGGATAGTCAGTTAAGGAAATTTGAATGGTGTGATGATGTTTATCACCCAAAAAATAATTAAGAATAAAACAAATTGTAAACAAACGTTGCATAATAGCTGTTAAAGAATTGTTCGATTAAATCTATGAATAGGAATATGGCTGAAGGGATTATGCAGACCATAAACCTAAATGTTATATTATATTTTATAGTGAATGGAAGATAATAGCCAAATTGTAAGCAATGGCAAAATAAATAAGAAAAAAGATAAAGTAATATAAATCTAATAATACTGGAGAGGCAGTCAGACAATAATAGACAAACCATAATGCAGAAACTAATGAAAACATACAATTATTATAAAACAGATCCAAAACAAGTCAACAAGTAAACAAATCATTTATAATACCAAAACAAAACATGTATGAGGGAAATTAATATGTAATTTATATAAAATAAGTAAATATAGCCGATTACTACTTAGGCCTATGAAATGCCTAACTGTAAAAAACCAATAGCTACAAATTGTAAAAAACTAACAAGAATATTAACAAATCCAAGGCAAGTAACTAGTCAAGGATAATTAGTGAATCATATTGAAAGATAAATGTTAAATTAAGGACATAAAATAAGAAAGAAATGTAATTAGATAATATCAAAATAAATGTTCAAACAATAATACATAAGAAAACCCAGCTTTGTGGGATGTCAAAATATCTTTGAAATAAAATACGAACTGTAGTGATAATATTTAATACATAGAGAGGAAGACGGAAGAATAATAGCAATCAGAAGATATACAGTAATTTTGAATAAAAATTCAAATATGATAATAATGGTCTTAAGTCAAGTTCAGCCAATCAGGATCAATCAGTTACCATGACAACTGAAACGTTATTTATGAATTTTCCGTTAGAACCTATGACTCCATTTTTGACGCTCAACAGGAATAGACGCCAAGCCGTGAATGACCAAAATTTTAATATAAAGTGTTTAAAAGTAATCCAAATTTGAAAAAATGAAGAAGTAAGAAGATGAGGACATTCAACTGATGCCTAATACCTGATAAATAATTCCTAAATTAATAAATTTAAACCAACTAATACGAAAAAGAAGCCAGACGTACTTGAATCCCAAGATGATTGAAAACTGATGATTATCGAAGACAAAAACCCATTTCAACTGAATGACATTACACCTCAAGTCGACTGATTTGATAAGTATAGCGGAGTTACCCGAATTTATGAAATAAAATCTCTTTAATTTTTTCTCATAACATTTTGAACTCTCACTATAAACTGATGATCTTATTTCTTTCAAAGATTAATAAAAAATAAAACACCAAACTTATGTTAACTAAGAAAAATAACCAGTATAAAAATTACGAACTTTTGAAACACGCTTTATAACACTTCAGGAACAAATTATAATTACACATTATATTATATAAGTACAATTAATGTAAGGTAGTGTACTTTATTGTAATCAACTTGATATTTTTTTGTAATCACAAGAATCCAGGATAACTGAACGAAATGAAAAACAGTTGCAGTCGCCATGTCTGACTGAATAATTCGTTCAGAGCCACTTCGCCGAACCATGACATTTTTCTTCGTATTGTTTAAATTAGCAGCCATCCTTACTATTTCTTTTATGAATTTGATAACAGCTATAATTTTTATTGTTCGACTAAGCTTTTCGTCATCACTGACATCATCAGGTCTTCAGCAACCTAATAAATCCAAATGAAAATATGGAAATAATCAAAATAGAAAACAATCCGCAAAAAAGAAAACTAATAGAAGAAATAGAAATACTTAAAGTTAAAAAAGAAGATAAAAATAAATTAATGAATATAAAAGTGGATTTTACAAATGAAGAAATATTTTATTATATATTAAACAATAAACAAAAATAAATTAAAATAATAAGAATAACACACTAAAAATGACGAAATGTAAAAGGTTACAAAAAAAGTTATAAGTCAAGAATGAAGAAATTAAGGTTGTTGAAGACCTGATGATGTCAGTGATGATGAAAAGCTTAGTCGAACAATAAAAATTATAGCAGTTAGCAAATTCACTTGAGATTTTTGTCTTATAATAATTGCCGGTGCAAATTTGTTTAATAACAAAATATAATTTTGTATAACACTGAATAATTACCAATCACAAATAAATAAACTAGTACAGAGTTGTAACCACTGTTCTTTATTCCATAGGAAAGTGTATTATAATATTTGTGTATTTTAGCGAAAAGCAATGATGACGGTAAGCGCTCACGTCGGAAACTTGGTGAAATAACTGCTCGATTAAGAAGGTCGAACGAAGGCGGGAGTAAATTTGAATTCTCCATACCGTCGTAGCTAAGAACGCTCATTCGTCCTATTTTTTAATTTAATTGTTTTAATTAAACAATTTGGCGCCACCTGGGATTTATGAACACATATTGAAGAACAGGTAAGGTTCCCACTCGCGTGTACTGGTAATTCGAAGTATCGCTACGGACATCGTCAGTGCAACATATAAGTAACGACCACTCGTGTGAGGCGAACACACAAAACGTACACTTTTACAGAATTTACAGAGTATGTACAGATCTCGTCGTTAAAGATTGACGACCAACTAGTGAGGCTAGAATTGAAGACTAGCGGCGGTTAAGAAAAAGTATGGAACATTCCATGGTCACCAGAGGAAAAGCTAAGAAGAGGACTGAGGGTACCGATGAAGAAGAAATAGAAATGATTGAAGAAATGATCAAAGAGGATGCCCAAGAGGGCCAACCAGAAAACCCAACCCAACCAACACCGGAAGTAGAAGTAATGGCTGGCGATCAATTAAAGAAACCAACCCAACCAATGGACACCAATTTCCAGGAAATGATGAGGATTATGGTGGAACAATTAAACAGAAACAAGGAGGAAATTATGACAACTTTAAGAAACAAAAGGAAGAAACAAGAGAACAAAGAAAAGAAGACAGGGAATTCTTCAGACAAAATAGTGAAGAGTTAAAGAAACAACTCAAGGAGGACATAGAACTTCTGAATAATAAGATGGAAAGCAACCATGAAGCTTTGAAGAGAAACCAAGAAATATTAGAAGAGAAGAATGAAGAGTTAAAGAGAAAGATCTGGAAATATTGAATAATAAGATTGAAAATAATAATCAAACACTACAAAGACAATTGAAGGAAAATAGCGAGAATACCAAAGATGAGTTGAGACAACAGGTGGTAGAATGTCGAGAAGAAATTAAACAAACTGTCACCGAGACGAATGAAACAATAGTACAAGTCCGTGGGGAGTTAATAAACAAAATTAAAGCAGTCGAGGACGAAGGAAGAATTGCAAGGGATGAGTTTCAACTAATAACGTCAATAGAGTGCACAAAACATAAAAAAGAGGTGCTCAAAAAGCTGGAGGAGAAGCACAAGGAAATACAGACAGATGTAAGTGTACGTGTGGAAAGGGTGTATACCAACCTTAACCAAGCAGGCGGGCGGATCAGAGAAAACCAGGAGAAGATTCAGGGAATTAGCCAAAGAGAAAAACAAATGCAAGAAGAACTGGATGCACTTAGAGAGAAACCATGCAACAATACCCACATTATTACCAACGAGAACCGGGAGATAATAAACTTTCGCAGCTACCGGCACAATCCCATGGAATTCCTCAAAAGAGTGGAGGAACTAATTGAAAAAAATAGGGAAACGAGATGGACAATGGTGAGAAGACTAAATTGATGAGATGTTCAAGGACACCCACGACAACTGGTGGACAGCCACCAGAACAGAAATAAACAATACGCAAGAGTTCAAAACACAGTTGCGAGATAAATACTGGTTTGAGTCCACCCAAAATATAGTCAGAAACGATATCAGCAACGGGAGGTACGAACCGCAAGCAGGACACACCCTAACATCGTACTTTCTAGGGAAGGTGTGCTTAGCAAGGAACTTAGAACCGAGGATACCGGAGGAATCTTTGGTGATACAGCTGGGATACCATTATGAGGATGCGGTACAAAAAGCCAGGAGACAGGGCCAAATAAAAACTATCCAAGGAACGGCAAACTTATTGGAGGACCATGAAAATGATGGCCAATATCGACGCAACAGAATGGTCAACTTGAGGTACAACCGTTGGGAGGAAAACCAGAACCCACCAAATTACAATTCGTCCAATAATAAACCCCAAAACCACTACCAGAATAACCCGAACCAGAACGATAATAACTATCAATATAGGGGTAACCACCCAAATTATAATCAGGGCAATAGACCGTTTAACGGAAACTATCAAAATAATAATAATTACCGGGGCAATGGACCAAACCAGCGTCCAAACGGCCACCCCAACAATAATAATTATTACGGGAACAATAATAACCCGAATAACCAGAATAATAATAATAGGGGAAACGGAGATAACCGTAATTGTAACAATCAACCCAAAGTACACTTTATACGAGGAAGCACTCGAAACAATCAGGGGAGGCGCTACCCAATACCACCATCAAACGAACGAAACAATAACAACGCCCAGAGCGATAACCAGCACCCAAGGGAGGAGAATACTGAAAATGTACAACGGATTCATAATATTGAAGGAGTCAGATCCGGAAGCGATAACCAGAGAAGGGACGCACCATCCGGAAGTAACCAACAAGAAGATGAAAAGTATGACTGGATACCTTTCAGCGACAATCCTGCAGAGAATTTTAGAATAGCGTACAATAAACGTAACCCACCAGAACTCTGGATTCCCTCAAGAAACAATGGAAACCAATCCAACACACCTCTGGGAGGAAGACAAGAAATAGATGAAGAAGAAGAAACGGCTGACAGGTGGAACGCATAAAAATCATAAAAAGATAAAGAATTACAAAATTCAAAAGATGTAAGATCAACTTACAATAATATTTAGATAACATATGAGGCAAAATATAAAATAAAGGAATAAGTTACAAAAATTCCTAAAAAGTAAGAACAACAAACTTACAAAAATTATTTAGAATAATATTCGAGACAAAACAGAATAAACAAACCAAAGTGAAAACAAGAATTAATAATACAAGAGAATTAGAAAGGAGGCCAACTAAAATACATAAAAATAAAACCAAGTAAGACCTGCTAAGACAAATATATAAAAGTTATAAAGAATATAGAATATTCAAAGAGAAAAAAAAAATGATGAACTGGTATAAGAAAAGACAAAAAAATGTATAAAGCAAATATACAGCAAGTGGCTAAAGCAAAATAAGAAAAGAAAAAAGATGTCTAAAATGATTAAAATGATCACAAGAAGAAGAGAAAAACAAACTAATTAAAAGTTAGAAATAATGAAGTTAACCACTAAATAAATAAAAAACAATCAACTGTGTGAGTAGATAACAGAATATAGCAAAGGTACAGCGGAAGGAAGAATGAGTAAGAGGTTAAAATGATTGAAAAAACCACGAAGTGGACAATCCCCAAAATATTATTATTAATGTAAGTCAC
The DNA here is from genome assembly GCA_034769895.1 of Magicicada septendecula. Taxonomy (NCBI): domain Eukaryota; kingdom Metazoa; phylum Arthropoda; class Insecta; order Hemiptera; family Cicadidae; genus Magicicada; species Magicicada septendecula. Next base: position 263,854,653 of record CM068375.1, read on the forward strand.
AAGATGACAAAAAAGGTATTTAAGATTGACTGAGAATAGGTCCAGCAATCCATTAACTGAGCAGAGATGATGTTCCTCTGGTCTCAGAAAAAAAAAGTAGTAATGGAAGAAACCAGCTACTAAAAAGTTAGGGAAAAAATTATATAACAGGGAGAACACACTAATGGAAAGAAATAAAAACAGATTTAAATACAATGGAGTGGAACAAGTAAGAAGAGAAACAAGAAAGAAGAAATAAACAAGAAGAAAAAGGAAAAAATGTATAACTGATAATTTCATAAAAAACTATGCGCGTTTTACCAAAATGATCAATTTTGAAGGAGAGGCATTATGTTAAAACACAAACAAGCCACCCCAATACCAGGGAAAAAACAATGAATCAACTATATAAAAATGTTTAAACTAAAGAAAATAAAATGATGATGACGCGACAAACGACTACATGACCCAAACCACGTGATTGACCAAATAAAATAAAACCAAAGGAGAATGGAAAAACCGAAATAAAATGAAATCGAAGAAGAAGGTAAATGAAAATGAAACAAACCAAGTATAAATGAAATAAAACAAGAAGAAATGAAAAGACCCAAACAAATAGTGTACAACAGAGAAAGGAGAAATGTTACACTCAAATATAATAATGAAAAAGAAACCAATAAATAACAAATGTAAAAGATAGTTATTAGTATCGACTAAATAATCAATGTAAATGATAACTGTAAATGATGATTGATAAAATCCAATGAAGTGAAGACAAACAAAGTACACTAACGAAAGAAATAGAGTTTAAATGTAATAAAGGACTCTATAATGACATGAACTTCTATAATGACATGAACTTGTTACAGTAACAGTATAACTAACCTTTGTAAAGTGAGAGATAGAGAGATAGAAAGATAGTGAACATAAGTAAGTGACCAAGAGAGTATAATGTTAGGGAATACCCACTAATAACACTTAAATAAAATATACGAAGTGCAAAGTGACCCTAAATAAATGAGAGCAAAGTGAGAAAATAAATAGAAACCCTATTAATAGGCATAAACACCTAATAATCAGTGATGAACACTAAAGGTTTAATGGTGAACAGTAATATTAAATAAGAATTTTGTTATTGATAGTATTAAGATTAATTGTAAATGAGGGATACCATAGTATTCAGGGAAGGAATCCCATAGAATGTCAAAAGTTAGTGTTACCATGGCTAGAGAAAAAAAAAGTTTATATAAGAAAAAATATAGTAAAGAAAATAAAGGCAAAATCAATAAACACCCTATATTCTAAGGGATAGTCAGTTAAGGAAATTTGAATGGTGTGATGATGTTTATCACCCAAAAAATAATTAAGAATAAAACAAATTGTAAACAAACGTTGCATAATAGCTGTTAAAGAATTGTTCGATTAAATCTATGAATAGGAATATGGCTGAAGGGATTATGCAGACCATAAACCTAAATGTTATATTATATTTTATAGTGAATGGAAGATAATAGCCAAATTGTAAGCAATGGCAAAATAAATAAGAAAAAAGATAAAGTAATATAAATCTAATAATACTGGAGAGGCAGTCAGACAATAATAGACAAACCATAATGCAGAAACTAATGAAAACATACAATTATTATAAAACAGATCCAAAACAAGTCAACAAGTAAACAAATCATTTATAATACCAAAACAAAACATGTATGAGGGAAATTAATATGTAATTTATATAAAATAAGTAAATATAGCCGATTACTACTTAGCCCTATGAAATGCCTAACTGTAAAAAACCAATAGCTACAAATTGTAAAAAACTAACAAGAATATTAACAAATCCAAGGCAAGTAACTAGTCAAGGATAATTAGTGAATCATATTGAAAGATAAATGTTAAATTAAGGACATAAAATAAGAAAGAAATGTAATTAGATAATATCAAAATAAATGTTCAAACAATAATACATAAGAAAACCCAGCTTTGTGGGATGTCAAAATATCTTTGAAATAAAATACGAACTGTAGTGATAATATTTAATACATAGAGAGGAAGACGGAAGAATAATAGCAATCAGAAGATATACAGTAATTTTGAATAAAAATTCAAATATGATAATAATGGTCTTAAGTCAAGTTCAGCCAATCAGGATCAATCAGTTACCATGACAACTGAAACGTTATTTATGAATTTTCCGTTAGAACCTATGACTCCATTTTTGACGCTCAACAGGAATAGACGCCAAGCCGTGAATGACCAAAATTTTAATATAAAGTGTTTAAAAGTAATCCAAATTTGAAAAAATGAAGAAGTAAGAAGATGAGGACATTCAACTGATGCCTAATACCTGATAAATAATTCCTAAATTAATAAATTTAAACCAACTAATACGAAAAAGAAGCCAGACGTACTTGAATCCCAAGATGATTGAAAACTGATGATTATCGAAGACAAAAACCCATTTCAACTGAATGACATTACACCTCAAGTCGACTGATTTGATAAGTATAGCGGAGTTACCCGAATTTATGAAATAAAATCTCTTTAATTTTTTCTCATAACATTTTGAACTCTCACTATAAACTGATGATCTTATTTCTTTCAAAGATTAATAAAAAATAAAACACCAAACTTATGTTAACTAAGAAAAATAACCAGTATAAAAATTACGAACTTTTGAAACACGCTTTATAACACTTCAGGAACAAATTATAATTACACATTATATTATATAAGTACAATTAATGTAAGGTAGTGTACTTTATTGTAATCAACTTGATATTTTTTTGTAATCACAAGAATCCAGGATAACTGAACGAAATGAAAAACAGTTGCAGTCGCCATGTCTGACTGAATAATTCGTTCAGAGCCACTTCGCCGAACCATGACATTTTTCTTCGTATTGTTTAAATTAGCAGCCATCCTTACTATTTCTTTTATGAATTTGATAACAGCTATAATTTTTATTGTTCGACTAAGCTTTTCGTCATCACTGACATCATCAGGTCTTCAGCAACCTAATAAATCCAAATGAAAATATGGAAATAATCAAAATAGAAAACAATCCGCAAAAAAGAAAACTAATAGAAGAAATAGAAATACTTAAAGTTAAAAAAGAAGATAAAAATAAATTAATGAATATAAAAGTGGATTTTACAAATGAAGAAATATTTTATTATATATTAAACAATAAACAAAAATAAATTAAAATAATAAGAATAACACACTAAAAATGACGAAATGTAAAAGGTTACAAAAAAAGTTATAAGTCAAGAATGAAGAAATTAAGGTTGTTGAAGACCTGATGATGTCAGTGATGATGAAAAGCTTAGTCGAACAATAAAAATTATAGCAGTTAGCAAATTCACTTGAGATTTTTGTCTTATAATAATTGCCGGTGCAAATTTGTTTAATAACAAAATATAATTTTGTATAACACTGAATAATTACCAATCACAAATAAATAAACTAGTACAGAGTTGTAACCACTGTTCTTTATTCCATAGGAAAGTGTATTATAATATTTGTGTATTTTAGCGAAAAGCAATGATGACGGTAAGCGCTCACGTCGGAAACTTGGTGAAATAACTGCTCGATTAAGAAGGTCGAACGAAGGCGGGAGTAAATTTGAATTCTCCATACCGTCATAGCTAAGAACGCTCATTCGTCCTATTTTTTAATTTAATTGTTTTAATTAAACAATTTGGTGCCACCTGGGATTTATGAACACATATTGAAGAACAGGTAAGGTTCCCACTCGCGTGTACTGGTAATTCGAAGTATCGCTACGGACATCGTCAGTGCAACATATAAGTAACGACCACTCGTGTGAGGCGAACACACAAAACGTACACTTTTACAGAATTTACAGAGTATGTACAGATCTCGTCGTTAAAGATTGACGACCAACTAGTGAGGCTAGAATTGAAGACTAGCGGCGGTTAAGAAAAAGTATGGAACATTCCATGGTCACCAGAGGAAAAGCTAAGAAGAGGACTGAGGGTACCGATGAAGAAGAAATGGAAATGATTGAAGAAATGATCGAAAAGGATGCCCAAGAGGGCCAACCAGAAAACCCAACCCAACCAACACCGGAAGTAGAAGTAATGCCTGGCGATCAATTAAAGAAACCAACCCAACCAATGGACACCAATTTCCAGGAAATGATGAGGATTATGGTGGAACAATTAAACAGAAACAAGGAGGAAATTATGACAACTTTAAGAAACAAAAGGAAGAAACAAGAGAACAAAGAAAAGAAGACAGGGAATTCTTCAGACAAAATAGTGAAGAGTTAAAGAAACAACTCAAGGAGGACATAGAACTTCTGAATAATAAGATGGAAAGCAACCATGAAGCTTTGAAGAGAAACCAAGAAATATTAGAAGAGAAGAATGAAGAGTTAAAGAGAAAGATCTGGAAATATTGAATAATAAGATTGAAAATAATAATCAAACACTACAAAGACAATTGAAGGAAAATAGCGAGAATACCAAAGATGAGTTGAGACAACAGGTGGTAGAATGTCGAGAAGAAATTAAACAAACTGTCACCGAGACGAATGAAACAGTAGTACAAGTCCGTGGGGAGTTAATAAACATAATTAAAGCAGTCGAGGACGAAGGAAGAATTGCAAGGGATGAGTTTCAACTAATAACGTCAATAGAGTGCACAAAAAATAAAAAAGAGGTGCTCAAAAAGCTGGAGGAGAAGCACAAGGAAATACAGACAGATGTAAGTGTACGTGTGGAAAGGGTGTATACCAACCTTAACCAAGCAGGCGGGCGGATCAGAGAAAACCAGGAGAAGATTCAGGGAATTAGCCAAAGAGAAAAACAAATGCAAGAAGAACTGGATGCACTTAGAGAGAAACCATGCAACAATACCCACATTATTACCAACGAGAACCGGGAGATAATAAACTTTCGCAGCTACCGGCGCAATCCCATGGAATTCCTCAAAAGAGTGGAGGAACTAATTGAAAAAAATAGGGAAACGAGATGGACAATGGTGAGAAGACTAAATTGATGAGATGTTCAAGGACACCCACGACAACTGGTGGACAGCCACCAGAACAGAAATAAACAATACGCAAGAGTTCAAAACACAGTTGCGAGATAAATACTGGTTTGAGTCCACCCAAAATATAGTCAGAAACGATATCAGCAACGGGAGGTACGAACTGCAAGCAGGACACACCCTAACATCGTACTTTCTAGGGAAGGTGTGCTTAGCAAGGAACTTAGAACCGAGGATACCGGAGGAATCTTTGGTGATACAGCTGGGATACCATTATGAGGATGCGGTACAAAAAGCCAGGAGACAGGGCCAAATAAAAACTATCCAAGGAACGGCAAACTTATTGGAGGACCATGAAAATGATGGCCAATATCGACGCAACCAAATGGTCAACTTGAGGTACAACCGTTGGGAGGAAAACCAGAACCCACCAAATTACAATTCGTCCAATAATAAACCCCAAAACCACTACCAGAATAACCCGAACCAGAACGATAATAACTATCAATATAGGGGTAACCACCCAAATTATAATCAGGGCAATAGACCGTTTAACGGAAACTATCAAAATAATAATAATTACCGGGGCAATGGACCAAACCAGCGTCCAAACGGCCACCCCAACAATAATAATTATTACGGGAACAATAATAACCCGAATAACCAGAATAATAATAATAGGGGAAACGGAGATAACCGTAATTGTAACAATCAACCCAAAGTACACTTTATACGAGGAAGCACTCGAAACAATCAGGGGAGGCGCTACCCAATACCACCATCAAACGAACGAAACAATAACAACGCCCAGAGCGATAACCAGCACCCAAGGGAGGAGAATACTGAAAATGTACAACGGATTCATAATATTGAAGGAGTCAGATCCGGAAGCGATAACCAGAGAAGGGACGCACCATCCGGAAGTAACCAACAAGAAGATGAAAAGTATGACTGGATACCTTTCAGCGACAATCCTGCAGAGAATTTTAGAATAGCGTACAATAAACGTAACCCACCAGAACTCTGGATTCCCTCAAGAAACAATGGAAACCAATCCAACACACCTCTGGGAGGAAGACAAGAAATAGATGAAGAAGAAGAAACGGCTGACAGGTGGAACGCATAAAAATCATAAAAAGATAAAGAATTACAAAATTCAAAAGATGTAAGATCAACTTACAATAATATTTAGATAACATATGAGGCAAAATATAAAATAAAGGAATAAGTTACAAAAATTCCTAAAAAGTAAGAACAACAAACTTACAAAAATTATTTAGAATAATATTCGAGACAAAACAGAATAAACAAACCAAAGTGAAAACAAGAATTAATAATACAAGAGAATTAGAAAGGAGGCCAACTAAAATACATAAAAATAAAACCAAGTAAGTCCTGCTAAGACAAATATATAAAAGTTATAAAGAATATAGAATATTCAAAGAGAAAAAAAAAATGATGAACTGGTATAAGAAAAGAAAAAAAAATGTATAAAGCAAATATACAGCAAGTGGCTAAAGCAAAATAAGAAAAGAAAAAAGATGTCTAAAATGATTAAAATGATCACAAGAAGAAGAGAAAAACAAACTAATTAAAAGTTAGAAATAATGAAGTTAACCACTAAATAAATAAAAAACAATCAACTGTGTGAGTAGATAACAGAATATAGCAAAGGTACAGCGGAAGGAAGAATGAGTAAGAGGTTAAAATGATTGAAAAAACCACGAAGTGGACAATCCCCAAAATATTATTATTAATGTAAGTCACAAGATGACAAAAAAGGTATTTAAGATTGACTGAGAATAGGTCCAGCAATCCATTAACTGAGCAGAGATGATGTTCCTCTGGTCTCAGAAAAAAAAGTAGTAATGGAAGAAACCAGCTACTAAAAAGTTAGGGAAAAAATTATATAACAGGGAGAACACACTAATGGAAAGAAATAAAAACAGATCTAAATACAATGGAGTGAAACAAGTAAGAAGAGAAACAAGAAAGAAGAAATAAACAAGAAGAAAAAGGAAAAAATGTATAACTGATAATTTCATAAAAAACTATGCGCGTTTTACCAAAATGATCAATTTTGAAGGAGAGGCATTATGTTAAAACACAAACAAGCCACCCCAATACCAGGGAAAAAACAATGAATCAACTATATAAAAATGTTTAAACTAAAGAAAATAAAATGATGATGACGCGACAAACGACTACATGACCCAAACCACGTGATTGACCAAATAAAATAAAACCAAAGGAGAATGGAAAAACCGAAATAAAATGAAATCGAAGAAGAAGGTAAATGAAAATGAAACAAACCAAGTATAAATGAAATAAAACAAGAAGAAATGAAAAGACCCAAACAAATAGTGTACAACAGAGAAAGGAGAAATGTTACACTCAAATATAATAATGAAAAAGAAACCAATAAATAACAAATGTAAAAGATAGTTATTAGTATCGACTAAATAATCAATGTAAATGATAACTGTAAATGATGATTGATAAAATCCAATGAAGTGAAGACAAACAAAGTACACTAACGAAAGAAATAGAGTTTAAATGTAATAAAGGACTCTATAATGACATGAACTTCTATAATGACATGAACTTGTTACAGTAACAGTATAACTAACCTTTGTAAAGTGAGAGATAGAGAGATAGAAAGATAGTGAACATAAGTAAGTGACCAAGAGAGTATAATGTTAGGGAATACCCACTAATAACACTTAAATAAAATATACGAAGTGCAAAGTGACCCTAAATAAATGAGAGCAAAGTGAGAAAATAAATAGAAACCCTATTAATAGGCATAAACACCTAATAATCAGTGATGAACACTAAAGGTTTAATGGTGAACAGTAATATTAAATAAGAATTTTGTTATTGATAGTATTAAGATTAATTGTAAATGAGGGATACCATAGTATTCAGGGAAGGAATCCCATAGAATGTCAAAAGTTAGTGTTACCATGGCTAGAGAAAAAAAAAGTTTATATAAGAAAAAATATAGTAAAGAAAATAAAGGCAAAATCAATAAACACCCTATATTCTAAGGGATAGTCAGTTAAGGAAATTTGAATGGTGTGATGATGTTTATCACCCAAAAAATAATTAAGAATAAAACAAATTGTAAACAAACGTTGCATAATAGCTGTTAAAGAATTGTTCGATTAAATCTATGAATAGGAATATGGCTGAAGGGATTATGCAGACCATAAACCTAAATGTTATATTATATTTTATAGTGAATGGAAGATAATAGCCAAATTGTAAGCAATGGCAAAATAAATAAGAAAAAAGATAAAGTAATATAAATCTAATAATACTGGAGAGGCAGTCAGACAATAATAGACAAACCATAATGCAGAAACTAATGAAAACATACAATTATTATAAAACAGATCCAAAACAAGTCAACAAGTAAACAAATCATTTATAATACCAAAACAAAACATGTATGAGGGAAATTAATATGTAATTTATATAAAATAAGTAAATATAGCCGATTACTACTTAGCCCTATGAAATGCCTAACTGTAAAAAACCAATAGCTACAAATTGTAAAAAACTAACAAGAATATTAACAAATCCAAGGCAAGTAACTAGTCAAGGATAATTAGTGAATCATATTGAAAGATAAATGTTAAATTAAGGACATAAAATAAGAAAGAAATGTAATTAGATAATATCAAAATAAATGTTCAAACAATAATACATAAGAAAACCCAGCTTTGTGGGATGTCAAAATATCTTTGAAATAAAATACGAACTGTAGTGATAATATTTAATACATAGAGAGGAAGACGGAAGAATAATAGCAATCAGAAGATATACAGTAATTTTGAATAAAAATTCAAATATGATAATAATGGTCTTAAGTCAAGTTCAGCCAATCAGGATCAATCAGTTACCATGACAACTGAAACGTTATTTATGAATTTTCCGTTAGAACCTATGACTCCATTTTTGACGCTCAACAGGAATAGACGCCAAGCCGTGAATGACCAAAATTTTAATATAAAGTGTTTAAAAGTAATCCAAATTTGAAAAAATGAAGAAGTAAGAAGATGAGGACATTCAACTGATGCCTAATACCTGATAAATAATTCCTAAATTAATAAATTTAAACCAACTAATACGAAAAAGAAGCCAGACGTACTTGAATCCCAAGATGATTGAAAACTGATGATTATCGAAGACAAAAACCCATTTCAACTGAATGACATTACACCTCAAGTCGACTGATTTGATAAGTATAGCGGAGTTACCCGAATTTATGAAATAAAATCTCTTTAATTTTTTCTCATAACATTTTGAACTCTCACTATAAACTGATGATCTTATTTCTTTCAAAGATTAATAAAAAATAAAACACCAAACTTATGTTAACTAAGAAAAATAACCAGTATAAAAATTACGAACTTTTGAAACACGCTTTATAACACTTCAGGAACAAATTATAATTACACATTATATTATATAAGTACAATTAATGTAAGGTAGTGTACTTTATTGTAATCAACTTGATATTTTTTTGTAATCACAAGAATCCAGGATAACTGAACGAAATGAAAAACAGTTGCAGTCGCCATGTCTGACTGAATAATTCGTTCAGAGCCACTTCGCCGAACCATGACATTTTTCTTCGTATTGTTTAAATTAGCAGCCATCCTTACTATTTCTTTTATGAATTTGATAACAGCTATAATTTTTATTGTTCGACTAAGCTTTTCGTCATCACTGACATCATCAGGTCTTCAGCAACCTAATAAATCCAAATGAAAATATGGAAATAATCAAAATAGAAAACAATCCGCAAAAAAGAAAACTAATAGAAGAAATAGAAATACTTAAAGTTAAAAAAGAAGATAAAAATAAATTAATGAATATAAAAGTGGATTTTACAAATGAAGAAATATTTTATTATATATTAAACAATAAACAAAAATAAATTAAAATAATAAGAATAACACACTAAAAATGACGAAATGTAAAAGGTTACAAAAAAAGTTATAAGTCAAGAATGAAGAAATTAAGGTTGTTGAAGACCTGATGATGTCAGTGATGATGAAAAGCTTAGTCGAACAATAAAAATTATAGCAGTTAGCAAATTCACTTGAGATTTTTGTCTTATAATAATTGCCGGTGCAAATTTGTTTAATAACAAAATATAATTTTGTATAACACTGAATAATTACCAATCACAAATAAATAAACTAGTACAGAGTTGTAACCACTGTTCTTTATTCCATAGGAAAGTGTATTATAATATTTGTGTATTTTAGCGAAAAGCAATGATGACGGTAAGCGCTCACGTCGGAAACTTGGTGAAATAACTGCTCGATTAAGAAGGTCGAACGAAGGCGGGAGTAAATTTGAATTCTCCATACCGTCATAGCTAAGAACGCTCATTCGTCCTATTTTTTAATTTAATTGTTTTAATTAAACAATTTGGTGCCACCTGGGATTTATGAACACATATTGAAGAACAGGTAAGGTTCCCACTCGCGTGTACTGGTAATTCGAAGTATCGCTACGGACATCGTCAGTGCAACATATAAGTAACGACCACTCGTGTGAGGCGAACACACAAAACGTACACTTTTACAGAATTTACAGAGTATGTACAGATCTCGTCGTTAAAGATTGACGACCAACTAGTGAGGCTAGAATTGAAGACTAGCGGCGGTTAAGAAAAAGTATGGAACATTCCATGGTCACCAGAGGAAAAGCTAAGAAGAGGACTGAGGGTACCGATGAAGAAGAAATGGAAATGATTGAAGAAATGATCGAAAAGGATGCCCAAGAGGGCCAACCAGAAAACCCAACCCAACCAACACCGGAAGTAGAAGTAATGCCTGGCGATCAATTAAAGAAACCAACCCAACCAATGGACACCAATTTCCAGGAAATGATGAGGATTATGGTGGAACAATTAAACAGAAACAAGGAGGAAATTATGACAACTTTAAGAAACAAAAGGAAGAAACAAGAGAACAAAGAAAAGAAGACAGGGAATTCTTCAGACAAAATAGTGAAGAGTTAAAGAAACAACTCAAGGAGGACATAGAACTTCTGAATAATAAGATGGAAAGCAACCATGAAGCTTTGAAGAGAAACCAAGAAATATTAGAAGAGAAGAATGAAGAGTTAAAGAGAAAGATCTGGAAATATTGAATAATAAGATTGAAAATAATAATCAAACACTACAAAGACAATTGAAGGAAAATAGCGAGAATACCAAAGATGAGTTGAGACAACAGGTGGTAGAATGTCGAGAAGAAATTAAACAAACTGTCACCGAGACGAATGAAACAGTAGTACAAGTCCGTGGGGAGTTAATAAACATAATTAAAGCAGTCGAGGACGAAGGAAGAATTGCAAGGGATGAGTTTCAACTAATAACGTCAATAGAGTGCACAAAAAATAAAAAAGAGGTGCTCAAAAAGCTGGAGGAGAAGCACAAGGAAATACAGACAGATGTAAGTGTACGTGTGGAAAGGGTGTATACCAACCTTAACCAAGCAGGCGGGCGGATCAGAGAAAACCAGGAGAATATTCAGGGAATTAGCCAAAGAGAAAAACAAATGCAAGAAGAACTGGATGCACTTAGAGAGAAACCATGCAACAATACCCACATTATTACCAACGAGAACCGGGAGATAATAAACTTTCGCAGCTACCGGCGCAATCCCATGGAATTCCTCAAAAGAGTGGAGGAACTAATTGAAAAAAATAGGGAAACGAGATGGACAATGGTGAGAAGACTAAATTGATGAGATGTTCAAGGACACCCACGACAACTGGTGGACAGCCACCAGAACAGAAATAAACAATACGCAAGAGTTCAAAACACAGTTGCGAGATAAATACTGGTTTGAGTCCACCCAAAATATAGTCAGAAACGATATCAGCAACGGGAGGTACGAACTGCAAGCAGGACACACCCTAACATCGTACTTTCTAGGGAAGGTGTGCTTAGCAAGGAACTTAGAACCGAGGATACCGGAGGAATCTTTGGTGATACAGCTGGGATACCATTATGAGGATGCGGTACAAAAAGCCAGGAGACAGGGCCAAATAAAAACTATCCAAGGAACGGCAAACTTATTGGAGGACCATGAAAATGATGGCCAATATCGACGCAACCAAATGGTCAACTTGAGGTACAACCGTTGGGAGGAAAACCAGAACCCACCAAATTACAATTCGTCCAATAATAAACCCCAAAACCACTACCAGAATAACCCGAACCAGAACGATAATAACTATCAATATAGGGGTAACCACCCAAATTATAATCAGGGCAATAGACCGTTTAACGGAAACTATCAAAATAATAATAATTACCGGGGCAATGGACCAAACCAGCGTCCAAACGGCCACCCCAACAATAATAATTATTACGGGAACAATAATAACCCGAATAACCAGAATAATAATAATAGGGGAAACGGAGATAACCGTAATTGTAACAATCAACCCAAAGTACACTTTATACGAGGAAGCACTCGAAACAATCAGGGGAGGCGCTACCCAATACCACCATCAAACGAACGAAACAATAACAATGCCCAGAGCGATAACCAGCACCCAAGGGAGGAGAATACTGAAAATGTACAACGGATTCATAATATTGAAGGAGTCAGATCCGGAAGCGATAACCAGAGAAGGGACGCACCATCCGGAAGTAACCAACAAGAAGATGAAAAGTATGACTGGATACCTTTCAGCGACAATCCTGCAGAGAATTTTAGAATAGCGTACAATAAACGTAACCCACCAGAACTCTGGATTCCCTCAAGAAACAATGGAAACCAATCCAACACACCTCTGGGAGGAAGACAAGAAATAGATGAAGAAGAAGAAACGGCTGACAGGTGGAACGCATAAAAATCATAAAAAGATAAAGAATTACAAAATTCAAAAGATGTAAGATCAACTTACAATAATATTTAGATAACATATGAGGCAAAATATAAAATAAAGGAATAAGTTACAAAAATTCCTAAAAAGTAAGAACAACAAACTTACAAAAATTATTTAGAATAATATTCGAGACAAAACAGAATAAACAAACCAAAGTGAAAACAAGAATTAATAATACAAGAGAATTAGAAAGGAGGCCAACTAAAATACATAAAAATAAAACCAAGTAAGTCCTGCTAAGACAAATATATAAAAGTTATAAAGAATATAGAATATTCAAAGAGAAAAAAAAAATGATGAACTGGTATAAGAAAAGAAAAAAAAATGTATAAAGCAAATATACAGCAAGTGGCTAAAGCAAAATAAGAAAAGAAAAAAGATGTCTAAAATGATTAAAATGATCACAAGAAGAAGAGAAAAACAAACTAATTAAAAGTTAGAAATAATGAAGTTAACCACTAAATAAATAAAAAACAATCAACTGTGTGAGTAGATAACAGAATATAGCAAAGGTACAGCGGAAGGAAGAATGAGTAAGAGGTTAAAATGATTGAAAAAACCACGAAGTGGACAATCCCCAAAATATTATTATTAATGTAAGTCACAAGATGACAAAAAAGGTATTTAAGATTGACTGAGAATAGGTCCAGCAATCCATTAACTGAGCAGAGATGATGTTCCTCTGGTCTCAGAAAAAAAAGTAGTAATGGAAGAAACCAGCTACTAAAAAGTTAGGGAAAAAATTATATAACAGGGAGAACACACTAATGGAAAGAAATAAAAACAGATCTAAATACAATGGAGTGAAACAAGTAAGAAGAGAAACAAGAAAGAAGAAATAAACAAGAAGAAAAAGGAAAAAATGTATAACTGATAATTTCATAAAAAACTATGCGCGTTTTACCAAAATGATCAATTTTGAAGGAGAGGCATTATGTTAAAACACAAACAAGCCACCCCAATACCAGGGAAAAAACAATGAATCAACTATATAAAAATGTTTAAACTAAAGAAAATAAAATGATGATGACGCGACAAACGACTACATGACCCAAACCACGTGATTGACCAAATAAAATAAAACCAAAGGAGAAGGGAAAAACCGAAATAAAATGAAATCGAAGAAGAAGGTAAATGAAAATGAAACAAACCAAGTATAAATGAAATAAAACAAGAAGAAATGAAAAGACCCAAACAAATAGTGTACAACAGAGAAAGGAGAAATGTTACACTCAAATATAATAATGAAAAAGAAACCAATAAATAACAAATGTAAAAGATAGTTATTAGTATCGACTAAATAATCAATGTAAATGATAACTGTAAATGATGATTGATAAAATCCAATGAAGTGAAGACAAACAAAGTACACTAACGAAAGAAATAGAGTTTAAATGTAATAAAGGACTCTATAATGACATGAACTTCTATAATGACATGAACTTGTTACAGTAACAGTATAACTAACCTTTGTAAAGTGAGAGATAGAGAGATAGAAAGATAGTGAACATAAGTAAGTGACCAAGAGAGTATAATGTTAGGGAATACCCACTAATAACACTTAAATAAAATATACGAAGTGCAAAGTGACCCTAAATAAATGAGAGCAAAGTGAGAAAATAAATAGAAACCCTATTAATAGGCATAAACACCTAATAATCAGTGATGAACACTAAAGGTTTAATGGTGAACAGTAATATTAAATAATAATTTTGTTATTGATAGTATTAAGATTAATTGTAAATGAGGGATACCATAGTATTCAGGGAAGGAATCCCATAGAATGTCAAAAGTTAGTGTTACCATGGCTAGAGAAAAAAAAAGTTTATATAAGAAAAAATATAGTAAAGAAAATAAAGGCAAAATCAATAAACACCCTATATTCTAAGGGATAGTCAGTTAAGGAAATTTGAATGGTGTGACGATGTTTATCACCCAAAAATAATTAAGAATAAAACAAATTGTAAACAAACGTTGCATAATAGCTGTTAAAGAATTGTTCGATTAAATCTATGAATAGGAATATGGCTGAAGGGATTATGCAGACCATAAACTATAAATTTATTTACAATTCTTTGTCATTATTTTTCTGTTTACCACACCTCATTTCATAAGTTAGCCATGTCATCACAATAAACTAAAATAATTAAAATGTCCATTCACTGATTTTTTATTTAACCCCCATCATCATACAATAGTCTTATTTTTATATAACAATTATCATCTTTACTCACTCATTTCATTATTACTATTTATATAATGATTCTTTAATATTTCAACTTTGTCCGCAAAACCCACATAATAATCTACTGGACTATCCCACATTATTATTAAATCATATAGCCTGTCTACATCATTAGTTTTGGTCTTGTCACCGTCTGTATTATTATCTATCACCCTTAAGCATTTTAACCTCTCAATTTCAGAATCATCTATTATTAATACGCCACGTCTATGCACAGGTAAGCATTCAATATAATTATCAACGTTATTATTACTTATTTCTGCACTATCTTCATAACAAAGTAAGTCAACAATATTATTAATTCTCTCTCTCTTTATTTTCACAAATAGCTCTTCATAACTTCTAACAACATCAAATAATATTATCTCTCTCTCTCTCAATGTGAATAATTCTACCACTCTCTCACAATACCTCTCATTATAACACCTTCTCACTTTTTCTCTCTCAATCCACACAAAAGGCAACATAATGTTATCATAACACATCTTGGCTTTTCCAAGGAACTCATGATACGCAAAAGGGGACCTACTTAGAGACACCTCATCTCTATAACCACGGGAGGAAACTCTGTCCTCATAAAACACTTGTGAAACCTCTGTTTCACCATACACTTGGGGAAAATTTTCCCTTTGTAAACCCAACCTCTCTTCAACCACTATCTTATTACTACTCTCTATTTCCACTAAAACTTCATCTCCCCTATTATTATTCACTTTATTTTCTAACACATTTTTAATTATCTCGTTGTTATCACTTTTTATTTTGCTATTACTTGTTAACTCATTACTATAATTATCATGATTACTGACCTTGTCTACTACCACCGGTTTTGCATTTAAAGTAACACCATTATTCTTATCACTTGTATCTCCATTATTTTCTCCTGTATTAACCACACTTCTTACCTTGTCGTTTATTTCTTCATTATTTTCATTTACACTGCACTTACCTGTTTTTCTTGTAACGTTATCTACATCATCTTGTATTTGTTTTATAACTGTCTGCAAACGTTCATCAATACGTTTACATAATGCATTACTTAGATCATCAAACTTTACACTTATACTCTTCTCAAACTTAATATTTTGTTCTTTAAGTTCTTTAAAATTAGTATCATTTTTAACATTCTGTTGTTCACATATTATTTTCTGTTCTTTAATGTCATTACTTAATTGGTCGAATTTACTATCAAACTTTTCATCATTGCCATCAAAACGTTTATTTACTATATCAAACTTATTATTAAAATCACTACTTTTTACCATGTTTTCAGACATAGTTTGTACCAGGTTGAATATATCATTCATCGACCCACTCTTTTCTTTAGTTTATGTTACTACGGGAGTAGATTTTGCTTCAGCATTATGTATTATTATGTAACCAGTTACGTTACTTTCCGTTACTGATTGACTGTTTGAATCAGCTGTTTGAATTGACTGACCCAATTCACTTACACCCAGTGACGGGTTCATTGACCCAAGGCCACTCTCACTCGTAACCGAGTGTATCAAATTAATTTCTTTTTCGTTACCAGACAATTTTAACTGGTTTATAACTTATTTTGACTTATGATATAACTACTATTGGTTAATCCTCCCTTCAAAACATTATACTATAACATAAATCTTACACCATAATTACGTAAATTAAATTTTGCTGCTTTCACCACTGGATTTCACTTCCTGCACTGTCAAAATAGGCCGGTGTAATACAATTTATTATTATATTACATCCTGGTCACGGCACCATTGTAACTTTATTCTTAAATTTGATAATAAATGAATATTATACTTCCACCTACCTTAAGTTCTTATATATGTGTCGGCTGGATCTCTAGTGGTAGACTAACCCCGTTCGTACGACGAACTGATCAGTGCAGCAAATGAAATGAGGTGTTTTAAATAATTACTCTAACACATATATCAAGTGAAATAAAGTATTAATTTATTATGTTATGTTATGACCTTCTTTGTTCTACTCTCTCCTCTTTCTTCTACATATTTTTTAGCTCTGCTATAAACGTTATCAGAACATTTTTAATTATGCCACTTAAATAATTATAGTAACATTATATATTTACTTAATCTGATTATTTTAATTAGATTACATAAGGCAGCCTAGTTTGCTCATTCTCTCATTCACACAAATTTCCATTTACTTTTTGTTTTATTTAGCGGTTTCATTAACTCGTCATGACTATTGGTTTAAAATTACAGGTACTTCTCTGGTTATGTCCCTCCAGACCACGTGTTGCCAGCAGTATATTATAGTTCGTCCAAATTACGTTTTCACTGTTAAATTGTTCACTGCACTTCTGTTTAATGTTACACTGTTCTCACACGCTTTCTATGATTCTGTTTTCTAATCTAATCACATTTTAATACTTTGGTTACAATTTTGAAAGTCTAAAAAAACGTTTTTGGCTCGCGAGCGCTATTACATAGAACCTCGCAACAGCCGCCGCTACGTAACTACAAACACTGTTTTTATTCACATTTTTACATGCGGGCGAGATGAAAACTGGTAGCCGGCAGACGCACACCACTGCTCGCGTCCGTTACCTTCAGATATTATTTGCCGACTGTCTTTGTTCTCCGCACACCGGGTGAGAAAGAATGTATTCATATGTGACCATTAGTGTGAGAACGTTGGCTGCCTGAGCGCGCACTTGTGGGCGCATACGCCCCCTTGCTGACAATTTTACATTCCTGTAACGAGCCGTACCGGTCTCGATGCTATAGTCCATACACCATATATTCTTTGTCACAATTCCCAATGGGTACCTTGTACTGCCTGTTACCGAATAATACAAAGATTGGTTTACTGTTTAAAATGATTAAAATTTGTTTTACCCCTTTTGCCCCGTTACATGCCTAAATGAACCTATGAGTGTATGAATTAAAGGAATTAATTTAACTCAATTGTGTTAATGGGAAGAGTATAAAAATGTTTCCACATTCCCTTTTTCCAAATGTGGTGGCGACCTTGTACAATTTGGGATCTTCTGGTGGTTTATTAAGGTAAGTTGTAAGTAAGTTTGTCAGAATCGGGGTAAGTAGTCTTTTTGTGTATTTGTCAAAATTATAATAGTTACAATGGCGGTCCCTGCCAGGATACTTATAATTTTTATATGAGTTAGGCCCGTTTTGACAGGAAATAGGGTTGGTAATGGCGATAAATTTATATTTTTCGTATTTAAATAATTTGTATAGGTTATATACATACGGAATAAGGTGCCTATAATAGCACATTGTGTTTAAGATTGTTTATATATATATATAAAATTTCATTGATAGAAACAGTTAATTATATTAATTATTTAATTAAACTAATTAAAATGGAAGATAATGAGAAAGAAGTTAGTCTGACTGACTCAGCTATGTTGAGTGATTCTGGAGTTCATTCAACTCCAGTCTCAACAAAAGAAAGTAGTGAATCTGATGATAAAATGATGAGTTTTTTGTGTAAACAGTTTAATGAATTAAGGGGTGATATCAATAATCATTTTGATGTTAAAGACAAAAAGTTTGATAAGCGTTTGAATGAGATAAGTGAGTCACAAAAACAATTTAATAAGCGTCTGGATGCTATTGACGAACATTTAGACAGCTGTTTTAGTGTCTGGGAGAAACAAATACAAGATAATGTCAATAACATTAGAAAAAGAAAGGAGGAATGAAAAAGAGATACAGGTAAGTGTAAGGAGAATATAAATAATGAAGTAATAGAGGACCAGGTAAGGTCCAGGTGATGGTGTTAATACAAGTGATAATTATAATGGTGAGATAATGATGAATAATAATAAAGATGATGTAATTAAAAATGGGGTATCAGAGAGTGATACACTGAATAATAGTAGTGATGATGAGAGTTTAAGGGGAGCAGAGGTTAATGAGGAGGTAATAGCTGTTGATGAGATGAAGAGAGTGTGTAAGGAGAGTTTAAGTGAGTATGGTGGGCAGAGGGCAAATTTCCCTGTGGTGTAAGTGGAGTAAAGACTCCACAAGTGTTTAATGAGGACAAAGGTTCCTCCAGGGGAGACATGTGGTCTCCAAATGGTCCCCTAGTTTTTGTGTTAATTTACCTGGTAAAGCCAGGATGTGGTTAAATAATGTTGTATTGCCCTTTGCATGGAGAGAGATAGTTCAGGGGGGTTGTGAGAGGTATTATGATGAGAGAGAGAGAGAGAGAGAGAGAGAGAGAGAGAGAGAGAGAGAGAGAGAGAGAGAGAGAGAGAGAGAGAGAGAGAGATGTTTAAGGTTAATAGAGGTTATAAAGAGTTAGTAGAGAGGTTAGATATTGAGAGAGTTAGTGATATTAAGTACTTACCTTGGGACATAATTAGTACGGCAGCAAATGATGATAATGTTGATATTGAACACTTACCTTATGAGGAAACGTAGTAGAAGATGAGAATAATGATGAGGTTATAACGTACCTAATAGTGACAAAAAATACTAAGGGCGACTGGACTATACCCAATGTAGACATGATGTATGATATAATAATGTAGAGTATTATGATGGTATTGTGGAAGAATTTGAGAAGTTGAATAGTGATTATATTGGTAGAGGCAATATAATAAACTTAAACAAAAATGAAATGTACTTATATAATGTAAGATTAACTTTTGACGATGGAGGTTAGGCGTATGGTGTTAATGGACATATTTAATTATGTGAGTGTAATGGTTTTAGAAAATTGGCTGAATAATGTAATGATTTTTGATGAACAATGACATTTGATATGACGCAGATTGTATATAAATTTGTATTGGTATTAGATGTATTGTGTATTAGGTTATGTTGTTGTTATGGTAGGGTATCTGAGGATACATTTGGTTGTGTGTACATTGTATTTTGTGTAATCAATGTTTATAGTTTTGATTTAGTTTATAACAATAATAATATTTTCTTTGATTGAATAATTGACAGTATGTAATTATAAATTTTATGATGATTTAATTAATTTAAAATGTTTTAAAAGATGGAAATTTTGGTAATAAATTTAAAAAACTTATTTTTTTGTTTGACCTGTATAATGAATGGTAAATGATTAAAATTTTATGATTAAAGTAGTGAATAGAGATCAGAGTTGAGGTTAGAATGTGACAATGGGAATACTCAATAGAAAATGAATACTAAAGTTGTGTAATTTTGGTAATTTTTATTCAATCAGATTTGAAATGGTTGTTTTAATGTGATGATGGTAATGTTTATTTGAAGATGATGTATTGGTGAAATATAAAACCTTTCTGATTGCTCATAATTTTCTTCATTCTACCTGAAATCCATTTCCATAACAGAATACTCTTTTAGCTTTGTAGTGTGTCGCATGATCGGTTACAGATGAACTGCCTTAGAAAACATATCGATATTTTACTCGTAGTCCTAAATTCTAAGTAGCCTCTGCCCTTTGACTTTTCACTATCACTTTCTTCTGTGTCCTTGCATTTCCACTAAGGTATGAAGTTTTCGCTTGATCAGCCGTTCTGACAATTATACATTTATTTCTCATTTCTAACCCTTTCTTCATATTAATAACAACAACGATAATAACATTCCTTACCATTTTTTAACATACTTTTAACACATTAACATTCCTTACCATTTCTTACAAACATTACATTCTTTCTATTTCTTATTTTTATTTAGCATAACATTCTTTATTATTTATTTCCTTAATATTTTCTTTTCAATTATAACATTTTCTTAAATATAATTTCTAACCTTTTTTACACATACTATTTCTTATTATTTAGCTCCTATTCTTATTAACATCCCTTCTTAATTAATTCTTTATCTTATTTATAAATTAACAGTAGTATTTTTTCGTTTAAATAATTCTTTATATTGGGGCGTTGAGTGTAGTTTTGCTTTACACCCTCCCTAGTATATTGTTTGTCGTCTCCCGGACGTATATTGTTTCTTTGTAGCATAGTAGCCGTCATTGTTCTCACCCTCGTGCCGACATTCCATTGTAACGTAGCAACTGTGACTGCATAACTCACCTGTTTATAGGGTAAACATTTCATCCTGCCTGTCGACCACACAGAATCTCCCCTCTTTCTCTCTTTACAAACGCTTTGCTCTCTCTCATTAGTTTGGTTCTCTTGTCGAACACACTCCTTAGTATTATGTACATGGCCTACATAAACAGCTGTTGACCGTTTTTTCATTCGTCGTTTATGATAACCTCTGTAGTTTTTATAATTACAGTTATAATTATCGTGTTTTTTTCTTGTGTGTATACTTAACATTATAATTATCAGAAGTTTGCGTAGTGTTTTGTATAGATGATTTATTACTACGTTTCTTGTTACAGTGATACTTATTATGTGTTAAGTGTTTTTTCTCGCCGTAAATGTGGTCCCTTAAGTGTTTCACATGTGTTTTTATCTTATGTGATTTACTATTGTGTGTGTAACTTGCATTTGGATATTTCTATCAATAAGGTATGCTTTCTTAATCTTTATTTTTCTTTCTACCTTAATGTTATTTATCTCTCTAGAATTATCGTTATTAATTACGAACGTATTTTCTTTCGTATCTTCAATCATCATGTTTTCTTCCCAAATCATCACTTCACATAATTGTTCTGTTTTGTAATAGGACAAAAGGGGGAGGTTTCTTTTATTAATTTCTGTATTAAAATTGACAATGCGAATTCTCATGACAGCTTGAACAAAGAACCACAGCAGAGCTTTTTAAACGTACGTTAGTCTGGAACGGTGTGCGCGGTACAAAATTCGAGAATTGTCACGTACAGAATGTGAGTCCACATGCACGGGCGCCTCACCTGCGCCGAACAAGAAAAAAGGACGCTCAGACGCTGTAACAAAAAATGGCATGAGACGACAAATTTGCACCGCGGGTCTTTGAAGACGGAGGAAATGGTGACCCACGGCCTACGGTATCGCCACCGAATATCGTCGACGGTCGGAAAGAACAAATGAACCGTCGAAACGTCACAGTAAGGAGCTTAGACGTCATCGTATATCCGCCAACATCTAGTGGACAAGGCCAAAGAAAAATCCTCGCCAGCCATGGTAGCGAGGCGTCACTCTACACTCAGTGTCAGGACCGGCCGGTTGTGTGTGTAAGTCATCTGAGTGATTCGAACCGAATTATATATAAAATGTGGTGAAACTAAACTAAAAACTAAATGTGATCAAGAAACCAATCATAGTGAGTAGCGGACAGCTAAATTTATAAAATGAACAAACTATAGTGAAAACAGTGCGTGACACGTGGTAGCATAACAACGTAGAACCTACGAAAGGATGAGTACCCAGCATTTTATATAAAGGCCTAAATACAATTAATCTCTAAAGAAATAACAAATTCCAAAGTTAAATTCATTAAATTCCAAAATCTAGAAACGGGGTAATTGGAATGTGAGTGTGTGTGTGTGTGTAATTACATAGAATTGGTTCGTTTTATGGATATAAAAAATATGTCTAATTTTAGTAATTAAGATTTTGTAAAATGTAAATTGGTTGTATTAGTGGGAGTTGCTAGATGCAAAAGTCATTACATGTGTATTAAGTACTTCGATGAGGAGAGGTGAGAGTATAACAATAGCTTCAGTAAAAAGAGTGAATGTCATGTTAAAGAAAATAAAATAATATTTTATATTAACTTTATGAATATGTATTTGTTTATTTGTATTTGCCTATTATTCTCTGCCAAGTACACTAAACGATATACTGGTTAACCTTGCAACACGTAAAGTCAATTATTCCGTAATAAATACAATACAGTTACAGTTGGAGTCCGAACTAAGGACAAATTAAATTATCTAATTACTGAAAATACTTCAGTCGACGCCTGAACAGGGACGAATTTAATTATTAAATACCCAATAATACTACAGTTTGTTTAACAATTATTTCACATACATTTTCTGTGATAGTGTCAATATTATTACTGAACGTGTACCCGTAGTATCTTAATGGTATTATAATTTGCCCGTGTTATTCCTTGTATATGTTAATTCGTACTAAATAGTTGTAAATATTGTATCAGTTGATCGTGGAATATTTATGTTGTGTGTTTTCGAATGTGATCTAAATATATAAGTAAAAGAATTGAATTATTCTGCCTTGGTTTCGGAATCAGAATTATAATTATTCCAGTTCAGTAGTTAGAACTCCAAAATCAGTTCAAAAATAGCGGTAGAGTCATCCCAAACAATTCTCAAGTCACCTTCGATATTAGGCTTTAACCTATTATTTGAGGTTAATCTTGGTTTTGCAGTTTGCGTACTTCCAATGACTCCCTGAAGTCTTCTTATCCTTGTTAATTATAAAATAAATGCTGATAATATATTATGTTCCTGAAATAATAACGCATGGATATGATTTATTAACATAATGGTTTAATCTCTGTAATATAAGTTCAAATTATTGGAAAATTCCATTCGATACATACGGTTGTCACAATCAATATTTATCTCAGGATTTAATAATTAAATAATGTTAATATATTTCGTGGGAATTCTTGTGGCTGCTACGAAAAGTTCCTTTACCTGATAATTAACAATATAGAGTACCTTTACAAATCATCTATTACTTATAATCTAAAAAATATTACAAAAATTATATATTAAATAACATACAAAGATTGACGAGATTCAATGCTTCGTAAAAGGCCTGTAGGTTAGTGTGACGTCAACATCATGGCTGCCGTTGTCCATCTCACAGAATAATGAAGTTTATTAGAATGTGTACAAATAAATGTTTTCCTTGTAATCACTGCTTCGTTCAGATATGGAATTTGTTTTCACTTTAAAATGTTTACTAGTGATTAGTGTTAGTGTAAATTGGTATATTGTCTAGTGGTTGTTCCTTGTTGGATAAAAATATTGTCAAATTATACTTTACACATCTAGGCGATATTGCTGAACGTTTTCTGGTTTATTCTGGATAATTTCTTGATTGTGTGTATTACTGGTTCATGAAATGATTGTAGTGGAGGAATTATTTATCTTCAATAGGGGTCATTCAGATCTTCTTTCACAAACGAGTTAGCAATTTTATATTTTTTATTTTAATAACATCTCGACACACACTATTAAACTGTTCTCCATCACAATTAACAATTAGGTGTTATTTCTTCTTTTTTAGTCACCGAACTCATACAAACTTCTTAAATTTTGATTGGCCATTTATGTATAGGTTAAATGTTATATGATCAATACCCGTTACTTACTTTACATTTTATAAATTACCTTGAATAGATAATTTTATTATTATATTCTAATGATACATGCAATGTTTATATGATGATTAATTAGATAATTATAAACAATTTGATACTAAACATGCCTCAGTTTATAACTGTAAAACCTTATTAATTTGAATTTCTATGATATGTGGTGGAACAATTTGTTATGGTTGATTGTAATTTCTACCTTGACTACCTGAGATAAATATATTTAAATAAATTAACTGGTGACATAAAATCTTATAACATATAACAACTCTTAATGATAATACTTGTTTTTGACAGTTTTAGTTTATTTATACTGTTAAACTATTGTCTGTATGATAAACTAAATTTCTGTCTAATAATAACAATAAAACACTTTCCATAAAAAATAATTAACACTGTTTAACGGTAGTCTGTGTCGCTATTTCTTATTATAACACTCATCACTGTAAAGGTTTGTGTCCCTTTTCTATCCTTATTATAGGCATATACAATTTTAATTAATAAAATTTTATTTATATGGGTAGGTACTCTTTATTGGGTTTAGTTGTGTTTCAGGGTAATTTGATTATTTAGGCCTACTAGGTTTATTTATTTAATTTTGATTTGTTTACTGCCCTATTCTACTGGGTTATTTCTGGATTTCTTGATAATATTAAATAAGTCAAACCAACTAGGTTTCCTTTAATTTGCTATCAATTATTATTTCTTGTTTCCTCTCTGGATCGGATTTCACTATTATTTACTATTCTTTTTGTAACATTTTGTTTCGTTACAAATTGCCTCCCTTCAGAAGTAATTATTTCTGAACACTTCATTAGGTGTGAGGACATAATTACTTACGTTATTTTTCCTTTTCTTCCTCGTGATATTTTTTCATGCATTGTTGATTATAATTGCCCTTGATCTTCTTTGGAATGGGGTCGGTTAATTCGTACGTGTTGTTGTTGTTGTTTTTTGTTATGGTGTAGGGTCCAACGTATAATAACAATAATTTCTTTGATATCCCTTCTAGAGTGCTAGGCAATTCCCTGTTCTTTAACAAAACTTTCTCTCCTACTTCATATTGAATTATTTTACCCTTGATTTTCTGGTATTTGTTTCTGCGTTTTTCCAGATTTTCCATCACCTGATTATAGAATTTTAATTTATTAAATTGGTACGGTGGAGACTTAGGAAATTTAATCAATTCTTGGATCTCTCTGGGTGGTTGTTTTTCATACATGGCAGTGTATGGAGTGCAATTTATAGATGGATGATAAGCCAAGTTTAAAAAATCTTCTGTGGCTGATAAGTAATCAGGCCACTTCCTTTGTTGTTGATGACAATAGGTTCTTAAGATTCTACCAACCTCTCTCAGTATTCTTTCTGATGGATTGCTACTGGGGTGGTATATGGAGGTCTTATAGCTTTTGATGTTCAGTTCTAACAATGTGTTCTTCCATTTTCTGCCTCAAAATTGTGTACCATGGTCTGTAACTATTGAAACAGGTATTCCTATTTTTGGAATGTATTGAGTAGTTATTACTTCAAGAATTTTCTGCGTAGTTGCTCGACTGATTGGATACAATTTGGTGAAGTGGTCCATAATGATTATAAGGTATTTATACCGGCTTCTACCTTCACTCCTAGGAAATGGTCCACATATGTCAATGAATAATTTTTCCAATTTTTGTTCTGACGATATAGGTATCATTACACCTTCCCTTCGTTCATTATTAATTTTGACCAACTGGCAGATATGACAGGGTTTTATATAATTTTAATTCTCCTCCAATGCTTTCACTACCTTTACTGCACCCATATGTCCGTATCTTATGTGATATTCCAACACTAGTTCTTTCTCCATGATTCTGGGAATGATGACCTTCCAGTCTTCTTGGTTCAATGTATTTTTTATAAATAAAATTCCTTCTTGTTCACAATAGAATTGGTTTATTGGAGAGTTTTGGTTCTCCAACCGTTCCTTGATTTTTATTAATTTTGGGTCTAATAACTGATTTGCTCTGATATTTTGTAATAATGCCTCCAAATCAGATCTACTTTTGAGAACGTTGTACACCTTGATAATCATTTCCTTCTCACCCTCAAATGTCTGGGTGTCCAGGTTTATTTGAGATAACACGTCTGCTATCACGTTTTGACTCCCTGGAATATATTCCCATTTGATATTATACTCCTGCAAGGCGAGTATCCAACTTGTAAGCCTTCCGTGACTCAGCTTACAACTTCTTAAAAATGAGATGGACTTATGATCTGTTCTGACAGTTACAGGATATCCCAAAATGTACGTTCGGAATTTACTACAAGCAAAGACTATGCTTAATAGTTCCTTTTCAGTGACATTATACATTCTCTCACAGTGGTTTAACACACGACTGGCAAAACTGATGACTAAATGGTTTCCTTCTGTGTCTTCTTGGTACAATACCGTCCCAAGACTGACATCACTTGCGTCACAGTTCAAAAAGAATGGGTGATCAAAATTTGGATGAAAATTTTACTGTCTCTAAGAATTTATCCTTTATCTGTTGTAGTATAGCATCCTGTTCATGTCCCCATCTCCATTTGTTTTTGGAAGACAGCTGTTCCTGAAATTTAGATGTCAATGCGGAATAATTGCGTTGGAACTTCCGGTAGTAATTACACAGTCCTAAGAAGGATTGGAGTTGCCTCTTATTCTTTGGTTGTGGGAACTTCTGGATTGCAGTAACCTTTTCTTGTGATGGGGAAATACCTTGTTCAGTCAAATTAAAACCTAAAAATTGAACCTCCTTCGCTATTAATTGGGATTTTTCGAGTTTTAGTGTTATGTCGTTCTCTGCTAACTTACTCAGTACATATTCCACCCTGTGACAATGTTCCTCCCAGTTGGATGAGGTAATCAACAGGTCGTCTACATAAACTGTGGTGAATTGTAGCGCTTCCTGACCCAATACCTGGTCCATACATCGTACAAAAATTGCTACCGAATTGACTAATCCAAATGGCAATCTCTTAAACTGGTAGTTTCTACCCTCGAAAATAAAAGCCATATATTTTCGACTCATCGGGTGCAACTCCACCTGCCAGTAACCACAAACTGTGTACCAGGTACTGATGAATTTTGTACCATGAAATTTTTTTAGAATTTCTTCTATTTCTCCAGGTGACGTGCGGTCATTTACTATATGTTTATTTATTTCTCGGGCATCCAAGCAAAGTCGAACCTGCGCGTTCTTCTTCTGAATTGCTACTATTGGGCTAGTATATGGTGATTGGCTATGCTCAATTATATCATTTAATAACATTTTATTAATTTCAGCTCTAACCGCCTCCTTCAATGAATATGGTATAGGATAGGATTTTCTGTGGAATTCTACTGGTTCTTTAAATTGTCTTCTACACTGATAGTTTTTTACTTTTCCTGGTTTTTCTGAAAATACATGTTTATATTTCTTATATATCATAATGAGATCTTCTACTTGTTTTGCTGTCAAATTATTTGTGCCTTGGTGTCTAAACTCTCTTATCTCCTGTAATTTACTGTTCCACAGGTCTTCATTTGTCATATTATAGATTATTTTTCTGCATTGGGTGTCATTCTTTAAAAAATTTAATTCCCTAACTTGGTGATGGGTATGGTTCAGAGGGGCACCATCGCTTCCTATTAACTCTGCCGTCCATATAACACCTTCTGAGTTCAAGGACACCTTCACCTTGCTCAGATCAATAATGGCTGAATATTTCCTCAGTATATTGCATTCGATTAATATTTCGAATGGTAGGCCAATTGCGACCAGACATATAATATTAATTGTAACACCTTTGCTTTCTAGTTCCAATGACACTTGTTTTCTCACTGTTTTATTTTGATGCCCAGTGGCACCTATTAAAATAACATTATTGACAGGTAAGGTAGGTATTATATTTTTACTTTGTTTCTGTATTCTCTCCAGTTCAGTGTCGTTAATAAGTGATACATTTGCACCAGTATCTATCATTATTCGTGTAGGAATTCCTTCAATTTGAGCGGTTATGTATAGGATTTCATTATGCTGGTTGATTCTACTTGTCACCGTTTCCTCTAACAGTTCTTCTCGAAGATTTTTTACATAATAATTGTAAATAATAGTAAGATTTTGACTATCCGTCCTAAAACTTTGGTTGTTGTTATACTTCAAAATTCTTTTATTTTCCATAATTAGTTTTTCATAATTAGTTGGTAGTAATTTGTTATTACTATATTTTTGAATTTGGTGGTTTTTGTACCCAGTAGTTAGTAGCAGTAAGGGGTTGCGAGGGTTTATTACTGCCTCACTCCGTTTAAATTAAGGCTATCATGATTATTTTCCGGGCATAATAGTTGATTTGCCTGGAATGGTGTGCTGGTTCCTGGTTGTTCAACCTCTCGGTTGTCTAATTGTTCACTCCCCCTTGATTCTCGGAAGTCCTCCTGGCTTCTACTTCTTACTCGGTTATAATGGTGACTCATCCCTCTGGGATTTCCTCTTTGATCATAACTGTTATTAACACTGTTCCTCCGAGGTTGATGGTATCTCCGGTAATCCCCTTCTTCTGCACTAATATAATTTATTCTTGGTCTGTACGGACGATTATTATTATAATTACCCTGGTTACTATTATTGGTATTAACTCCTGAGTTATTTCTAAAATTATTATAATTTTGGTTTGTTCAGTAGTTATTATAATTATTATTAATTCTATTACCCGGATGGTAATTTTGATTGGGCCTGTTGTTACTATTATTGTTAATTGGATTTCGATTGAAGTTTGTTGGTTGGTTATTATTTGGAGTAAAATTTTGGTTGGAACTACGATCGTTGCCATTAAAGTTATAACTATTCCGGTTATTCATGTTATTATATGATTAGGATTCATACCATGGTTATTATTTCTTGAACCGCACTGATCAGTTCGTTGTCTGCTTCTTTTGTAGTAACCCTCGTGTTCATAATTTTCTAATAAGTCAGCCATTGCGTGGACCTTTTTAATCTGGCTTCCCAGGCATGCTCTGGCAATTCCTGTGTCATAATGGTATGCCATTTTAGATACTAGGGATTCTTCTGGTATTCTTGGCTCTAGGTGTCTCGCCAAAAACACCTTTCCCCAGAAGTAAGTAGTTGGAGATGTACCTCTATTTCCATCATATCTTCCCTGACAAAACTTGTCCCTTACAATATTTTGTATAGCTTCGGACCAACATTTTTCTTTAAATAGTTTTTTAAATTGAGCGTAGTCCACTATCTCATTCCTGGTTGCTGTCCACCAGTTGCCCGTAATCTCCCTAAAATGCTCATCCAACATCTCTCTAATCGATCTCCAGATAGTTATTCGATGTTTATTAAAATGTTCCTCGATTCTGGCCAGGAATTCCATGGGGTTTTTACGATAATTTTTGAAATTAATCCCTTCTCTGGTTTCATTTGTGGAAACATGAGTAATATTATTTGGTCTGGTCCTAATTAATTCAATTTCTTCTTGATTTTGGCGTACTTGACCAGTTAAATTGTTCACCGTAGTGTTAATATTGTCACACCTTTCTCCGGTTTGTTTCTGTAAATTTACTAAATTTTCTTGTTCCTTTTGTATTCCTTCTATTTGAATACGATTATTTTCTTGGACCTGGTCTATTCTGGTATTTATCACTGCTTTACTTTGTGTAATGGTTTCGTTAGCTTTTCTCAATCTCTCATTAGTGTCAGCTATTTCTAGCTTCCTTTCCTCATCGATTTTGTCCATCTTCTGGTTAATTGTATCATTGACCTGTTCAATTCTACCATTAATTCTTCTTCAATTCTCTTCATTGATTTGTCTGAATTCTTCCTTCATTTGGTTATTAATTTCACTTATAGTCTGCCTTAAGGTTTCGTTAGTACTTTCTTTAATACTGTCGATTTTCTCATTTATCCGTTTATTCTCCTCCTGGATTTGTCTTAAATTCTCATTATTATGCTCATTTTGGTTCCTAAAATTTTCATTAGTTTCTTCTCTGTTTTGGTCAAATCTCTCCTCCATCTGTTTTATTAAATTTTCACTCATTTTCTCGTTTTGTACCCTTGAGTTCTCGTTAATCTCTTCCTTCATACCGTCTATTTTCTCATTTGTTTGTCTGTTATCTTCCTTGATACTATCGAATTTTTCCTCCATTTGTTTTAATAAGTTTTGACTCAAAATTTCATTTTGTTTCTTTGAGTTTTCCGTGATTTCTTCCTTCTGCTTCTTAAAATTATCATTGGTTTCTTCCTTATTCTTGTCCAATTTTTCATTCATACTATTCATTAACTCCATTAATTTTATAAGATTCGGGTCTCCTCTATCTTCCTTTGTTGCTACCGTCTCCACATCCTCCACAGATGTTACTTCCTTCTCTTCCATCCTGACTTCTTTCTCTGCCTCCTTCGTCCGTCTCAGTGACGACGCCCTTTTATGCATCTTTATTATTTTTTGGAACTTATAGCAGTCGCCAGCTAAAAATTAGGAAATTAATTTGCTTGTTTTAATTTCTTTACCTAATATTCCCTAATTTCAGCCTCACTAGTTGGTGCGCCAATTTATTACTGAACGTGTACCCGTAGTATCTTAATGGTATAATAATTTGCCCATGTTATTCCTTGTATATGTTAATTCGTACTAAATAGTTGTAAATATTGTATCAGTTGATCGTGGAATATTTATGTTGTGTGTTTTCGAATGTGATCTAAATATATAAGTAAAAGAATTGAATTATTCTGCCTTGGTTTCGGAATTAGAATTATAATTATTCCAGTTCAGTAGTTAGAACTCCAAAATCAGTTCAAAAATAGCGGTCGAGTCATCCCAAACAATTCTCAAGTCACCTTCGATATTAGGCTTTAACCTATTATTTGAGGTTAATCTTGGTTTTGCAGTTTGCATACTTCCAATGACTCCCCGAAGTCTTCTTATCCTTGTTAATTATAAAATAAATGCTGATAATATATTATGTTCCTGAAATAATAATGCATGGATATGATTTATTAACATAATGGTTTAATCTCTGTAATATAATTTCAAAGTATTGGAAAATTCCATTCGATACATACGGTTGTCACAATCGATATTTATCTCAGGATTTAATAATTAAATAAAATAAACCTCTGCTCAACAGTCCGTTAAGGACCACGGCGTACTGCGCGGCTTTTGTGTTAGTGTGACGGTGTATGGCTAGTACTACGCGCCACCAGCCGCTAGTTGCGGTATTCACAGCCAGGAGGCGGCGCTGTTATCTCAGCGCCTACTCAGTTTGCCTCACGACGCTGAGTGCACGCCGTATGGAACCTCCGCTGGGAATTGAACCCGGGACCACGAGCGCATCAATCACCCGCGTTAGCCACTAGACCACCTGGAGGCTCTTTAATAATTAAATAATGTTAATATATTTCGTGGGAATCCTTGTGGCTGCTACGAAAAGTTCCTTTACATGATAATTAACAATATAGAGTACCTTTACAAATCATCTATTACTTATAATCTAAAAAATATTACAAAAATTATATATTAAATAACACACAAAGTTTGAAGAGATTCAATGCTTCGTAAAAGGCCTGTAGGTTAGTGTGACGTCAACATCATGGCTGCCGTTGTCCATCTCACAGAATAATGAAGTTTATTAGAATGTGTACAAATAAATGTTTTCCTTGTAATCACTGCTTCGTTCAGATATGGAATTTTTTTCACTTTAAAATGTTTACTAGTGATTAGTGTTAGTGTAAATTGGTATATTGTCTAGTGGTTGTTCCTTGTTGGATAAAAATATTGTCAAATTATACTTTACACATCTAGGCGATATTGCTGAACGTTTTCTGGTTTATTCTGGATAATTTCTTGATTGTGTGTATTACTGGTTCATGAAATGATTGTAGTGGAGGAATTATTTATCTTCAATAGGGGTCATTCAGATCTTCTTTCACAAACGAGTTAGCAATTTTATATTTTTTATTTTAATAACATCTCGACACACACTATTAAACTGTTCTCCATCACAATTAACAATTAGGTGTTATTTCTTCTTTTTTAGTCACCGAACTCATACAAACTTCTTAAATTTTGATTGGCCATTTATGTAAAGGTTAAATGTTATATGATCAATACCTGTTACTTACTTTACATTTTATAAATTGATACAGTATTAAACAAACTGATATTTGATAAACCTAAGGGATTTGATTATTTAATTCAATTATTTACTAACTAGCTCCTTCGAGCGCCATCTTGTTACCAACTGTAATAAGAAAATTACCAAGGTTCGTTTAAGCGAACTAGGAAATGCAGAACAGGTTATTTAAGAAAATACAATTGACTTACCATGACAACTATTTTAATTCATTTTCATATTAAAATATGGTTTTATAAAAGAAAACATGAAAATATAGCACGTAACCTAATTGCAAATGTTATATAGAAAAATGTTCCCCTTCCCTTCTACTTTTGCGATCTTATAGAAAAAACAATAACATTTATTATGCATGATTAGAAATAAACCCATATTGTAAACTTAGAATTAGTTTTGAAAAAAACGGAAACCAGCACTTCATAATATTTGATAATATAATTAAACTAAAACCCCCACACTCGCTCACATACTACCCCAGAATTACATTATATCTTTTTTTTTCTTCAACTTTATAAGGTATGAAAAAGCCGGCATTTTAATTATTATTAATATTTTAAAAGTCTACTTTCCTTTTGATGCCTAGAAGTCCGACACCTGGGTGTCTCCTCATGGCGTACACTAGTTGCTGTTTATAGGTCGCACTTTGATTTTTTATGGCCGAACTGTCAATTTACTGCAATTACGTTAATTATGGATGATTATTGGCCAATAAAAACTGTTTGTATTTTACATTTTGTGGTTCTGCGGGCCCGCACTTACTGCCGAAAACTTTTGATAGCTACCACTCGCGAGCGATGATGAGATGTTACTGGGAAGATTTTCAGGCGCTACTTTGTGAAGCGGCTGTTGTTCGTTCAATTCTTATTGGTTTACAGTTTGTATCCTTGCGCCAGTGGACTGTTCTGGGCTTGTTGACAAAACTGGTGACACACATCGTTATATAATTTGCTGACGCAACACATCGCCTGACACGATTATGTCATTTGTTGTTACATAACGTGTTTACGTTTTTCGTGTTCGTCATTGTCCTTGAACTGACTTTGGTACAGTTGTTGGCTGTTATTAAACTGTTTATATGAATATTGTCTAATAATTGTCACAGTCAATGCTGCCACGTTGCGATCGCTTCCACAATAACAAATTTACCTCTCGGTCATGAAATTTTCCTATCACTCAACAAGTTATTTATTATTTATAAAAAAATACAAATTCTGTTATTACCCCAGGTATGCCCAAAAATGCCCCGCTACAATACCCCCTCAATGAGATATTTTATGCCGAAGCATAAAAAATCTCATTGACACATTCATACTTGCTAAAGGGATCAGCCAGGATATGTCGCCACAACCCCCTGTATGGTTTACACAAAAGAATAATCAACTCACCCTTGGTCCGGTGACTGTGACCGCATCTGCATGACAATACTGGACTTCTCTCTCGAGATCCCAACACCGTAGAGTCAGACAGATACTCAACGCCCCTGCTCTGACGCGCAGGCCAGCTCAGGTCCGCCGCCACAGCACCACCAAACACTGAAACAACAAATCAAAATATCAAATAGTGGCCTTATACAACACCATATCCCCAACTGATCTGTTTCCCCCTAGCGGTGCTGGTTTGCGCTAAGAAGCACTGGTTTTGTTTTTCATTTATCGCTAACATGTATATATCATAACATATTTACCAACAATATATATATACCCCTCTTAAAATTCCATCTACTTACCCTTATCAACTTTACCCCAAAATTCAAAATCATTGCCCTGATTCCCATCAGAATTTAAGCAAACAGACGACTGACTTATTAACATTTCCCATTACCATATTACATTTCTCTCATCCCCAATTTAAAAATGCATTTAAAATAGTTAACTTCATAAAATTCTCTTAAACTAACAAACACAATATAACATAAGAAAATATAATACACTTCTAATTCACATTAAAATAAACAATTGGTATTTAAAATGTTACACACATTAAGTTGGCATATGAAATCAGAAAATTACTTTTAAACTTGATTTACTCTTATTAATTCGTTTCTCAAAATTACAAAAATTATTTTATTTTTATTTTTTTTTTATTTTTTTTTTTTTCAATTCTGGCCATCATTATTCCATTTCATTACTTTGGGTGATTCTACGTTATTCATTATTTCATTATAATTTACTTTATCCACTTGGCATTTACTCACAAACTTCCCCTTTCATTACTCTAACGCTCCCTTACAAAATCTTTAACTAGTATGACACCCCACTATCAAAATTTTACTAACCCTTCTCTACCTCTAACTACTTACTATTTTAACTCCAATCGCCACCTTCTACTCTTATATAAAAAAAATACTCTCTAACCCTTTGTACATAGGATACGTGTTTCCTTCCCAAAACTCATTCCCTTATGTTGGTCCCTGGACTCCCCCTAGGTAACCCTTTCCGGCGCCAATCGGTCCCTATCCCGTCCCAACCCTTATGTTGCGGACTCCCACATTACACTACCACTACTACAAAATTGCCATCCCCAAAAAATCTCACTCTCATAACTTCACTACAACTACAACAAATTAACATCAACAAAATAAACAATATATCGCTCAAAACTCTACATAAAATCTCCATAACTACTGTGTCTCCACTTATACTTCTCAAAATTCTATAACATATACTAACTCAAAACAACATTGCATTATTTTCATCTCCACTATTACTTTAACTCTTACTTCGATTTGGACAAATCTATGTCCCACAAAATTCAACTTGAACTGATTCAAACATTTTATTCAAACAATTACTATCACCCATTTCTATCTTTTACAACCCATTGAAAATTTTACCTATCACAACTATTTTTCATTTTATTTTTAAATCTATAAACACATTGAAAACATATTATTATATTTTTATAATACTTATTCCTAACATACTAATGCAATCGACACAATAAGACATAATAACACAATATAAGAAGTATTTAGTGCATCTATTTTTTAAATTCAAACAAAATTATTGAGTAGCAAATCATCATTATTAATTAAAATATATCAAATTTTTAATACGTTATCCCCTTGGATAACCTCCCAGCCACACACACTATTTCAATTATGTAAGACTGTGGCGCCTTTTCGCTTCCACAGAGACTGTATATTTTGGAGCAGGTTTTTTTTTTCCTCTCCGTGTCTCTGCTTCCGCTGTTAAGTTTAAAATTGGTGAACATCAACATGTTCTCGTTAATAATCATGCACCCTTAAACGGATCTACCACCTGGCTCTGCTGTTCCTTCTCGAACAGAGTGGCAGCCGCTGTTCCATAGTTTGGTGATTCCCCTTTTATTACCCCCCATCAATTTCAAAATACACCTTTACAACGATAACAGCTATGGCCAGTTATGGTCAGCGCGTAATCGTAATGTGCCCCAACCATAGGTGTTAAAGCTAAACCAATTCCACGGTCAGGGTTCGGTGAGGCCGTGACCGCCCGAAAAGTTGGGGAATCACAAGTAAAATATCTTTCGTAATATTAAATTTAAGAATTTATATTTAAATGACAATATTAATTTAGATGGGGTTTTAACCCACTTAGATGGAAGCTTAACCATTATTAACATAAAATATTAAATACAAAATCTACAACCTTCCCCCATAGCAGTTCCACACTACACTGTTATAATACATCACATAACACAATACACAAATAGCAATAAACCTGGATTATTAGCATACATCAAACAAACAATTCTCTTTTAAATAATTTATATAAAATTTATAAACATTATTATTTAAAATTTTTCATTAACTGTTTCTATTTATCATCATTATGAATTTATCCTGTGTTGCAATCAGATTTTCAAAATTGCTTAAAATTTATTATTAACATATATTTTTAATCATTAAGTTATTCCACAAAATTCCACAAAATAAACCATTTAACATTCATTTATTTATTCATGATTATTAAATTAAAATCTCATCACACAATTTAATTACCTTATAAAATTCAAACACATAACATTCAATCACAATATCTAAACATCTCAAATTATTTACTTCAATTTATTATTAAAATTGAATATTCATTTGATTATTAAAATAACATATCTCAATTATTATCAACATTCTACAAATCATTAACTATTGTCTTCATAATTATTTTGTTATTTAATTAGAGTGCAAAAATATTAATAATATTATTATTATCAATACAACATTTTTTAAAACATATACACATTACTTTTCTAACATTTCACAATACACACAAATGAATTCAATATTATTTACAAAATATGCGTCAAAACTGTTCAAGTGTATCTCACTTCAGATGTCCAAATCAGCAAGGTCATTACCAAAAATTTACAATATTTAAAAATGTCCCAACACTGATCTTTTAGCTCATCCTCCATCGTCATATATATATCTAGTGTATTTGTAACATTCATCATTTTTATCAACACACAAATTATGATAATCATTACTATCATAATAATCTATCAACTCTATTTCATCCATTGTACCACTATAAATCTTGTTACCATAGGTTAGGATTGTCCAGTCTATATCATTGTTATTTGTTAATGTCAGGTAAATCGTTTTCTCGGTTTTGTATTCCTCAACTACTACGTCAGGTAAGTCATTATAGTCAGGTAAGATATTATCAAGATTATTCTCTGTCTCTCTTTCAACAGGTACGTATTTCACATGATTCATCATCACCCCTTTTATTAATTTTCTCAATTCATCATACTTTCTTTCTAACTTATATATTTCTATTTCATTCTCAACATATAACTCTCTTTCTTCATAGCACCACATCACACTCTCACAATTATTTCGGACAGAGGGTACAACATTATACAACATTACTTCATTTAACAATAAGGGTCTCTTGCCCTGAAAAAACAACATTAAATCATCATCATCATTATAAACAATAAGGGGAAAATTTGCCCTCTGTCCCCATTTAATTACTACATTATTCTTCCACTCTCTCTCTACTTCATAAACACTCATTAACATTTCATTATCGCATTCTAAAACTTCATCAGTACTCTTTGTTATTATATTTTCATCATTTACTTCTACATTATTCTTCACCCCCACTATACTCTCAGATTTGTCTACTATTTCGTCATTTTTACATTTTGTCTTACTTAAAACATTGTCACCTAATTTCTCGAACTTCTGTTCTAACTTATTTAAACTGTTTCTTATTGTTTCGTTAGTGCTTTCTAAATGTTTATTAATTTCTTTAATTTCACTTTTCAACTCGTCAAATTTCTCATTCTGTATATCTAATTTCTTATTTATACTACTTTTGAACTCTTGCATCTCGTTTTTGTGTTCGTCTAACTTTACATCAAATTTATTGAGCATTTCGTTTTTTTGTTCATCTAATTTGTTATTGAAATAACTAGTGTTCATGTCAAATTTATTCAACAATAACTGCATCATACTCATCATTTCACTATTACTTTCTCTCTTAATTAAGGCCGGCGTTGACTGACTCGTCACACCTTCCATTATTTTCGATTCGGTCAGCTGACTTTCTAAATTATTATCACTCGTTTGAACTCCCGAATCGCTACTAAACTGACTGTCAGATAAGCTGACAGTACTATTATCTGCCATTTTTCTTAAAAATTTTATATATATATTTCTTAGCAAAATATTATTTTGTCATACATAATTATTATTGAGAAAAGAAAAAAATGCTCACTCATACTACAAAACATGACATAACCTTATTCTATATGTCTATTTTACGTATGCAAAAAAAAATTTATTTTACCTTAAACAACCATTCTGCTTTCCCAGTGGGCCTATATTTATATAATATTATTATATAAATCGTCCCTACGTTCGGAAGCCACTGATACAGTATTAAACAAACTGATATTTGATAAACCTAAGGGATTTGATTATTTAATTCAATTATTTACTAACTAGCTCCTTCGAGCGCCATCTTGTTACCAACTGTAATAAGAAAATTACCAAGGTTCGTTTAAGCGAACTAGGAAATGCAGAACAGGTTATTTAAGAAAATACAATTGACTTACCATGACAACTATTTTAATTCATTTTCATATTAAAATATGGTTTTATAAAAGAAAACATGAAAATATAGCACGTAACCTAATTGCAAATGTTATATAGAAAAATGTTCCCCTTCCCTTCTACTTTTGCGATCTTATAGAAAAAACAATAACATTTATTATGCATGATTAGAAATAAACCCATATTGTAAACTTAGAATTAGTTTTGAAAAAAACGGAAACCAGCACTTCATAATATTTGATAATATAATTAAACTAAAACCCCCACACTCGCTCACATACTACCCCAGAATTACATTATCTTTTTTTTTCTTCAACTTTATAAGGTATGAAAAAGCCGGCATTTTAATTATTATTAATATTTTAAAAGTCTACTTTCCTTTTGATGCCTAGAAGTCCGACACCTGGGTGTCTCCTCATGGCGTACACTAGTTGCTGTTTATAGGTCGCACTTTGATTTTTTATGGCCGAACTGTCAATTTACTGCAATTACGTTAATTATGGATGATTATTGGCCAATAAAAACTGTTTGTATTTTACATTTTGTGGTTCTGCGGGCCCGCACTTACTGCCGAAAACTTTTGATAGCTACCACTCGCGAGCGATGATGAGATGTTACTGGGAAGATTTTCAGGCGCTACTTTGTGAAGCGGCTGTTGTTCGTTCAATTCTTATTGGTTTACAGTTTGTATCCTTGCGCCAGTGGACTGTTCTGGGCTTGTTGACAAAACTGGTGACACACATCGTTATATAATTTGCTGACGCAACACATCGCCTGACACGATTATGTCATTTGTTGTTACATAACGTGTTTACGTTTTTCGTGTTCGTCATTGTCCTTGAACTGACTTTGGTACAGTTGTTGGCTGTTATTAAACTATTTATATGAATATTGTCTAATAATTGTCACAGTCAATGCTGCCACGTTGCGATCGCTTCCACAATAACAAATTTACCTCTCGGTCATGAAATTTTCCTATCACTCAACAAGTTATTTATTATTTATAAAAAAATACAAATTCTGTTATTACCCCAGGTATGCCCAAAAATGCCCCGCTACAATACCCCCTCAATGAGATATTTTATGCCGAAGCATAAAAAATCTCATTGACACATTCATACTTGCTAAAGGGATCAGCCAGGATATGTCGCCACAACCCCCTGTATGGTTTACACAAAAGAATAATCAACTCACCCTTGGTCCGGTGACTGTGACCGCATCTGCATGACAATACTGGACTTCTCTCTCGAGATCCCAACACCGTAGAGTCAGACAGATACTCAACGCCCCTGCTCTGACGCGCAGGCCAGCTCAGGTCCGCCGCCACAGCACCACCAAACACTGAAACAACAAATCAAAATATCAAATAGTGGCCTTATACAACACCATATCCCCAACTGATCTGTTTCCCCCTAGCGGTGCTGGTTTGCGCTAAGAAGCACTGGTTTTGTTTTTCATTTATCGCTAACATGTATATATCATAACATATTTACCAACAATATATATATACCCCTCTTAAAATTCCATCTACTTACCCTTATCAACTTTACCCCAAAATTCAAAATCATTGCCCTGATTCCCATCAGAATTTAAGCAAACAGACGACT
Source organism: Magicicada septendecula (assembly GCA_034769895.1). NCBI lineage: Eukaryota > Metazoa > Arthropoda > Insecta > Hemiptera > Cicadidae > Magicicada > Magicicada septendecula. The sequence continues at coordinate 263,894,821 of CM068375.1, forward strand.
GACTTATTAACATTTCCCATTACCATATTACATTTCTCTCATCCCCAATTTAAAAATGCATTTAAAATAGTTAACTTCATAAAATTCTCTTAAACTAACAAACACAATATAACATAAGAAAATATAATACACTTCTAATTCACATTAAAATAAACAATTGGTATTTAAAATGTTACACACATTAAGTTGGCATATGAAATCAGAAAATTACTTTTAAACTTGATTTACTCTTATTAATTCGTTTCTCAAAATTACAAAAATTATTTTATTTTTATTTTTTTTTTTTATTTTTTTTTTCAATTCTGGCCATCATTATTCCATTTCATTACTTTGGGTGATTCTACGTTATTCATTATTTCATTATAATTTACTTTATCCACTTGGCATTTACTCACAAACTTCCCCTTTCATTACTCTAACGCTCCCTTACAAAATCTTTAACTAGTATGACACCCCACTATCAAAATTTTACTAACCCTTCTCTACCTCTAACTACTTACTATTTTAACTCCAATCGCCACCTTCTACTCTTATATAAAAAAAATACTCTCTAACCCTTTGTACATAGGATACGTGTTTCCTTCCCAAAACTCATTCCCTTATGTTGGTCCCTGGACTCCCCCTAGGTAACCCTTTCCGGCGCCAATCGGTCCCTATCCCGTCCCAACCCTTATGTTGCGGACTCCCACATTACACTACCACTACTACAAAATTGCCATCCCCAAAAAATCTCACTCTCATAACTTCACTACAACTACAACAAATTAACATCAACAAAATAAACAATATATCGCTCAAAACTCTACATAAAATCTCCATAACTACTGTGTCTCCACTTATACTTCTCAAAATTCTATAACATATACTAACTCAAAACAACATTGCATTATTTTCATCTCCACTATTACTTTAACTCTTACTTCGATTTGGACAAATCTATGTCCCACAAAATTCAACTTGAACTGATTCAAACATTTTATTCAAACAATTACTATCACCCATTTCTATCTTTTACAACCCATTGAAAATTTTACCTATCACAACTATTTTTCATTTTATTTTTAAATCTATAAACACATTGAAAACATATTATTATATTTTTATAATACTTATTCCTAACATACTAATGCAATCGACACAATAAGACATAATAACACAATATAAGAAGTATTTAGTGCATCTATTTTTTAAATTCAAACAAAATTATTGAGTAGCAAATCATCATTATTAATTAAAATATATCAAATTTTTAATACGTTATCCCCTTGGATAACCTCCCAGCCACACACACTATTTCAATTATGTAAGACTGTGGCGCCTTTTCGCTTCCACAGAGACTGTATATTTTGGAGCAGGTTTTTTTTTTCCTCTCCGTGTCTCTGCTTCCGCTGTTAAGTTTAAAATTGGTGAACATCAACATGTTCTCGTTAATAATCATGCACCCTTAAACGGATCTACCACCTGGCTCTGCTGTTCCTTCTCGAACAGAGTGGCAGCCGCTGTTCCATAGTTTGGTGATTCCCCTTTTATTACCCCCCATCAATTTCAAAATACACCTTTACAACGATAACAGCTATGGCCAGTTATGGTCAGCGCGTAATCGTAATGTGCCCCAACCATAGGTGTTAAAGCTAAACCAATTCCACGGTCAGGGTTCGGTGAGGCCGTGACCGCCCGAAAAGTTGGGGAATCACAAGTAAAATATCTTTCGTAATATTAAATTTAAGAATTTATATTTAAATGACAATATTAATTTAGATGGGGTTTTAACCCACTTAGATGGAAGCTTAACCATTATTAACATAAAATATTAAATACAAAATCTACAACCTTCCCCCATAGCAGTTCCACACTACACTGTTATAATACATCACATAACACAATACACAAATAGCAATAAACCTGGATTATTAGCATACATCAAACAAACAATTCTCTTTTAAATAATTTATATAAAATTTATAAACATTATTATTTAAAATTTTTCATTAACTGTTTCTATTTATCATCATTATGAATTTATCCTGTGTTGCAATCAGATTTTCAAAATTGCTTAAAATTTATTATTAACATATATTTTTAATCATTAAGTTATTCCACAAAATTCCACAAAATAAACCATTTAACATTCATTTATTTATTCATGATTATTAAATTAAAATCTCATCACACAATTTAATTACCTTATAAAATTCAAACACATAACATTCAATCACAATATCTAAACATCTCAAATTATTTACTTCAATTTATTATTAAAATTGAATATTCATTTGATTATTAAAATAACATATCTCAATTATTATCAACATTCTACAAATCATTAACTATTGTCTTCATAATTATTTTGTTATTTAATTAGAGTGCAAAAATATTAATAATATTATTATTATCAATACAACATTTTTTAAAACATATACACATTACTTTTCTAACATTTCACAATACACACAAATGAATTCAATATTATTTACAAAATATGCGTCAAAACTGTTCAAGTGTATCTCACTTCAGATGTCCAAATCAGCAAGGTCATTACCAAAAATTTACAATATTTAAAAATGTCCCAACACTGATCTTTTAGCTCATCCTCCATCGTCATATATATATCTAGTGTATTTGTAACATTCATCATTTTTATCAACACACAAATTATGATAATCATTACTATCATAATAATCTATCAACTCTATTTCATCCATTGTACCACTATAAATCTTGTTACCATAGGTTAGGATTGTCCAGTCTATATCATTGTTATTTGTTAATGTCAGGTAAATCGTTTTCTCGGTTTTGTATTCCTCAACTACTACGTCAGGTAAGTCATTATAGTCAGGTAAGATATTATCAAGATTATTCTCTGTCTCTCTTTCAACAGGTACGTATTTCACATGATTCATCATCACCCCTTTTATTAATTTTCTCAATTCATCATACTTTCTTTCTAACTTATATATTTCTATTTCATTCTCAACATATAACTCTCTTTCTTCATAGCACCACATCACACTCTCACAATTATTTCGGACAGAGGGTACAACATTATACAACATTACTTCATTTAACAATAAGGGTCTCTTGCCCTGAAAAAACAACATTAAATCATCATCATCATTATAAACAATAAGGGGAAAATTTGCCCTCTGTCCCCATTTAATTACTACATTATTCTTCCACTCTCTCTCTACTTCATAAACACTCATTAACATTTCATTATCGCATTCTAAAACTTCATCAGTACTCTTTGTTATTATATTTTCATCATTTACTTCTACATTATTCTTCACCCCCACTATACTCTCAGATTTGTCTACTATTTCGTCATTTTTACATTTTGTCTTACTTAAAACATTGTCACCTAATTTCTCGAACTTCTGTTCTAACTTATTTAAACTGTTTCTTATTGTTTCGTTAGTGCTTTCTAAATGTTTATTAATTTCTTTAATTTCACTTTTCAACTCGTCAAATTTCTCATTCTGTATATCTAATTTCTTATTTATACTACTTTTGAACTCTTGCATCTCGTTTTTGTGTTCGTCTAACTTTACATCAAATTTATTGAGCATTTCGTTTTTTTGTTCATCTAATTTGTTATTGAAATAACTAGTGTTCATGTCAAATTTATTCAACAATAACTGCATCATACTCATCATTTCACTATTACTTTCTCTCTTAATTAAGGCCGGCGTTGACTGACTCGTCACACCTTCCATTATTTTCGATTCGGTCAGCTGACTTTCTAAATTATTATCACTCGTTTGAACTCCCGAATCGCTACTAAACTGACTGTCAGATAAGCTGACAGTACTATTATCTGCCATTTTTCTTAAAAATTTTATATATATATTTCTTAGCAAAATATTATTTTGTCATACATAATTATTATTGAGAAAAGAAAAAAATGCTCACTCATACTACAAAACATGACATAACCTTATTCTATACGTCTATTTTACGTATGCAAAAAAAAATTTATTTTACCTTAAACAACCATTCTGCTTTCCCAGTGGGCCTATATTTATATAATATTATTATATAAATCGTCCCTACGTTCGGAAGCCACTGATACAGTATTAAACAAACTGATATTTGATAAACCTAAGGGATTTGATTATTTAATTCAATTATTTACTAACTAGCTCCTTCGAGCGCCATCTTGTTACCAACTGTAATAAGAAAATTACCAAGGTTCGTTTAAGCGAACTAGGAAATGCAGAACAGGTTATTTAAGAAAATACAATTGACTTACCATGACAACTATTTTAATTCATTTTCATATTAAAATATGGTTTTATAAAAGAAAACATGAAAATATAGCACGTAACCTAATTGCAAATGTTATATAGAAAAATGTTCCCCTTCCCTTCTACTTTTGCGATCTTATAGAAAAAACAATAACATTTATTATGCATGATTAGAAATAAACCCATATTGTAAACTTAGAATTAGTTTTGAAAAAAACGGAAACCAGCACTTCATAATATTTGATAATATAATTAAACTAAAACCCCCACACTCGCTCACATACTACCCCAGAATTACATTATATCTTTTTTTTTCTTCAACTTTATAAGGTATGAAAAAGCCGGCATTTTAATTATTATTAATATTTTAAAAGTCTACTTTCCTTTTGATGCCTAGAAGTCCGACACCTGGGTGTCTCCTCATGGCGTACACTAGTTGCTGTTTATAGGTCGCACTTTGATTTTTTACGGCCGAACTGTCAATTTACTGCAATTACGTTAATTATGGATGATTATTGGCCAATAAAAACTGTTTGTATTTTACATTTTGTGGTTCTGCGGGCCCGCACTTACTGCCGAAAACTTTTGATAGCTACCACTCGCGAGCGATGATGAGATGTTACTGGGAAGATTTTCAGGCGCTACTTTGTGAAGCGGCTGTTGTTCGTTCAATTCTTATTGGTTTACAGTTTGTATCCTTGCGCCAGTGGACTGTTCTGGGCTTGTTGACAAAACTGGTGACACACATCGTTATATAATTTGCTGACGCAACACATCGCCTGACACGATTATGTCATTTGTTGTTACATAACGTGTTTACGTTTTTCGTGTTCGTCATTGTCCTTGAACTGACTTTGGTACAGTTGTTGGCTGTTATTAAACTGTTTATATGAATATATTGTCTAATAATTGTCACAGTCAATGCTGCCACGTTGCGATCGCTTCCACAATAACAAATTTACCTCTCGGTCATGAAATTTTCCTATCACTCAACAAGTTATTTATTATTTATAAAAAAATACAAATTCTGTTATTACCCCAGGTATGCCCAAAAATGCCCCGCTACAAAATTACCTTGAATAGATAATTTTATTATTAAATTCTAATGATACATGCAATGTTTATATAATGATTAATTAGATAATTATAAACAATTTGATACTAAACATGCCTCAGTTTATAACTGTAAAACCTTATTAATTTGAATTTCTATGATATGTGGTGGAACAATTTGTTATGGTTGATTGTAATTTCTACCTTGACTACCTGAGATAAATATACTTAAATAAATTAACTGGTGACATAAAATCTTATAACATATAACAAAACTCTTAATGATAATACTTGTTTTTGACAGTTTTAGTTTATTTATACTGTTAAACTATTGTCTGTATGATAAACTAAATTTCTGTCTAATAATAACAATAAAACACTTTCCATAAAAAATAATTAACACTGTTTAACGGTAGTCTGTGTCGCTATTTCTTATTATAACACTCATCACTGTAAAGGTTTGTGTCCCTTTTCTATCCTTATTATAGGCATATACAATTTTAATTAATAAAATTTTATTTATATGGGTAGGTACTCTTTATTGGGTTTAGTTGTGTTTCAGGGTAATTTGATTATTTAGGCGTACTAGGTTTATTTATTTAATTTTGATTTGTTTACTGCCCTATTCAACTGGGTTATTTCTGGGTTTCTTGATAATATTAAATAAGTCAAACCACCTAGGTTTCCTTTAATTTGCTATCAATTATTATTTCTTGTTTCCTCTCTGGATCGGATTTCACTATTATTTACTATTCTTTTTGTAACATTTTGTTTCGTTACAATATGTGAGTTGGTATCAGCAAACTTTTCTGTTAACTCTTTTACCTTCTTCGTTATTTTTATGGTGTCGTGTTTAAAATTTTCAGTCTGTTTATCGATCATCTCACCTATATTTTCTGTTACTTTGTCGAATTTAGCATTCAGATTTTCTGTTTGCTTATCTAGAATTTCTGTCTGTTTTCTACTTAATTCATCTACCCAGGCACGCATCATGGTTTGAAACGCTTCCTGGTCCTGCCATGGTGAATTATTATTAAAATATTTATTTATAATTTATTATTAGTGAACCGTATGCGAGCTTTTATTATTTATTGTTTAGATATTATTATTTATTTATTTTTATCTACTCATATTACAATTTACACCTGTTTGTTGGGGTGGGCACCAGTTGCGTTATTACAATACAATACACACAACAAAATAAACAACATAAAATTATTTATTAATAAACATCAATTATTATACATAAAATCCTATACACACATTTAACCATAGAGCATACATTTATTTATTAAATGTAGGCGTCTCGTGCTCCACGTTAACGGGCGACAAAATGTAACACAACAACACAATTTGATAATTTAATTTAATCTAATTTGTGAAGTGTTAATACTCATTTAACAGTACTGATACCGTGTATGTATAAATTGGGGTTCAGGTGTAATCATAATAAGAGTAGTCCTTTTAGGAATCGTAATATGTTTTCATTTATTTATTCAACAAACAAAAAATAAAAAATAATAATATAATATTTACTTCGCCATAAAATATTCATTATCTATTGTTTCAATGTTTCTTTGCTTACCGTATACTCATCATAAAAATATATTTTATATCTTAGGTCTTATATTATTAATTCTATATAAAACATTTCGTTGTTATACTATAAATTCTCGACTACTCAGTCTGAATGTGTGTTTTATAACTTTGTTAATATTTAAATTCTTATTCTATACTTGACATACCTTTCACGGCTTTATAATCATTTTAACGAAACTAATTGAATATTTCCAATTACTTTACTTTATATGCTTTCAATGAAAAATTTAAATTATTAAATCAATTGTTATTTCTCCAAGCAAGGATTTAAATTATCTTTAAATTGACTGTATATCATTAAAGAAAATTCTGATTACAAGTAAATTACATTCTCTTATTTCTATCTACATAATTTTTCTTTAATTTAAAAATGTTTTTATTAATGTCTTTCAGTGTCTTTACTCTTTGATAATTATGAATTGGTTTTTCGTCACCTCAATTCTGCAGTTTTGTCCCATGTCCTCCAGTGATCTGTCGGTCCTCTCCTACTGGATGTCCTCTTGCGTTTTCCGGTTCCACTGGTTGTCCTCCCGTCTCTCGTTCTTCATGGTCTCATCGGCTGGCTGTAGAATGGAATGACGTGTTGCTCTGGATCGGCTGCTGTTGCTATATAAACCGCCTCTATTGCTCTGCGTATTGTTCCTCTGCTTGATGTTCTCTCGCCGTCTGTCTAGAGTGTAGATGCTTGTTGTTGTAGACTGTTTGTAGACGTCCGATAATTGTAGTTACAGTTCTTTTTTTATTACTTGAATTAACATGTTGTCCGTAATACTTTATAGTTTATAAATAAAAAGATATTGTCGATATTGGACATAGCGTCTAACTATGTCTGAAGTACTTAAAATTTCGCGTCTCCGACGAACATGGTGTACCGCTGCAATTGAAAACTGATTGAAGAGTATTAAAAATTCGCGTCGCTGACGGACATAGCGTACCGCAGCGACTGAAGACTGTTTGAAGAGTAAATTTGGCTCTCCTGGGCTCGTATTTATATTCATCAAAAAACCACACCTGTCGCTACAGAATTCTGCAGGTCAGAAGCTGTCCACAGCGTCTGTTCCCCCACTCTCATCAAATTTCACATATTCGCACTTTTTCGCCAATTGCAATGTCTAATGCGGATTTCAAGGTGTTCTAACATTGTCTAATTTAATTATACACATTATACATAATTATCATAATGATCGTGTCATTAGTGTAATTACTATGCTTTAAAAATCGCACAGAATCCGCACTGAACGTCATAATTACATAGAATTCGCACTGCACACGTGTCTGATTTTTATGCATTTTTAGAAGTCATTACACTCTTTCTAATATTTATGGTTCGTTTATAATTAAATAAAACTTCAAATTAGCATCTATTTGGGGTGAGATTGCAAACTTTCAGGCTTTAACAGGCTTCACGCACACACACTATTTACTTTCGTACACGCTCTCAGTGGCAATCGCGTGATGTTCCTGTTGATTCACGTTTATAAGCCAGCTTCCAATTTCACACCTGCTTGTCTATTACATATTACTAAAATTAATTTAAATATTTATTTTATTTCATATATGCACATTACAGCATATCCTTGTATTGTCGCAGTATTCTAAATACAATGTATTATGTTAGCGATAAGGCTATATATATTGTTGAAGAATAAGGAGAATAAGGTTATATGTGTATCCAAGTATGTAAGATAAAAAAAAAATCAGTACTTTGCTAAAGGCAAACCAGTATATCTAGGAGGAACCCAAATCGGTTAAGGATATGGAATGGTGAAAGGCCATTTGTTAAGGTTTTTACTTGATTGTTACAGAATCTGGGTGGTACTGTGGAGGCGGACCTGTGCTGGCCAGCGCGTCAGGGCAGGGTCGCCTAGTGCCTGTCTGGCTTTATGGTGTTGCGATCCTGATGAAGGAAGTCCAGTAAAGTCATGCAGGTGCGGCCACAGCCACCGGATTAGGGGGGTGAGTAACCCACAGTTTAATAAGGAATTAAGGGGGGTCGTGGCGCCATATCCTAGCTGATCCTCTTAGGTTTAGGCAATGAGAGTATTTATGTTTTTACATTATACCTCTCATTGGGGGGGGGGTATTCTAACGGGACAAAATGGGCTGAACCATTGTTTTTAATAATTTTCAGTAATTAACCATTTTATGTAATACTTTTATAAAATCTGTTGTTTGGAGGTGTGTGGGAAGACAGAACAAAGTGTAGGTGAGTCACAGAAAACGCGCGTGGCTTACGGCGTAATAAGGTGACTAACCAGAACACCACGTATTTTAATGTAAAACGAACATCTGGAGTCGAGAAATGTCTGGAACCATGTAAGCTTGAAGGCAAGGGACGAGGGGGACATCCGGTGGAGCCTCATGGCTGATACACAAAGAACGCAGACAGCATCACCAAGCCATCTCAGATCGCGGCAGTCAGCAGAACACCTTCAGATGGAACAGAAGTAAGCTAATTGTATTAGCCTCGGGCGTTTTGGTATGCCGAAAATGTTAAAGTAGGCCTACCAAAGAGTAAATTGGAATGTAAGGCAGTAGTAAACAGTGGTCAAAAGTATCAACAGACTTTAAAACGAGTTATGTGATAGTGAAGTGAAAAGGGGACTTGCCTCATAATAGTGCACAACATTTGGATACAAAGTACAGCTAAGTACAATGCAAAAACAAATTTAACAGGCCAAAAGTGAAGTAAAGTTTATATTTCTCTTAAATGAAACGTCAATAATAAGTAAGAGCTCAATAAAAAGGGGTTAAAAAGATATGTAAAAAGAGTGCGAGAGTGTGTGAGAGTATAAAGAGAAAAGTACTGGTTTGTGGTAGAAGATTTCTATAGAATGATTTGAAGTAGAATAGTTTTGTATTATTTCAAGAAAAGAAAAGAAAGAGAAATTAATTGTTGATCTATATAAAATAAAATAAGATTTGTTTAGTAGCATAACCATTTGTTAGAGTAGTTATTACGCCTAATTACCATACCCTATATTCTGTGCCAAAAAACCTGCCTAAACGAACCTGGGAGTGTATGAATTAAGGGAATTAATTTAACTCAATTGTTTTAATGGGAAGAATATAAAAAGGTTTCCACATTCCCTTTTTCCAAATGTGGTGGCGACCTTGTACAATTTGGGATCTTCTGGTGGTTTATTAAGGTAAGTCGTAAGTAAGTTTGTCACAATCGGGGTAAGTAGTCTTTTTGTTTTTGTAAATAATAGTAAAGTTACAGTGTCACCAATTGTTGTCAGAAACACTACATGACATAATAAATGCTGGCCCCAAACATACATGCACTTAGCAATCACAAAGCAGTAGACCACAACATCATGAAGTTTTTAATAGACATTTAATATAGAACACATACAAAATTAAAACAAATCTCTAGCAGTCAAGTATTATGTATGGTTTTGTTTTTTGTACCATGTAATAATAATCAAATAACATGGTAACATGAAGCAAACTAAAACTGAATACTTTCAGGTTCATGTGTTGATTCTTGGTAAATATACTAGGACATAAATAATTTTCCTGACTTGGAAGACAATTTTAAAATTACAAGCCATGAATCTATTGTTATGTAATACAGAAAATTCTTGTACAACTGACAGTGTCGTTCTACAAGCTTCTCAACAAGCCCAAACGGTGTGTGTTTCTGCCAAGGCCGTGCTGAAGTATCCTCTAGCATTTTTGAGTCCTTGTTAAGGACGCAGATTATGGAACCCTACTGACTATAAATAGCCAACATGTGCTGCTTAGTTTACAGTTTATTTTAGGTGATTACTAATTGCGTTTCAAGTGGCTATTAGAGGAAAGTGATTATTGTGCGGGACTCTATTAGTTGATATTATTATTGCGTGAGGACAAATTTACTTGAATTATTGTATGAGTATAATCTTGTTGAATAACTTGTTGATTACAAACTGTTAATTTTGATAATTAAAACTGGTGATTAGTGGCTTAATTGGTGTCTTCATTTTGTTTTCCACTGTACCATATGACAAGTTTTCCACTGTACCATACGACAATCAGTTAGACCATCGTAACAATGGGTCAGAAGTGCGACAGAACCTTTTAACAGTGGAAACAGTGGACACTTTGTACAAGACTAGTGTAATTTGTAGTTAATCGGTAAACAATAGATGCCACTCAGATGATGGAAAATTTCAAGGTACTGCTGCTGCAGACAGAGGAATGATAATGACAGGAGACATAAGAAGCAGAAAGACAACAAAAAGAAAAACAAAGGCAGGAAAGGGAAGAAACAGAGGAACAACGTAACCACGAAGCAGATGACATCAAAGCGTTGATACAGGAGCAAAAGCAGATGCACGAACATAGTGCCCCAGAATTGGGCCTCCTACATGGTGACTTTGGTGACTTATGAGGTGGGCGTAATAAACATGTTACTCGAATATTGAAGGTACAAGAATCAGTGACATTAAAAATAGATGGAGTAGAAAAATCTGTCTTGAGTGTTGAAGAATCGATGTCTACAAAAATATCTGTCATAGAAGAAGCCACGTCAAATAAAATATCTGAAGTAGAGGAGACTGTAACAACTATAAAAGACTCAATTGCAAAAAAAAAAAAAAAAAAAAAAAAAACATCATTGAAGAGTGAAGTTGAGAGTTCATGAAGATGCAACCAAAACAAATTTCTGAACAGACTGTACCAATGATAAAGACAAAAAAGACACTAGTGGAAGTCACCTTGCCTGCGGTTGGGGCAGTTCATGTCAAGGCTCCAACCTTTGACAGAAGAACTCACTGGGCAATTTGAAGCTGCCGCATGCGCAAATAATTGAACAGAGAAATACAAGGCAGTTTCACCCGTTCTCGCTTTAAAAGGACCTGCTGCATATCTACTACGAAAAGTGCCACCTAACAGCCAGAGCACTTATGCCAAATTTATAAAAGCTCTAGAATTACGGTATGGTGATAAACATTTGCGAGATGTGTACTGCACTCAGTTGAGGGCAAGGTGACAGCATTCCAAGGAGAGTCTTCAAGAGTTTGAAGCAAATATCGACAGACTAATTAAACAGGCCTATCCTGAAGCACCAGATTTTCAAACGAGGTTTGTGATGCAGACATTTTCTGATGGTGTCCGAGATAATGAACTACAGCAAATGTTATGAATGGCAAGACACCAGAATAGTGCAGATGCCCTGGCACATGCTTTCCAAGTTGAGCCCACAAAGTCAGCGTCTGGTTGGGGAAGTCATAAAGTGCGCGCTAAAAGACCCCAACAGACAGACGATGAAGAAGAAGAGCAAGGAACAGAGACCCAACAATCAGCGCCACAGAATAAAGTAAGAAAGGATGGAAGACCAAAGTGTTATCGTTGTGGGAAACCTGGACATCTACAACGAAATTGTAGGGTAACAGTTCAGCAGCAGGGAAACAAGCAGTAGCTGGTACAACAGAGCATGTGCTGACTATCTGGAGGAACAAGGCCCCTAGACAGTACGCAATTTCTACACTTCAGAAAAACAGCGGGAGCTTGGTTGTTACCGGATTCATTCAAGAAAGGCCAACATTGATTACAGTTGACACAGCCACAACAGTTTCCATTGTGCGCTCCGATGGAGTAAAAAATCTGAAGCGAATCTGGTACTCTTCCAGTTAGCTAACAGCTACTGGATGGCCTGTAAAAGTGGAGATACACCTACACCTGGTCGACTTGAGTTTGATCATCAAGTACTTGTTACAGACATTGGGGAATGCAGACGTTATGAATGCACATTGATTTATAGAAGACTTCAAAAACAATGTCTTGAGAATCAGAACAGAAGATGTAATGCTCTCTACATAGAGTACATCAGAAAAATCGATGGCTGTGATAAATCAAGTGACCATAACTGAACCACCAAACTCTGAAAAGATCATCATGGTTAGAACTGAGGTAGATACTAGGGGAAACCAGTGCTCTATATTCAACCCCAGGTAGTCAGCACCCAAGGCATACTAACTGTCAGAAGTTTAGTAAAACCCTTGACAAAATATGGAAGCGATTCTATTGGCTTCATCTTCGCCACGACGTAGAGGAATGGTGTCGGGCATGTGAAATATGTGCTGCAAGCGAGGGCACACAAACCAGAAGCAGGGGGAAAATGAGACAGTATAATGTTGGACTGCCATTCGAGAGAATTGCCATAGACATTGCTGGACCATTCCCAGTTACTGACAATGGAAACCGGTGTATCATAGTTATAGGTGACTATTTTACTAAATGGATGGAAACTTACACAATTCCAAATCAGGAGGTTACCACCGTGGCAAAGGCATTAGTTCACAAGTTCTATTGCCGTTATGGAAATCCATACAGATCAAGGCAGGAATTTCGACTCAGGCGTGTTTAAAGAATCATGCCGTCTACTCGGAATTCGAAAGACCAGGACATTCCTCAGTCGGACAGAATGGTTGAGAGGTTCAATAGGACACTTGAGCAGCATCTTTCGAAGGTTGTTGACGAGAACCAAACAGACTGGGACCAACGTATACCACTATTCCTCATGGCATAAAGGTCATCAGTACATGACACAACCGGCATGACTCCACCAAAATTCGTGTTTGGGCGGGAGATGCGTCTTCCTGGAGACTTGATGTTTGGATCACTTGAGACTCATTCCCAAGAGCCACAGAACTATTCCTCGCAATTAGAAAACCAACTGCGAGAAATTAATCACTTGATAAGAGGACGGCTGAAGATAGCCAGTGATAAAATAAAAACTCGGTACGACATTCACAGCAATCGTGTGGGTTTCCAAGAAGAAGATCAGGTTTGGTTGTACAACCCAAAGCGCTGTCGTGGTCGCTCACCTAAGCTTCAAAGTGACTGGGAAGGATCTTACACAGTGAAAAAAAAGAATCAACGATGTTGTTTATTGGATTCAACAGGAAGGACAGCGAAAATTCAAGGTCGTCCACCTAGATCGCCTGGCTAAGTATTACTTCAGAGACAGTTTGCCAGTTCGGGATGAACAGGCTTAAGGAGGGGGCAGTGTTATGTAATATGGAAAATTCTCAAACATTCGATAGTGTTGTTCTACAAGCTTCTCAACTAGTCCAACCGGTGTGTGTTACTGCCGAAGCCACACTGAAGTATCCTCTAGAATTTTCGAGTGCTTATTAAGGACACGCATTACGGAACCCTCCAGACTATAAACACTCCACACCTGCCACTTAGTTTACATTTACTTTGGGCGATTACTCAGTGTGTTTCAAGTGGCTATTAGTGAAAAGTGATTATTGTACAGGACTCTATTAGTTGACGTTATTATTGCGTGTGGACAAATTTACTTGACTTATTGTACGAGTGTAATCTTGTTGAATAACTTGATTACAAACTGTTAACTGTGATAATCAAAACTGGTGACTAGTGACTTAACTGGTGTCTTTATTTTGTTTTCCACTATACCATACAACGATCGGTTAGACCATCGTAACACTATTAATAAATACTATAACCACTACAAATACTTACGCAAATTGTCTTTTTTTTCATAATCAGAACTTGCTAGGATCAGATGGTGACATATGTTCCAGTTTCAAACACATGCCATGTTTTCTGTAGCCTGCTAATGTGTCTACTTACACAGACTTCTTATTCTACAATTATTGTGCTACACATGTTTTCTATAAGACGACGCCAATGTTATCGATACACAAGCAGAGAAAACTTGTCATTCTGACCACACATCCATTCATGACCATTCACCGTCATTCGTATGGAAAATAATATTAATAAATTTCACTAGTATGCTCCCTGAGCTGTAAGACTCTCTCACTATCTTGAACGAAGTACATTTATTATTATATTAATTATGATATTAGATAATTTTTACATTGTGGAGAAAATTACTAAAATCCCAATAACTCTACTAAATTCTTTAGTAAGATAACAATGTAGAGCATACAATCATACACTGTACACTAAAAATTCAAAACATTTGGAATTGGGTTTGTAATGGTACATTTCCTTAAGGATTGCAAAAACATATTTTCATGTGTGAGAGACATCAGAAAGCGATTGCTTGGAATTTTTTGTAGTGACTTTTGGTATGAGAAGTGTTGTCACGGTCGGCAAGTGTACATGCCTGAGAATCAATTTTGCATGCTCCAGGAGCATTGCGTCAGCATCACTGGACGATTTTCTCACAGGAAAGCAGACTAAACTAGTTAGTGCGGAAACACGGAGAGAGGCCCGCAACCAAGCGTCACCAGTCACAATTCACAATCTTAATGCCAAGCAGTACAGACAGCCACGGCAGTGACTCAAGAAGGCTGCGCCTGGGTAAAAATGTAGCGAAGTAAAAAAACAGTGTCAGCAGTGCCTCGGATGACATGTAATTAAAGTGCAATTACATTGTTAACAGTTTTATAGTTGGACAGTGCGCATATGTTAAAAGTACAGGAATTCGGCTATGTAAATTAAGTGTGAAGTAATATCGGCCACGTGATGCTCGCGGGCAAACTGGAATACAAAAAACAGATAAGTAAAAAGACAAAAAAGTAAAATAAAACTAGTGTGGGGATAGTTTTGGCCAAATAATAAAATATAAAAACAAAAGTTATGAACTAAAGCTATATACATATATAGAATCAGAGAGTGTGAGAGAGCGAGAGAGTGACAAAGGGGGGTGGGTGAGAGAAGAGATAGAGAGAAGTAAGAGAAAGTACTGATTTGCTTAGCTTTACATATAATAAGTTTTTAGATAACATGTTTTTCATTTTTTTTAACATAAAATAATATTTTATTAAAATAAAATAAAAATGTATATTAATAATAATATTCAAACACTTTTTGCTACAGTCTTTGTAACAATAAATAATAGGCCTAAATATATAAAATAAATAAAATACCCTGCCAGAACTTACCTGTTGCGCAATTACAACACTTGCCTGTTATTGAAATTTTACCAGAAGACCAAGGTCGCCACGATTATTTTTTATAGGATAAAATATCGAAAACCTTTACACTCCACCTTAATAAAAACGGACAATTTAGCAATCTGACCCACCCAATTAATAACTCAGAAAGATTCCGGAACGTTAGACGAATTTTTAACACAGAAATGAGGAAATGGCAATGACGAAATAACTTAGACTAACACATTTTATCTGGAACTTAAATACTTTTAATTACTTGAAAATTAGTTTAAATATTTTGACAAGAACCCTATGACCAAAAATGAATTATACATTAGGTATTATATTTACATTGAACTATTAATGCATTAAGTGTTGTAGTTAAATATTCACTATAAAGCAGCCCATTCTGCCATTCACTCATTCACACCGTATAATATATATATTCCCCTTATTTTTTGCTCGAGTCTTAAGTTGAATAATATGTTCTGAAAATGGATAATAGTTCGTGAATAATAATAATTAAAATTGAATAACCATGGTACGTTACGTAACGCTTAGAGTCCCGTTCACCACGTGCTGTTGGATAGATGCATCTGAATATTTGTCCGTTACGAACACTTATAACTTTCTTAGATCACTTCATTTACTACCATTCACAGTGTCACTCCACTTATTCACACCGATTGCTCTTTTTTTTGCTGAAACTTAGTTTTTTGTAACCTCGAGTCTTGGCTAGCGTGCGGCCCTATGTAGACTGGGTATAGGCGGTAGGAAACTGCCGTTCACTGCCACCTGCTTTGCATCGTCGTTCATGTTTAGTTGTTGTGTGGTAACCACTTTATGCGTGGCATAGAGCTGGTATATGTGTGTGACCAGAGGACAATATTGGCTTCTGCTCTGCTGATGTCATTTAAGTGGGCTTGGTCTAAACGACACTTCCGTAGTGAAACCAAATGAATGATGAAAATTTCACTCTCTGGCCATCTTACTTTTTTGCCAACGCTTGGGTAGGCGCCCATGCTTGGTGTGCGCATGGGAGCGCAATGCCACACTCTCGCATAGTTCTTGGAATTTTGGTGGAGGTGCAAATGCTCTGCCGCATTCCTCAACAACAACTGCGTCTTCTAGCGTTGTTTCACTGTTCTGTTACACTGACTCATACGTTGCACAATACAATTACTTCGCAATGTTTTCCAAACCCGCCCGAAAATGAACTGAATAAAAATATACTTGCCCCAAATGGTTAAAATAAAAACACACAAAATTTGACCCGCTACAATACCCCCTCGATGAGAATTCTGCTGTCCACGACAGAAGAAATCTCATCGATGACCCCAAAGAGGACCGGTGAGGAACTGGTGCCAACAACCCCCTGGTTCTTAATCTGCATGGGTACACGACCCCCCTGGCTCAGCGACCATGGACTCATCTGAACGAGATCACTGGACTTCTCCGTAAGAGATCCCAACACCGAGAAATCGATCAGACTCGCACCACGGCGCACCTCACCTTTTAACATACTACCCCCGAAAATCCTCAATCCCTGGCTAAAATTATTCCAGCTCCTCCGCCGATATGTATCCCCTTTTTGCAAGCTGGGCTGCCTTTAGCAGATACTGTGCTCACACACACTCACGTTACATGATACCCTAACACATTAAAAATAAAAATTTTCTTTTAAAATTTTTTATAAATTTAAAAAATTTAAAATTCAAAAAAAATCTTTTACCAAAAAATTCTCTTCCTTGTTTTTTCTAATTTTTTGTTTCAAATGACTTAACCTAGACATTTCTAATAATATAAACACATCCTTACTCTAACATGAGAACCACTTATATTCTACCAATACAATGCACTACAATAAAAGAAACATGGTTCATGCACACATAATAAAAAATCATTATCTAAAATAGTCATTCGCTGGCAGGCGAAAAATCAAGTTTTCTTTTTTTTTTCAATAAAAAATTAAAATTTTCAAAATTTTAAAATTCAAAAAAATTTAAATTTATTCATAAAAAAATTTTATTAAATTTATTTATTAATTATTGATTAAAACTATTCAAATATTGGTTTGAATTAATTAAACAAACAAATCACAATCGGCTTCCTACTATACACAAGCTTAGTAGGTGTATGAACTCATCAGCTGATCATAACTAGGTCAAGTCCAAAACCCTTGACCTACATATGTTATGTATGATTTCTGAAAACACTTTAAATATCTGTAATATCCTACCTTGAAATACAAAACATAGTAACATAAAATATTTATAATAAACAAAATATTAATTTTGTATATAATATTAATAATCTATTCAGATTATCAAACTGTTTGTCCATCATTTTGTCCCACTCGTTAAAATGTTTATTTATCATATCAGAACCCTTATCCATTTTTGTTTTTAACTCATTAAGTAGGTTAAATAGGTCATATACTGTATACTCTTTTTCTTCCGCCCCTACACTATCGTTATCATTAGGCCTATTTTCTGTCTTATTTTCTACCACTATCTCTTCAACTATCTTACCTGTATCATTGGTCATCTCACTATGTTTATTAATTTCTGCGAATATTCCTTCTTCTTGTTCTTCCATTCGGGTTAATCTATTGTCTAAATTACCCCATTCCTCGTCTGTCATCTCACCCACAACACCTCGAAATTCACTCTCCCACTCGTCCCACGCAAAATCACTATCATTATTTTGTCTTATAGACATTTTTAAAGTTCGTTTGTATAACACTTTTATATATAAAATTACTCTTTTTCTCTACTCACACCTAACACATTGTGAATCACAATAACATAAACCTAACCTACTTAATTCTGTACGATAAAATTTTTATACATTCGTCATTACCACATCCTATTTTCTGTGTATTAAAATAGGTCTATCTCGTATAAAATTATAATTAAACGAAAATCCTGGCAGCGCGTCGACATTTGTAACAATAAAAAAGAGGCCTAAATATATAAAATAAATAAAATACCCTGCCAGAACTTACCTGCACGCAATTACAACACTTACCTGTTATTGAAATTTTACCAGAAGACCAAGGTCGCCACGATTATTTTTTATAGGATAAAATATCGAAAACCTTTACACTCCACCTTAATAAAAACGGACAATTTAGCAATCTGACCCACCCAATTAATAACTCAGAAAGATTCCGGAACGTTAGACGAATTTTTAACACAGAAATGAGGAAATGGCAATGACGAAATAACTTAGACTAACACATTTTATCTGGAACTTAAATACTTTTAATTACTTGAAAATTAGTTTAAATATTTTGACAAGAACCCTATGACCAAAAATGAATTATACATTAGGTATTATATTTACATTGAACTATTAATGCATTAAGTGTTGTAGTTAAATATTCACTATAAAGCAGCCCATTCTGCCATTCACTCATTCACACCGTATAATATATATATTCCCCTTATTTTTTGCTCGAGTCTTAAGTTGAATAATATGTTCTGAAAATGGATAATAGTTCGTGAATAATAATAATTAAAATTGAATAACCATGGTACGTTACGTAACGCTTAGAGTTCACCACGTGCTGTTGGATAGATGCATCTGAATATTTGTCCGTTACGAACACTTATAACTTTCTTAGATCACTTCATTTACTACCATTCACAGTGTCACTCCACTTATTCACACCGATTGCTCTTTTTTTTGCTGAAACTTAGTTTTTTGTAACCTCGAGTCTTGGCTAGCGTGCGGCCCTATGTAGACTGGGTATAGGCGGTAGGAAACTGCCGTTCACTGCCACCTGCTTTGCATCGTCGTTCATGTTTAGTTGTTGTGTGGTAACCACTTTATGCGTGGCATAGAGCTGGTATATGTGTGTGACCAGAGGACAATATTGGCTTCTGCTCTGCTGATGTCATTTAAGTGGGCTTGGTCTAAACGACACTTCCGTAGTGAAACCAAATGAATGATGAAAATTTCACTCTCTGGCCATCTTACTTTTTTGCCAACGCTTGGGTAGGCGCCCATGCTTGGTGTGCGCATGGGAGCGCAATGCCACACTCCCGCATAGTTCTTGGAATTTTGGTGGAGGTGCAAATGCTCTGCCGCATTCCTCAACAACAACTGCGTCTTCTAGCGTTGTTTCACTGTTCTGTTACACTGACTCATACGTTGCACAATACAATTACTTCGCAATGTTTTCCAAACCCGCCCGAAAATGAACTGAATAAAAATATACTTGCCCCAAATGGTTAAAATAAAAACACACAAAATTTGACCCGCTACATCTGTTTCTTGATGTATAAAATATATGTAATATTTATAACGACTTTTCCTCAAGATGTTTACTCCTTATTTGGAACATGTTTCAGGAAGCCTTGTGTTCCTATCTTCAGCCTTCCGTATTTTGAACCTTGTGAGGTACTTGTGTGTTGGTTGTCTGTTGCTGTGGTTTACTGTTGGCCTCTGGTGCTTTAAATTGGTATTATTGTGTGTGATTGTGGTGTATATATTAGTATTTTGTGTATTTTCTATGTTGAGTACTTTGAAAATTGTGTCGTGTTTTGTATTGATTTGTATTTGTTCAGGTATTAGTTTGTTTTGTGTTTTATGTTTGTAAATTTGCAAATTTCCCCAAATGTTCATTATGGTGCCGTTGTGTGGTATGTGTTTTATTAGTGTCATGTTGGTAATGTCCAGTGTTTATTGCATGTGTGGTCAAATTAGATTTATATATTTCTGGTTTTTTGTATGCGTTTAGATGTTCAAAATAACATTTTTTCAAAAACAAGAAAACAGCTGAAAAAATGTTATTTTGAACACCTAAACGCATACAAAAAACCACAAATATATAAATCTAATTTGGCCACACATGCAATAAACACTGGACACGAATTCCCAGACATTACCAGTGGCGGTGATTGGGAATTAGAAGTGGGGGGGGGGGGCAAAAAATTTATAGACAACAAAAAGTACGGGGGTCTGGGGGGTATAGGAGGGGGTAGACAACAAAATTAAAAAAATTAGCTACCAAATGGTAAGTTTTTGATGCTCTCTGAGCAAATTTGGATAGAGAAGTAAAGGTTGACAGTTTAGCAACTTAACTGCGGTAATAATAGTTTTTTTGAGATTTTGATTAATACTATACAATATAACTTTCACCAAAGGAACAATTACACATGTATTACAATTAAATAGAAGTAATTAAATGCACTTTCACTTGTGAAAAAACTTACTTTTTGTTATATCCTCATACACACGTTTCGGAGTAGTTTGCTCCTTCATCAGTCAAGACAACAAAGGGGTATAGGAGGGGGTAGAAAACAAATTAAAAAAATTAGCTACAAAATGGTAAGTTTTTGATGCTCTCTGAACAAATTTGGATAGAGAAGTAAAGGCTGACAGTTTACCAACTTAACTGCGGTAATAATAGTTTTTTTGAGATTTTGATTAATACTATACAATATAACTTTCACCAAAGGAACAATTACACATGTATTACAATTAAACAGAAGTAATTAAATGCACTTTCACTTGTGAAAAAACTTACTTTTTGTTAAGTAAGTCTTGACTGATGAAGGAACAAACTACTCCGAAACGTGCGTATGAGGATATAACAAAAAATAAGTTTTTTCACAAGTGAAAGTGCATTTAATTATTAATTGTCAAAGTGCTGTGAAAGAAGTGATGATCATTCAAAATAAATAGAAGTACTTTGAGAATTCACAATTGATCAGTAATAATTTCATTCAAAAGTATGGCTTGTTTAAAATAAACACCAAAAAGTGATAATTTGCCAAAGTCCAACCAGTGAGTTTACTCTAGGTCCTGTTTTATACCCCATTACACTACAAAATATGTAAGGAATAATAAAAATTACTGTGTTAGACTGCTTGTGCTAAATAGTATTATTTATTAATATAGAATATTGAACTTTCACTTGTGAAACTTACTTGTTTTCTCCCGTACGCGTTTCGGCGTGATGTGCACCTTCATCAGCGGAGTGAGACGGACTGCCTGTAACTCGTAATGGTTTTATTTGGTAGGTTGAGTGGGGGTGGTGGGTGGTGGAAGGGGATTGGCGCGGGGATCCGAATTATTGTTTGTTTTATGTATAATTGTGTCAAAAAGTGTGTGTGATTTATACTGTAATTGGTCGTTAAGTATGCTGTTTGGTTGTGTTGTGTAGTGTTTGTATATTTCATATTGTTCTGCTGTGTTAAGTTTTCGACTTTTGGGTAAGTAGTGTAATATCTCAAGATTAGTATCTATGTTGGTATAGCTGTGGTTTTTTGTGTGTATGTGTGTGGCAAAAGCTTTATCATTGGATAAAGCTTTTAGGTGTTCAGAGTAACGAGATGGAAAAGATCTTCCTGTCTGGCCTATATAGAAACTATTGCAATCATTACAGTTTAATTTGTAAACACCTGTTTTGTTGTATTTGTCTATGTCCGTGTTTGTATCATTGATGTGTTTTTTGATGGTATTGTTTGTTCTGTATGCTATTTTGTACTTGTGTTTCCTGAATGTGTCGGTGATTTTGTGTGTGTTGGAGTTATGGTATGTGAGTGTGATGTATTTAGTTTGTTGTGTGTTGTTAGTATTTAGTGTTTTGTTGTTTTTGTTATGGTGTGTTTGTGTAGTTTGTTTATTAAATTAGGGTTGTAGCCATTTTTTATTGCTATATATTTGATTGTGTTCAGTTCATCGTTATAATCCTGTTTACTTAATGGTATTTTTGTTAGTCTATGGAGCATATGGTTGAAGGCCGCATGTTTGTGTTGTGTTGGAAGGTTTGATGTGTTGTGTATAACCATGTCAGTTGTGGTTGGTTTTCTGTATATTTTATACGTGTGTGTATTGTTTGTTTTGTTAATTTTTTGGTCCAGAAAATTTATACTATTGTTTTGTTCTATTTCCAGTGTAAATTTTAGTTTGTGGTGTATTGTGTTTTTGTATTTGTGGAAGTTTTCGACCTGCCTTGTATTGCCATTGAATAAAAGTAATATATCATCCACATACCTGTGCCAATAAATGATTTTGTTGGTGTATTTGTTATTGTTTATTATGTGGTTCTGTTCCATGTTGTGTATGAATATTTCAGCCAGTATTCCTGATATGGGGGATCCCATCGGGAGACCGTCTGTTTGTGTTTATATATCTTGTTGTTGTATGTGAAGTAATTTTGTTCTGTAATTATTTTGGTGAGTGTGATGATCTCATGTATGTGTGTTTCGGGCGTGTTGTTTTGTTTTAGTAAATGTTCTAGTGTTTGTATGGTTTCTTTAATGGGTACATTGGTGTATAAATTGGTTATGTCAAAAGATGCTAATGTTGAATTGTGTGGGATGTGGATGCGTTCGGTTTTCTTGACTAGTTCTATGTTGTTTTTGACAGAAGTATTGTTACTGAGATTAATGTTTTTCCTGATTATTTTGTCTAGGTGTTTTGCGATTTTGTGGGAGGGAGCTTGTGTGTTGTTTATTAAGAGTCTGATGGGTATGTTAGGTTTGTGTATTTTCGGTAAAGCATTTAGTTTTGGGGGGTTAGGTTTGATTTGTTTGAGGTATTTGGTGCTTTCTGGTTGGTTTTTGTTATTCATAAATTTGTTAATTTGTTTTTGAAATTTTAGTGTGGGTCTTTATTTATTTTTGTTATATTATTTTCGTTGAAGAATTTCTCAACTTTAGTGTTTAGTTCTTGTTTGTCCATTATGACGTTTATGTTCCCTTTATCAGCTTTTAATATTGTTATGTTGTGTTCAAGTATTATTTAATTAGGTGTTCAAAGCAATACAATTAATTACACTATAAAGGAAAATATACAATGTAAAATAAGCTTCTCATAGTCATATGTTTAGTCTTTCTGTTTTAAAACAACATTAAGTGTCTTTGTTTTCGCCTGGCGTAGACTTCCACACAGTCATCCAAGTTGAGGTCTGTTTTTTTCAATGGCCAACACTGCCAAGTGTGATAGATGTTCTTGAAGCATTGAATTTCTCAAATAATTTTTCACTCTTTTCAAGACACTGAAAGATCGTTCTGCCTATGCAGTGGATACAGGGACAGTTAAAAACAACTTTAAAAGCTTGAAAAGGTTTGGAAATACATTCTGGTTGTGGATGTTTTCAGATTTAAATTGTAGCACTAACTTTGATATCAGTTTACGATCTGTTTCTTCAGGCTCTTTCCTAAGGAACACATAAATTTCTGCAGATAAAGTATCACTTTCAATCCCAAACGCTTCACTCACAGCTGAGCAAGCTTTTTTGATAAGGTCACTACAAACCGAGTTGTTCTTCATTGAAGCAGTCAGTAATGTTTCCATATGGCACAGTAAAGTTAGCTGTTTTTTTTTTTTCAAAACGTGACTTGATGCTCTCAGAGAGGGTGTCTAGTAGAGGGTAGTACAAAGTTCTTAAATAAAAGTCTTGAGGTGAGTCATAATCGGGGTGAACATCTACTCCACCAAGTTTCTGTGGAACGTTTCGCTTGCGTTGAACAGTTGGCCCCTCGAAACTGTGACTTTCACAAAAGGTAAGTGCTTCCAACCAAAGTTTCTTGAATTCATGTTCATTTCTAAAATCAGCTACAGACTTTATTATTCTATTAGCAACATCATCTACATCATGAACCGATACATCATGGTTTTGTATGTATTTGGAAAGAATGTTCGTCTTTTCAAACACTTGTTTCATGACATTTAGTCCAAAAACAAACTCAAACTTAGTGATACACACTATCAAACCGTGAGCTTCACGACCAGTTTTTGGGTCAGAAGCTTCAATTACTTCTAAAGTATGCAGTATATCTACTAGGTGCTGTTGAATGGCTCGCAAGCTTTCGTATCTGCTGCTAAATCTTGTGTCACTTAGTGCTTTGAGAGACAAATCATTACTTTCATCACTGACTGGCTTGACTGCACATGCTAAATTCTTTACTGTTGCAAACACTGCATGCCGTTTGGGAGAAGCTTCAATGAAACAGTATATTTGTTGTACTGTACTGAAAATATTGCGTACAGAAATAATGCTTGGATTTCGTTGTCCATGACGTGTCCGTTACTTAACTAAATACAACTATTATATACACGACTCGGAACAAAGTTTTTTATAAGTAAAAACATAAAGTTTTACCTTACAACCTGAACCGGTTTTCACCTTTAAAGGAACCTCTGAAGAAGCCTTTTAAAGGTGAAAACCGGTTAGGTTGTAAGGTAAAACTTTATGTTTTTACTTATAAAAAACTTTGTGTTCCGAGTCGTGAATATAATAGTTGTATTTAGTTGAAATAATGCTCTTAGATGCATCTACAAGTGCAAGATTTAGAGAATGCATGTAGTAATGTACATACATTACATGGGGCTTGTTTTCTTTTATTCTCGCTGCCACACCTTTGTAAATACCGCTCATGTTTCCTGCTTCATCGTAACATTGAGCAATTATATTTCTAGGATCGATACCAAGTTCCTCAAAAATAGAGCGAAGCAACTTGTACAAAGTTTCACCATCAGTCAAATCGGTTTTGTAAAAACAAAGAAAGCGTTCTTCGATTTCCAGTTCCTCAGTGACATATCTTATTACAAGTGTTAACTGCTCATGATGTGAAACGTCTGGAGTTTCATCAACCAGTATGGACAAATGCTTGCTTTTCTTAGCACTTTCAAGTATGCAGTTCCTGGTTAGATTCGCCATGATTTCAAGCGTTTCATTTTGTACATCGTGATGAACAGTTAAAAAACGTTTCTCTGTCTAAAAACATTTTTTTCAATAACACATTATCTGTTGATCTCAGCTTTAACAATTCTACATAATTACCTCTGTCACTGTTATCTGAACTCTCATTTTCTCTATGTCCCCTTAGTGCTAAGCCTTGCCTTGCCAGGAAAAGCGAAGACTGAAATAGAATCTTAAGGTAATCACGATTTTTGTTCATTTCTTCCTGATGTTGGGTAGATATCTTACTCACTACACTTTCCTTGGATTTTAGATCCTCTTGCCAACGTTGCGAAGCATTAAGATGAGAAGACATTCTTTCATGTTCTTTAAAGCGTTGGACTGCTTTTTTTTTCAGTTTTTAAAACCGTTTGAAATAAATGTCTCATCATAACAACCTGTGCCTGTGCTACCAAATAATCGACAAGGAAAACAAAAAGC
Organism: Magicicada septendecula; assembly: GCA_034769895.1. Classification (NCBI taxonomy): domain Eukaryota; kingdom Metazoa; phylum Arthropoda; class Insecta; order Hemiptera; family Cicadidae; genus Magicicada; species Magicicada septendecula. The sequence continues at coordinate 263,920,722 of CM068375.1, forward strand.
TTTGTCTCCTGCAACGCCGTATTCAAGCCACTTATACTCTGCGAACCATGTACTTCTGAACTTTCTTCCTTTTGTTTCTGGATATTTGTTAAGACTAGGTTGAAATGGACCATCTTTGAAAAATTCTAACGCTGCTTGATTACCATGAAGCGGATCTCTAGGTTGAAGATGATTATGAATACTTACAGACGACACGCTGGACACGCAGGCAGATGCAACTTCTGCTTCAGCATTTAATGAAACAGACTCCTCTCCACTAGTCGTGGAAACAGTATCTACAGTGGCGGTGGAGTCGAATTGTTCTGAGTCGCTTGTTCCAACCAAGTTCTGACTTTTGGCAAAAAAGTCAAACAACGTTTTTCAAGTAGAACGCTTCATTCTCCTCTAATCACAATGTTTGCATGTAAGAATATGTTCATGATAAACAACACAACAACAGCACTTATGAAAACATAACAAAACGTTTGAAAAAACAAATAAAACCACTTGTGACTCGTGTCAGCATGAGTTGAGTTTTAGGTTAAGACTTGACATTGGCAAAACACAAACAATGACAACAAACAGCGCATGTGACAAGCGGAGAAGCTTCAAGCAGTGAAGCAACCTTCTCTTTGTAAAATAGAATTTTCCATGGTGTGATTATACAATAAAAAGTCATTTAGTGTTTGACTACACACTAACAGAGTAACAGACACTAGATAGAACTACACAGACACATTAACTGAGTGAGACTGCCAGACTGACGAATGCACGCGGCAAGCGGGTGAATCATACCTCAGTGTCAATGACCTTGGCAAAAACATACCCCTGCTACCCTTCCTCACAGCACATGCTACACGCTGCTGCACGAGTCTCCACTACTTGCTGTGGCGCTGTACGAATCGGTTAGCCGCGTCGCATGACATTTTGTGTGTATTTCTACTATATAAATTTTTTAATAATTAAAGAAATTAAAGGAAAGATAATTAGGTGATAAGACAACAGAGTTTGTATAAATTGTTTTTTATAATTCCTAGTTTTAGGCGGCTAAAATGTAATAAAAATTTAATATTTTCCCCACAAAGTGGGGGGGCGACTGCCCCCCCTCTAATCGCTGCCACTGGACATTACCAACATGACACTAATAAAACACATACGTACCACACAAAGGCACCATAATGAACATTTGGGAATAATTTGCAAATTTACAAACATAAAACACAAAACAAACTAATACCTGAACAAATACAAATCAATACAAAACACGACACAATTTCAAACCACTCAACACAGAAAATACACAAAATACTAATATATGCACCACAATCACACACAATAATACCAATTTAAAGCACCAGAGGCCAACAGTAAACCACAGCAACAGACAACCAACACACAAGTACCTCACAAGGTTCAAAATCAGGAAGGCTGAAGATGGGAACACAAGGCTTCCCGAAACATGTTCCAAATAAGGAGTAAACATCTTGAGGTAAAGTCGTTATAAATATTAAATATAATAATAATATGGGTTAAGTTAATTTTCCGTTACCTAACCATAACCTATACTCTGTGTTCCAATAGTTCGTCTAACAAATTTGCGAATCTTTTGTGAGGGAAAGTTTTTATTTTAAATTGTTTTCATGGGGAAAGTTGATATGGTTTCCACATCCCTCCTTTAAAAATGTGGTGTGACCCTGGGGCTTTTGGTGTTTTTTGGAATCTTCTGGTGAGTAAATGTAAGTAAGAAGGTAGTAACGGGGCTTCTTCATTTCTTCCTTTTATTTTCATGCTAATTAATTGATTAATTACAGGTTACAGTTCCTTTTAGTTGTTAACTTATAAAATTTATAAACAATCATGTCCCTAGTTCTGGGCGACATTTGTTAACTTATAAACTTTTTAACAATTTTATCCTTTGTTTGATGATTATCGTACTTACCATGTGAGTACCATAACTATGTGCCGGAGCACATGATCTGCTGCCGTATGTTTCTTTCTTTATAGGGTCCAGAGTTCTTTAAACCGAAATCAGAGACTGAGCTGGGTCTTGAAATAATGCTTTTAACGACAATACTGATGGCATAAAAACTTTGTTTAATGACGCTAAATACTTTACATTTACAGGTATTTTGTGTATTTTCTGTGTTGAGTGGTTTGAAATTGTGTCGTGTTTTGTATTGATTTGTACTTGTTCAGGTATTAGTTTGTTTTGTGTTTTATGTTTGTAAATTTGCAAATTATTCCCAAATGTTCATTATGGTGCCTTTGTGTGGTATATTAACATCAAAATATGGTGTCTTATAAAATTAAACAAAATGGCGTCTTACGTTACTTCCGCCTTCTACTATTCATCAACTTCATTTTTATAATAATAATTTTTCTTTCATTTTACTCTTACAACAGGAATATCTTTTAAACTTCAGTATTTATATTTTTTTGTTGTTGTACACATTAATTGTTAATGATATGAAACACAAACCAACGTCTCATGGCTTTTGCCCGTTTAAATGCCGGCTTTCATCCACTCACACACACGCTCATTTTGCCCCAGAAATAGATTAATGATACATTTTGAATTGAATTTTGAGCTCAATGGTTATTATAATAGGTTGAGATAAATTTTGCACTTTCCTGGATTTTGAAATGTAGCCGTTCCTCCAGACGTCCACTTTTCGCCAGCCGGTGTTCGCCGAACGTTTTACTGTATCATGTCTGTTTGTTGCTACACACTGAACTTACTTTATTACATTTTAAATCGTTCACTGAATTGCTGCTGTAATTACATTTTGTTAATTTATCACTTCTGTTGGCGATTAACTACCAGCGAATTTTACAACATGTTAACACTCTGAATGTCTGATGTTAAATGGGACAAAAAACTGGTTCCGTTCTTGCATGTGTGTGTGTTATATCGTCAGCGTTCCATTGTTTCATATGGCTGACGCCCTTGTTTTGCGTCTTTTTTATGACATTTTCACTGATTGTATTACGTCTCATTATTGTCTGTCCATTGGTTTTATATAACGTATGCGGCGGAATGCACGTAGGCTCTGACCTTGGGTTCGGTCTACACTGATGAAACTGCGTCGTTTCGTTAATGATGGGGAGAGTTGTTCTAACCATGTTTTATATATAAAAATACAATAAGAGATTCCTTAATACCATAATTCCTTAAGACGGACGTTCGTACCGTCATATAGTCTGACATCCTGCTGGATTTTCACAACTTTCTGCAAATTTTTAACTCTTTTTTGGGATATGAGATAACAAAATTTAAAAATTTTCAAAACATATCACTACATTCAGATATTAGTTTAAATTCTCTTCAATTTTATACCCCACATGAATTGTTTTGCGATTTTATCAAAATTTTTACCCATATTTTGGATCCTGATGTCCAAAAAATTGTGAAATTTTATTTTCAAAAACGAACACTGTATGAAGATTTTTGTAAAAAACTCCTTTAATCTGCTACCCCACATGATTTTTGTGATTTGTTACCAATTTTTTCCATCACATTATTGGCCCCCACCTTCCTTTTTTTTGGTGGGAGATCAATCTCAAGCAACAATAGGGTTCTTTAGGGTAAAGTATGGACACACATGCAAAGTTTTACAAAATACAGTTGATGCATTCATTCAAGAGACAAATGCCAAATGGTCAAGTTGAAACAAAGAACTTGCTTTGTTCATTCAACAAATCTAAGTCAGAAAACAAAATGTAGAACATTAAATTAAAACTTACCCCTTTTCCCAACACCTGAATGACAGGAATGACATTTTCATTGGCAATAGATTGAAGAACTCGAGGAGTTCCATACATAGCTCCTAAACAGCTGGACATAGAGGAAACATACAATCCAGCCAGCAACAATACACCTGTAAAACATAAAACAATTGTTATTATAAAATTCTGTCCATCTGCCTACACACACACACACACACACACACACACACACACACACACACACACACACACACACACACACACACACACACACACACACACACACACACACACACACACACACACACACACACACACAGTTGTAACGGGGCTAAAATGAGGGGCTTTTTATTTTTATTAGTTTTGGGTAAATTCATTTTCATCTGTGTGACCAGCCACGTGGTAAAAGCTTTGTTCAAACAAAGAATGGTGGGATGAAGCAAGTACAAAGGAATGTGCGTGTCGCACACAGCTTCGTAATTCTCAGAACGGCAAAACAGTGTAATGCGCCCAAACGCACTAACATCGGCGGAGCGCCTAAACGACGCCAAGAAGCGAAAAACAAAATGGCTTGAAGAAGAATTTTGCTAAACATGTGCTTTCAACATGCTGGAAACGAAATTAAGTCACACCTACTACAGTGACGTAAACCACTGGACAACTTATATCGTCAACGTCCCACACATGAAAATCCCATGTGTCATGTGTGCAACTAATGAGACTTTGAGAACGAAGGCGGTGAACAACGACGAAATTGAGCTGCAAGGAGGGCCGTGGTTTCCGCCCGCATGTAAAGAAATCAGTCTTGACTCACTCTCAGCCGGGCCCGGCAGAATATCAACCGTGACGCAACAGTAAATTTTTTCAAATGTAAAGTATCAAATCGTGGAATGATGAAACGATTTTAAGAATGAACAGTGCAAGTAGTGGGTGATTAAAAGAAAAAAAAAATATAACATCAATGACTTTATGGACAACTAAAACGGACTTTGCATATGCCGCGACACGCGGTCGGGTGAGATGACTGCCACAAGTAACAATATTCTTTATAACATCAACTTTAAATGAATGAGATCTATTAATTAAATACAAATGGGGTTTTAAAATTGGTATGTGAGTTGTGCGTGGGCATTGCTGGGCCGCCTTTATAAACTAAAATAATAATGTAGAATAAGTTAGGTGAAACATTTATTTTTTGTTGTTGTGTAGGTGTATGTTTACGATGAGAAAAAGTAACGCTATCAAATCACTATTTAAAAAAATTAAAATCAAGATAATTTTATAAGAATGTTTTTTAAATTATAACTTGAGATAAGGAGTTTAATGAAATTTATAAGTGGAGGAGAACGTAAGGTCGAAATTAATGATAATAAAATGAATTAATAGCGTAACGATGTTATAAGTTAATTATTACGCCACATTACCATCACCTATCCAGTATGGAAGATTTCGCTTAACGAACCTGGCAAAAAGTTTAATATAAAGGTTTCGATTTTTGAACCATAAAAAATCGTGGCGACCGATTAAAGTTTGGGGATCTTCTGTGAGCGGTAAGGCAGATTAGCGTGAGCATCAGGTAAGTAAAAAGTGTAGAAAGTAACATAGTTACAATATTCAAGGAAATAAACCATAATACATCAACTTCAAATTTACACAAAGAGATCTGAACAATTTCTCTTACTATTATATCAATTTCTCTTGGTATATCTCTGTGTCACCCAGGGTTTGATTTCAGGGGGAACGCACCAGAACGGCATTCCAGAACCTCCTGGATCCAAAAATAAATTACCAAAAAAAATATATGAAAAGAAAAAACTAATTATTACAAAAATTTACTATTACAAAAAAGCACTAATCTTTATATTAACTACTATCGTTCAAAAAATGTCCTACTTGGAGAAAATTAAACAAAGAAACTTGCTTCAAAATTAAAACTACATGAAAGGCAACTGATTGGGGGCTACCGAGAATATGTGCATTCCAGAATCTTCCTGTAGAGTCTTTCTACCTTGAAATATGCTACTGAATCAATAGCAATAACTTCAAGTGAATGTGATAGGCTGATTTCTGGCCATCATACAGCATTGGACACAAAGAGTAAAGCAAGATTAAGAAACAAACAATACGACAACACACTGATGAAACTATGGAAACTTTTTTAAAATGTCCGAACCACTGATACAATCACTTAAGAGTTTCATTGGGGCTCCGGGATGACGCCATCATGAGTGACATGTTTTCAATTGTCATGCGGCTAACCTGACGATGAAGCTCTTTAGAAATATCAGTTAACTTTATTACCTTCTTAGATACAAGTTTATACATATGTTACATATTTTATAAGGTTTTAAAAATGTACACCTCCTTTGTAATAACCTGATGTAAACTTACATACTAATCAAAATATATTTGTGTCTGTACAACTTTTGAATTGATGCGTTCTGGCACCTATAATTTTAGAAATCAATCACTGGTGTCCCCTAACTGCAAATTAGGTTTAACTAATTTGTCTAATTGTCCCTTATACTGTCTACTGTTCCCAATTATATCATAAAATTTTTACTCGTTCATATTGCTTATAATCAATATTCTGCAGGTTAAGGGATATTTTCTGTATCTGAATATTATTTGTTAAGTCTAGATAAAAAATGTGTTACAATTGTGAGGATCGACAGGAGTACAGATTAAAAGGAAAGAGAATAATTAGTTGCTGCTTTATACATTAAAATTACAATTTAAAACATATATTCAATAATCACATGGCTATAAACATACACACATCGCTTTCTAAATGTTTCACATTTCCAATGGTTTGGTCTTCACGGGAGAACAGCTTGCAAAATGTACTATTATGCTGGTGACAAAGTTGTGTGGACAAAACTTTGTTTTTAACAGTTAAATTTATTGTGGAATGGACACTAATGTTTGAGAACCAAAGTTTTCTAATTATTCAATGCCTTTTTTGAACCTTTATAAGTCTGTGATCTATTGATTAAGCACAAACCTATGTACTTTGTTACTAATTTTATTGCTATATAAGCCACGGTTAATTAATTTTACTCACATTATCAAGTTACATAACTTTTATTTCAACTACTTAAATTTACCAATTACTTTAATTAAAATATCATTCTTGTAATTAAAGACATACAACTTAAAACAAATATGGTCAAAAAACACCAGACTTATGATAGATAAATTGTGAAGCAGCGTTAAGTTGTTACTACACAAATTAAGTTTAAAACCTTCAGTATGTTACTTCAGTATATGTAACTGCATATAATCTGACAAATAATGTGCCATTATTTGTGATATGCATGCCTTACATTAAGAATGCATGCCTTACATTAAGATTAATGTATGTAAATTGTTAAACCATCACAAGGGAACTGGACGGTGTTTTCAATTTTAACACCATCTGAAAAAACTGTTCACAGAACACATGGATAAATTTTGACTGCATTTGTTTTTAATTTAAATTAATTAATTTATACATACAACAGAGTTAGGAATACAGAAATAAGAGAGGATTTAGAAATTATATCGATTCTGGATTTTATTGAACAGAGACAACTATGCTGGTGGGGACACATGCAGAGAATGGATAGTGATAGAATGGTAAAAAAGGTTTGGGAGGCAAAATCAGGGGGGAGAAAGAAGAGAGGAAGACCGCGACTGACTTGGGATGGAATGATGGGAAACATTTTGAGAGAAAGAAGCTTGGGCTGGAGTGAAGCGAAGACATTGTCAATGGATAGAGTAAGATGGAAAAAAATTTGTATATAGAGTGTAGTTTATGTAACCTGACACCAATATGGTATAAGGGTATTTTGATAATAAATATAAATAAGTAAATAATTTATACATAATCTGGAGGACACTAATCTATATATATAAAAGAGAAATACCACTGACTCACTGACTGACTCACTGATTCATCACGAAATCTCCGAAACTATAACACCTAGAAACTTGAAATTTGGCATGTAGGTTCCTTATGTGATGTAGGTATCCGCTAAGAAGGGGTTTTTGGAAATTCGACCTTTAAAGGGGGAAAAGGGGGGGGAAGTTTGCCTGACTGACTGACATAGAATCAACGTAGAGCAAAAACTACTGAATGGATATCAATGAAACTTTGAACATAGCTTCATCATAGGTCTTAGGTGCTCACTAAGAAACGGTTTTAAAAACTTTCACTCCTAAGGGGCAAACCCCCCCAACCATTGTATGTATGTATCTATGTATGTATGTTCCACATCTCCTCCTAAACCACTGGACCAATTTCAACCAAACTTGGCACAAATATTTTAAGCGACGGGAGAACCAACATAGGATAGGTGTTTTTTCGATGGGGTCCTTTGGAGGGTTCTTTGGGGTCTTCCACATCTCCTTCTAAACCACTGGACCGATTTCAACCAAACTTGGGACAAATATTTTACGCAACGGGAGATCTAACATAGGATAGGTGTTTTCTTCGATGGGGTCCTTTGGGGTCTTCCACATCTCCTTCTAAACCACTGGACCGATTTCAACCAAACTTGGCACAAATATTTTACGCAACGGGAGAACCAACATAGGATAGGTGTTTTCTTCGATGGGGTCCTTTGGGGTCTTCCACATCTCCTCCTAAACCACTGGACTGATTTCAACCAAACTTGGGACAAATATTTTACGCAACGGGAGATCTAACATAGGATAGGTGTTTTCTTCGATGGGGTCCTTTGGGGTCTTCCACATCTCCTTCTAAACCACTGGACCGATTTCAACCAAACTTGGCACAAATATTTTACGCAACGGGAGAACCAACATAGGATAGGTGTTTTCTTCGATGGGGTCCTTTGGGGTCTTCCACATCTCCTCCTAAACCACTGGACCGATTTCAACCAAACTTGGCACAAATATTTTACGCTACGGGAGAACCAACATAGGACAGGTGTTTCTTTTGATACGATCCTCTGGGGGGTCCTTTGGGTTTTAAAAAACTATTAGATCTGGTTTCTATGGCAACCCAATAGAACAGATTCTGGTTACCATAGCATCGGTGGAAGTCTCCAGTGTAGGAAATAGCGCAGGAGTCATCCGACGGCCCTTCCCCGGAGTTCATCCACAGAACCCGGGGAGTCTTAGGTCGGATCCCGCGAAAGACGGCGGGGCCAGAGTCCACGGTTCTTATAAATAAAGATATAGGTTATGATATCAAAGGTGGTGTATGCACCTTAAGAAACTTCTTAATAGTGTGTGAATTCAGAGTTGTTTCAGTTTGAATTTAAAAGTGGATAAGTTAAGATCGAAGTAAGTTATAAGCGAGTATAAAAAACAAAGTTTTGATAGTGAATGTATTCAGATCATAGTGTTCAGGCAATATAAATGCACTTGCTTCACTTTGAATTTAAAAATTGATAAGCTGAAATCTATATAGAGGTATTGTATTGTTAGAATAAGTTTATATTATTCTAATTTAAATAAGTTTGCACTAATTTAACAAATGCCTTATTTCAACATTAACACAATGAATTATAAAACGACAGTTAAATACGCAGCGCATGCAAGTACTGTAGACATTTTATTGAAAACTAATTTAGCTGTTCGCCCCCTCCCAGAGTTAGAAATCGAGCAGGAGCATCACACGCAACAGAATTCGTCTCCAGATATAAGAATACAGTTTATGACATGTTCTTAAACAGGTGCGCTACAGAGCATTCCTACAGTGAGAATGCGAACGTACCAATATAAGGAAGATTATACAATATACAAGTAATATAATGTTAGAACAAGAATAGGTGCCTATGAGCCTATGAATAAATTATGAACCCGAGCAACGCTGGGTAAATCGGCTAGATATATATATCTATATAAGCCAAATACCACTGACTGACTCACAGATCACGATACCTCTGAAACCACTGAATGGATATCAATGAAACTTTGAACATAGCTTCATCATAGGTCTTAGGTGCTCACTAAGAAACGGTTTTAAAAACTTTCACTCCTAAGGGGCAAAAAAACAAATACTGAAATTTATCGCGGGAATTGCGTACTTGGTAAATGAAGTGGTTGACATCTCATTTTACTGGAAATGCCGAATACATTTAGTCCTGAGTTTTTAATCACTGTTTTAAATTGAAAAAAACTTTGTTGTTTGCAGGTTCTTATAGTCGAGAAAATTTCGAAGTTCAATTAATTAATAAATGTATGTCCATTTTTCTCGCAAACGGCTCTAACGATTTTCTCGAAATAAATAATAAATAGCTGTTACTATGAATTTAAATAAACAAACTAAGAGTTGAGAATTTGTACAATCTATCTAATCCCATACTATTAAGCGAGCAATAATTGTACAATTACGTACAACGTGAAACTCCGTAGCGAAGCACGGGTATTTTGCTAATATACATATATATATATATATATATTGTTACAATACAAAACGCCATACGAATACCAGGAAAAAACGATGAATCAACTATATTAAATGTTTTAACTAATGAAAATAAAATGACTAATGAATATTAATGAAAGTCACAAGATGACAAAAAGGTATTTAAGATTGACTGAGAATAGGTCAAGCAATCAATTAACTGAGCACAGATGATGTTCCTCTGATCTCAGAAAAAAAGGTAGTAATGGAAGAAACCAGGTACTAAATGTTAGGGAAATTATATAACAGGGAGAACGCACTAATGGAAATGAATAAAAAGGGATCTAAATAAAAAGGAGTGGAACAAGTAAGAAGAGAAACAAGAAAGAAGAAATAAACAACAAGAAAAAGGAAAAAATTATATATAACTGATAATTTCATAAAAAACTATGCTAGTGTTTTACCAAAATGATAAATTTTGAAAGAGAGACATTATGTTACAATACAAAAAGCCACACCAATACCAGGGAAAAAATGATGAATCAACTACATTAAATGTTTAAACTAATGAAAATAAAATGACTATGACGCGACAAACGACTATGACCCAACCCAAGTGATTGACTCAATAAAATTAAATCAAATGAGAAGGTAAATGAAAAGGAAACAAACAAAATACAAATGAAATAAAATGAGAAGAAATGAAAAGACACAAACGAATAATATAGAACAGAAAAGGAGAAATGTTACACTCAATTAAAGTAATGAAAAAGAAACCAATAAATAATAAATGTAAATGATAATTATTAGTATCGACTAAATAATAAATGTAGATGATAATTGTTAAAATCCAATAAAGTAAAGACAAACAAAGTACACTAACCAAATAAATAGAGAGTAAATATTATAAATAACTCTATAATGATATGAACTTGTTAACAGTATAACTAACCATTGTAAAGTGAGAGATAGATAGATAGTGAACATGAGTAAGTGAGAAAGAGAATTTAATGTTAGGGAATACCCACTAGTAACACTTAAGTACTATAAAAAGTGCAAAGTGCCAGTGTAAACCCCCAAAATAAAAAGAAACCCTATTGATAGGTATAGACACCTAAAAACCAGTGATAAACACTAAAGGTTAATGGTGAAAAGTGCTAGTAAATAAGAATATTGTTATTATTAGGATTAAGAGTAATTGTAGATGGGGAATACAACAGTATTCAGGGAAAAAATCCCATGGAGAGTCAAAATGTTAGTGTTACCATGGTTAGCTAGTAAATATTAGAAAAGAAAAAATGTGGTAAAGAATGTAAATGCAAAATCAATAAACATCCTATGTTCAAAGGGATAGTTAATTAGATAAAGTAAATGGTGTGATGATGTTTGTCAGCAAAAAATAAATAAGAATAAACAAAATGTAAACAAGAGTAGCATAATAACTGTTAAGAATTGTTTGATTAAGTTTATGAGTAGGAATATGGCTGAAAGAGTTATACAGACCATAAGCCTAAATGTTATATTTTATAGAGAATAGTAAATAATAGACCAATTATAAACAATGGCAATATAAATAAGAAAAAAGATAAATTCATATAAATCTAATAATATTGGAGTTAGCAGTTGTGATAATATCTCATAGTTAGATAAGAAGACCGAAGAATAATAGCAATCAGAAGATATTTAGTCATTTTGAATAAAAATTCAAATATTATAACAATGGGCTTAAGTCATGAATAGCCAATGAGATTCAATCAGTTACCATGACAACTGAACGTTATTTATGAATATTCCGTTAGAAACTGTTAGTCCATTATTGAAGCTCAAGACGAATAGACGCCAAGCCGTAAACGACTCAAATTTTAATACAAAACGATAAAAAGTAATCCAAATTTAATAAAATGAACAAGTAAGAAGATGATGAAGGACTAGGACATCCAACTGAGGACAAGAACCAATCTATTAAATTCTAAATTAATAAATTTCAATCAACTTATACGAAAAAGAACCCAGGCATAATTAAATCCCAAAATGATGGAAGATTATAACCCATTTCAACTGAATGACATTACACCTCAAGTCAACTGATTTGATAAGTATTGCGGAGTTACCCGAATTTATGGATTAAATTCTTTTATTTTTTTCTCACAACACTTTGAACTCTCACTATAAACTGATCGTCTTATTTCTTTCAAAGATTAATTAAAAAAATTAAACACTAAACTTATGTGAACTAGAAAAATAAACTATATAAAAATTACGAACTTTTGAAACACGCTTTATGACACTTCAGGAACAAATTGTAATTACGCCTTATAGTATATAAGTACCAGTAATGTAAGGTAGTGTACTTTATTGTAATCAAATTGATATTTTTTCGTAAACCAAAAGAATCCAGAATCATGAACGAAATTAATAATAAACAACAAAGTAGACACCATGTCTAAATAACTCGTTCACAATCGATTTCGCCAAGCCATGAGATACAATTGTCTTTTACCGCAAATTTGCTTAATAACAAAGTATAATTTTGTATAATACTGAATAACTACTAATCACAATTTAATAAACTAGTACAGAGTTGTAACCACTGTTCTTTATTTCATAGGAAAGTGCATTATATGATTTGTGTATTATAGAGACGAGCAAAAGTGATGGTAAGCGCTCACGTCGGAAACTCGGCAAACTACCAGCGAGATTAAGAAATTCGAACGTGGCAGGAGTAAATTTGAATTCACCATACCGTCATAGCCACGAACGATCAATCGTCCTATTTTTTTATTTTAATTGTTTTCAGTTGAAACAATTTGGTGCCACCCGGGAAATACCACCACATACAGAAGAACAGGTAAGGTTCCCACTCGCGTGTACTGGTAATTCGAGAGATCGCTACGGACATCGTCAGCGTAAACATAAAGTAACGACCACGACGTGTGAGGCGAACACACTTTTACAAAGACGACATAAGAGTCTGATCGTTACAAATTGGCACCAACTAGTGTGGCTAGAGTTGGAGACTAGCGGCGGTTACGAAAAAGTATGAAACATTCCATGCTCACAAGGGGAAAATCTAAGAAGGGAACTGAGGGTACCGACGAAGAAGAAATGGAAATGATTGAAGAAATGATCGAAGAGGATGCCCAAGGGGACCAACCAGAAAACCTAACTCAATCAGAACCGGAAGTAGAAGTAATAGTCGGGGACCAAACAAATAAACTCACACAAAAAGAGGACCTGAGCATGCAAGACCTGATGAATTTCCTAGCCAAAAAAAAAAAACAGACAAGGGAAATTAAAAAATTAACAAAAACTTCGGTGAAAAAATAAACCAAATGGAGGAAAAACTTAATGAAAATTCAAGAAGACAAAATGAGATTTTAAGTGAAAACCTAAAGAAACAACTCAAGGAAGACACAGAACTTCTGAATAGTAAGATGGAAAGTAACCATGAAGCCTTGAAGAGAAACCAAGAGATCTTAGAAGAGAAGAGTGAGGAGTTAAAGAAACACATCAAGAAAGATCTGGAAATACTAAATAATAAGATCGAGAATAATAGTGAAACACTCCAATGACAATTGAAGGAAGATGGTGAGAAGAACAGAGAAGAATTAAGGTACATACTAATAGGGTATCGTGAAGAAGTCAAGCACACAAAAACGGGATGAATAAGAAATGGGAAGAAACAAATTTCATAAGACAGAAAACATTAGATAGTGGTTTCACACAACTGAATGAAACACTAGACAACAGTCTGAAGGTATCAATGAAGAAATAAGAAATAAAGAAGACAAAAGTGTATTGTTACCTGAGAATAAAGATAACAAAAACAAAAAGAAAATTAAGCACATAGAAACCAACCATAGAAGAGTAAAGAAGAACCAAATAATTAAGAAGATTAAGAAAACAAAAGATATAGGAAAAATATGTAAAAAGAGACTAAGTAAAACACGGGAAGAATGGGAGACGATGAAGAATGGACTAATTAATGTGTTTAATCTACCAATTACCGACCATAGTGAACTAATGGATTATAAAGATTGTAGAAGGACTTTAAAAGAAATTATAGAAGGGATTCACAATAAACCAGTAAATAAAAACTTCAACAACTCTATATTTAAATGGAAATTACCAGAAATAGAAATGCAAAATAAACCAATATCAGTGAGAACATCAATGATGCAGGTACGATTAACTTCGTTGAGTATTAACAACACATAATCAAGTAGTTGATGTAGGAATGGATACAAATGAACACATGGTATTAGAAGAATTGTGGTACGAGATAGAAGAGACATATTTTGCAAAGACGGAAATAGTTCTACACACCAGAGTTATCCGAACAACAAGTGAGGATGAAATAATGGACCATGGGTAAACTAGATACCACACATCGAGAAATGGGACTGATTTTCGAATTACCGACCAAGACAACCAATGGAAAAGAAAAGAGATAAAGAATTACAAAATTCAAAAAAAATGTAAGATGAACTTACAATAATATTCAGATAACATATGAGGTAAAATTAAAAAAAATAATAAAGGAATAAATTACAAAAAATTCCTAATAGTAAGAACAACAAACTTACAATAATGTTTAGATAATAACTGAGACAAAACAAGATACACAAATAAAGTGAAAACAAGAATTAATAATGTAAGAGAATTAGAAAGGAGACCAATTAAAATAAACAAATACAGAACGAAGCAAGACCTGCTATTAAGACAAATACATAAAATTATAAAGAATATAGAATATTCAAAGAAAAACAAAATATTATGAACTGGTACAAGAAAGAAAAAAAAACATAAAAAGCAAATATACAGTAAGTGGCTAAAGCAAAATAAGGGTAATCAACAATGAAGAAGAAAAGAAAAGATGTCTAAAATAATTAAAATGATCACAAGAAGAAAAGAAAAACAAACTAATTAAAAGTTAGAAATAATGAAATTAACAACTAAATAAATAAAAACGATCAACTGTGTGAGTAGATAACAGAATATAGCAAAGGTACAGCGGAAGAAAGAATGAGTAAAAGGCGAAAATGATGTAAAAAACCATGAAGTGGACAATCCCCAAAATATTATTATTAATGAAAGTCACAAGATGACAAAAAGGTATTTAAGATTGACTGAGAATAGGTCAAGCAATCAATTACCTGAGGAGAGATGAAGTTCCTCTGATCTCAGAAAAAAAGGTAGTAATGGAAGAAACCAGGTACTAAATGTTAGGGAAATTATATAACAGGGAGAACGCACTAATGGAAATGAATAAAAAGGGATCTAAATAAAAAGGAGTGGAACAAGTAAGAAGAGAAAGAAGAAAGAAGAAATAAACAACAAGAAAAAGGAAAAAATTATATATAACTGATAATTTCATAAAAAACTATGCTAGTGTTTTACCAAAATGATAAATTTTGAAAGAGAGACATTATGTTACAGTACAAAAAGCCACACCAATACCAGGGAAAAAATGATGAATCAACTACATTAAATGTTTAAACTAATGAAAATAAAATGACTATAACGCGACAAACGACTATGACCCAACCCAAGTGATTGACTCAATAAAATTAAATCAAATGAGAAGAAATGAAAAGACACAAACGAATAATATAGAACAGAAAAGGAGAAATGTTACACTCAATTAAAGTAATGAAAAAGAAACCAATAAATAATAAATGTAAATGATAATTATTAGTATCGACTAAATAATAAATGTAGATGATAATTGTTAAAATCCAATAAAGTAAAGACAAAGTACACTAACCAAATAAATAGAGAGTAAATATTATAAATAACTCTATAATGATATGAACTTGTTAACAGTATAACTAACCATTGTAAAGTGAGAGATAGATAGATAGTGAACATGAGTAATTGAGAAAGAGAATTTAATGTTAGGGAATACCCACTAGTAACACTTAAGTACTATAAAAAGTGCAAAGTGCCAGTGTAAACCCCCAAAATAAATAGAAACCCTATTGATAGGTATAGACACCTAAAAACCAGTGATAAACACTAAAGGTTAATGGTGAAAAGTGCTAGTAAATAAGAATATTGTTATTATTAGGATTAAGAGTAATTGTAGATGGGGAATACAACAGTATTCAGGGAAAAAATCCCATGGAGAGTCAAAATGTTAGTGTTACCATGGTTAGCTAGTAAATATTAGAAAAGAAAAAATGTGGTAAAGAATGTAAATGCAAAATCAATAAACATCCTATGTTCAAAGGGATAGTTAATTAGATAAAGTAAATGGTGTGATGATGTTTGTCAGCAAAAAATAAATAAGAATAAACAAAATGTAAACAAGAGTAGCATAATAACTGTTAAGAATTGTTTGATTAAGTTTATGAGTAGGAATATGGCTGAAAGAGTTATACAGACCATAAGCCTAAATGTTATATTTTATAGAGAATAGTAAATAATAGACCAATTATAAACAATGGCAATATAAATAAGAAAAAAGATAAATTCATATAAATCTAATAATATTGGAAAAGCAGTTAGAAAATAATAGACAAACCATGATTTTGTAAAATAATGAAAACATACATAACTAAATATCACTATAATATTGACGACTCGGAACACTAAGTTTTTTATAAGTAAAAACGTAAAGTTTTACCTTACAGCCTAAACCGGCTTTCACCTATAGAAGGCTTCATCAGAGGCTGTCGTTAGTAGCGCTGTTCGTCTTGTTGTTGGTGACAAGATAGTTTTTCGAAAGATCGAAGCTGTGTGTGTGTGGTGAGATGTGTTCGAATAATGCGTGCGATTTGAATTGTGTCTGTTCGTTTAGGATGTCGTTTTTATTTGTTTTTGTGTGTTTGTATATTTCTAATTGTTCTAGTGTGTCTAGTTTTCGGCCTTTTGTGTGTACGTGTAGTATGTTCATGTTATTGTCGATGTTTTTATATGTATGGTTTGCTTCAATGAGGTGGTTTGCGAAGGTAGATTCTGTAGTGGTGTGGAGTGCTTTTGTGTGTTCAATGTATCTCTGTTTGAAGCTACGTCCTGTCTGGCCTATGTAGAATTTATTGCAATTTGAACAATTTAGCTTATATACACCGGGTAGATCGAATTTGTTTTGTGCTTTGGGCATGCGTTTTGATAGTGTGTGTTCTGTTTTGTTAGTAGTTTTGAAAGCGATTCTGTATCCTGCTTTTTTGAATTTGTGGGCGATTTTTTCTGTTTGTTTGTTGATGTATGTTAGTGTTATGAATTTGTTGTTTTCTGTCTTTGTCTGCTGTTTGTTTTGTGTTTTGTGTAGGAGTTTACTGACTATTGTTCTGTCATAACCGTTAGATTCTGCTAGATATTTTATCGTGTTTAGTTCGTCTTTGTAGTCTATTTCATCTAAGGGGATGTTGTTAAGTCTATGTATCATGGTTCTAAAAGCAGCTAGTTTGTGTTGTATTGGGTGATTGGAGGTGTTGTGTATTAGTGTGTCAGTTGTAGTTGGTTTTCTGTATATACTAAATTTGTGCCTGTGTTCTAGTTTTGTGATGGAGAGGTCTAAGAAGTTTATGGTATTGTTGTGTTCGTATTCGGCAGTGAAGGTTATGTTTTTATGTATTTTGTTTATGTGCGTTAGTAACTGTTCACATTGTCTTTTGTTTCCCCTGTATAGTATTAGAATGTCATCAACGTATCTGTGCCAATATAGTATTTTATGTGAGTGTCTGTCATTGTTTGTGAGTATTTTTGTTTTTTCTAAGTGTTGGAGGAAGACTTCTGCTAGAATGCTGGATATGGGGGAGCCCATGGGTAGGCCTTCGTTCTGTGTGTAGTATTTATTGTTATAAGTAAAGTAGTTTTGTTTTGTGATAATGTTCAGAGTTTCTGTTATTTCATTGATAAGTTCGTCTGGTGTGTTGTTCTGTTTGAGTTTGTTTTGTAGGAAGGTGATTGTTTCAGAGATGGGGATGTTGGTGTACAGGTTTTTAATGTCAAAGGAGGCTAATGTGGCGTTATGGGGGATGTGTATGTCTTTTATTTTTGTTACTAGGTCAGTGTTGTTTTTTACTGCAATGTTGTTGTCTATTTGTGTGTGTTGTCTAATAATTTTGTCTAGATATTTTGCCAGTTTGTGTGCAGGGGCATTACGGTAGTTGATAATGGGGCGGATCGGAATGTCTTCTTTATGGATTTTGGGAAGCGCTTGGAGTGTAGGTGCTGATGGTCGGATTTGTTTCATGTAGGGCTTTTGTTTATGTGTCATAATGTGTTTGGCTTTGTTGACTATTTGTTTTATTGAGTTTTGGTATCTGTCGGTGGGGTCGTGTTTTAGTTCTGTGATGTTGTTCTGTTCCATGAAGTTTTGTACTTTTTTGTGTAGGTTGTCTGTGGGGATAATTACAGTCGTGTTGCCTTTGTCAGCTTTTACAAATGTGATGTTGTGTTTGTGTGCCTTTTCCCTCAGTTTGATGGCTGTCTGTATTTCTGAGTTGTGGTTGTTGTTGTCTGGTGTCTTATGTACTCCTATTGTGTTGTTTATATTATGTCTTAATGTGTCTTGATGTTCTGGTGCTGTGTTTTGTATATTTGTTTCTGTGTCAATTATGAGCTTTGTCAGTGTTTGGTTGTTATGTTTGTAATGTATGTTATGTTTTAGGCCTTTATCAAGGAGTGTTTGTTCGTTTTTTGTGAGTACATTGAACACAGAGATACATTTGAAGATTGCACTTCAAACAGAGATACATTGAACACACAAAAGCACTCCACACCACTACAGAATCTACCTTCGCAAACCACCTCATTGAAGCAAACCACACATATAAAAACATCGACAATAACATGAACATACTACACGTACACACAAAAGGCCGAAAACTAGACACTCTAGAACAATTAGAAATATACAAACACACAAAAACAAATAAAAACGACATTGTAAACGAACAGACACAATTCAAATCGCACGCATTATTCGAACACATCTCACCACACACACACACAGCTTCGATCTTTCGAAAAACTATCTCGTCACCAACAACAAGACGAACAGCGCTACTAACGACAGCCTCTGATGAAGCCTTCTATAGGTGAAAGCCGGTTTAGGCTGTAAGGTAAAACTTTACGTTTTTACTTATAAAAAACTTAGTGTTCCGAGTCATCAATATTATAGTGATATTTAGTTAAGTAACGGACACGTCATGGACAACGAAATCCAAGAAAACATACAATTATTATAAAACAGACCCACATCAATTCAACAAGTAAACAAATCATTAGTAACACAAAACAAAACATGTATAAGGGTAAAATAAGATTTAATTTGTATAAAATAAGAAAAGATAGCCAATTACTACTTAGGCCTATGAAATGTCTAACTGTAAAAAACCAAAAACAACAAATTGTAAGAAATTAACTATGATATTGGCAAATCCAAGGCAAGTAAATAGTTAATGATAATTAGTGGATCATATTAAGAGATAAATGTTAAATTAAGGACATAAAATAAGAAAGAAATATAATTAGATAATATCAACATAACTGTCAAAACATTAATACATAAGCAAACCCAGCTTTGAGGGCTGTCAAAATGATCTTTGAAAGAAAATACGAACAGTTGTGATAATATCTCATACTTAGATAAGAAGACCGAATAATAATAGCAATCAGAAGATATTTAGTCATTTTGAATAAAAATTCAAATATTATAACAATGGGCTTAAGTCATGAATAGCCAATGAGATTCAATCAGTTACCATGACAACTGAACGTTATTTATGAATATTCCGTTAGAAACTGTTAGTCCATTATTGAAGCTCAAGACGAATAGACGCCAAGCCGTAAACGACTCAAACTTTAATACAAAACGATAAAAAGTAATCCAAATTTAATAAAATGAACAAGTAAGAAGATGATGAAGGACTAGGACATCCAACTGAGGACAAGGACCAATCTATTAAATTCTAAATTAATAAATTTCAATCAACTTATACGAAAAAGAAGCCAGGCATAATTAAATCCCAAAATGATGAAAGATTGATGACCACAGATGACCCAAACCCATTTCAACTGAATGACATTACACCTCAAGTCAACTGATTTGATAAGTATTGCTGAGTTACCCGAATTTATGGATTAAATTCTTTTTAATTTTTTCTCACAACACTTTGAACTCTCATTATAAACTGATCGTCTTATTTCTTTCAAAGATTAATTAAAAAATTAAACACTAAACTTATGTGAACTAGAAAAATAACCTATATAAATTACGAACTTTTGAAACACACTTTATAACACTTCAGGAACAAATTGTAATTACTCCTTATAGTATATAAGTACCAGTAATGTAAGGTAGTGTACTTTATTGTAATCAAATTGATATTTTTTCGTAAACCAAAAGAATCCAGATTCATGAACGAAATTAATAATAAACAACAAAGTAGACACCATGTCTAAATAACTCGTTCACAATCGATTTCGCCAAGCCTTGAGATACAATTGTCTTTTACCGCCGGTGCAAATTTGCTTAATAAAAAAGTATAATTTTGTATAATACTGAATAACTACTAATCACAATTTAATAAACTAGTACAGAGTTGTAACCACTGTTCTTTAAATTATTATAAATAAATCACCTTATATCCGTCGTGTGACATCGTTACGTCGATTAAAATGACGCGTTCGGAACATCTGTTCCATCATCAGATAAAATCGCTCTATTGAGGTCGTTAAACGTTAAAAACACATGTTACACATAATTGTCCATTATGTAATTCACTTGCTTCCTAAATGGTGCGCACCACGACGAAGCCGATCGGACACTGAACTATTATCTGAGTGATTACGCCTAAGCAGGTTCAAAGCTGTATCGTATAGCGGGTTGGATTTAAAATTTAAGTGGTCATTCAATATGAAGTCTCGGCTGTTTATGTTATTATATGCTTTGTATATTTCGAACTCCTCTATTGCGTCCATGTAACGGCCTTTGTTGCACACATGTAGGGGTATTAAATTAGATTTAAAATCAGTATAATTATGATTGTGTAAGATTAAGTGGCGGGCAAAGTTGGACTTGATATTATTTAACAAAGTGAGATTATTTAGGTGACGCTTTGGTGTGTGTTCTTTAAATCGTTTGAGGAAACCTCTCCCCGTTTGACCAATGTAAAAACTGTTGCAGTCGTTACATGATAATTTATATATGCCGGATTTCTTTTCGAAAGGTATGGGTTTTCTATGACGTAGTATTTTTAATAGACTATTGTGTGTTTTGAAGGTAGCAGTAATATTCAATTTATTAAATGTGGAGGTTAGAATCTTTGGCATTATATTTGTGTATGCGGTAGAAATAAATGTTATTTTTGTATCCTTATCTATTGGGGGCTTGGATTTTCGAATTTTATGTTTCTTGATGAGATTATCAATCAACGTGTTATGGTAACCATTAGCTAAAGCTATATGTTTAATGGTATTCACCTCCTCACGGTAATCATCATCACTGAGAGGTACTGCCAACAATCTGCGGATAAAGTAATTATAAGCTGCCAACTTTTGCGAAAATGGATGATAAGAGTCAGCATGTATTGTCACATCAGTGATAGTCGGTTTTCTATAAATATTAAATTTCAATTTATTTACGTGTTTAGTGACAGACAAATCTAAAAAATTCAATTTATTATCCACTTCAGTTTCCAACGTGAATTGAATGTTTTTATTAATATTATTCATATAATGTTTTAGGTTTTCGATCTGTCGTACAGTACCATTGAAAATTAGAAAGGTATCGTCTACATAACGTGCATAAAATATTATATCATTTTTGTATTTGTTATGTGAGAGCAAATGAGAGTTTTCATAAAAATTCAAGTAAACGTCAGCCAATAGACCAGAGAGAGGTGAACCCATGGCCAATCCATCGTCCTGAATAAAAAATTGGTTATTGAAAGCAGAGTAATTTTGTTCTAAGATAGTTTCAAGTAAACCAATTAACTCGTTTATCGTCTGTATATTTAATTTATTATTCTCTAATAAATTTTCTTTTAAGATATTTAGTGTTTCCTTTACTGGTATGTTGGTATACAAATTTACTATATCAAACGATGCTAACTTATAATTTGGTAGTATATCAACATTTTTACATTTATTAATAAAATCCGTGTTGTTTGTGACACTATGATTGTTCTTTAAATTTATGTTTTCTTTGATTACTTTGACGAGTTTTTTAGCTGTTTTGTATGCGGGCGCTGTGGTAAAATTAACGAGTGGTCTGACCGGTATGTCGTGTTTATGAATTTTGGGTAGGCCAGTGAGTTCGGGAGCTTTAGCATTAATAGGCTTCAGGAAGCGACGTGTGCATTCGCTAAACAAATTTACGCAATTATTGATTTTGTTATTCAATGTCTTGACATACATATCAGTAGGATCAGATTTCAAGGTTCTAATATTATTGTTTGAAATAAAGTCGTTTACTTTCGTTTTATACACATCAAAGTCCATGACAACAAGAGTATTCCCCTTATCTGCCTTAGTAATTAGAGCATTATTATCAACTAATTTAGCTTTTATTTGTTTCAATAACTTAAACTCGTTGGAAAATCTTATATGTTTCTGTAAACCATGAGGTGAATGGTTGTCAAAATTATGGTGTTTTATGGTATTATTAAATTTATTATTTATTAAAATGCGTGCTTCAGTTTGTAGTTTTGGATCGGCAATTGTTTTTACTGCAGTTTCTGCATTGATAATTTCTTGTACGATTTGATGTTTATTATTAAGAGGCAAGTTATACTTGATGCCTTTATTAAGGATGTTCATTTCGTAATCATTAAAAGCTATCATAGTTAAATTAGACACACGAGGATAAAATGTGTGTTTACAAGTGATGTCGGTCTCATGGCGATGCTTACTCTTCAAATTATGAATTTTACGCGTCTGTTTAAAGTATGTATTGTGAGTAACGTCAGAGACGTATTTATGTACTGATTCTATAACATTATTTACGATGGCCGGATGAATATCGTTCAAAATATGTAAATGCAATTTATAAAGTCGTGTATTGAGTGCAGATTTCTTAATATACAAAGATTTGATTTCTTCCTTGATCCGAAAAATCTCAGCATGTTTTTTGGTTGCTTTAGCAGCCCTAGAGAGGGCCTTCACATTTATAACTGCATATTTTGGTATTAAATGATTTTTTAAACAGATATTATTAAATTTAATGTGTAAGTTAGTTTTTAGTAACTGGATTTTAATGTTTTGATACTTATATACCACGCTTGCTTGACTAGCCTCCAATTTAAAATGCATATCAGTTCTTGGTATCCAAGTCACGTATTAACAGTAAATTATTATAAATAAATCACCTTATATCCGTCGTGTGACTTCGTTACGTCGATTAAAATGACGCGTTTCAGAACATCTGTTCCATCATCAGATAAAATCGCTCTATTGAGGTCGTTAAACGTTAAAAACACATGTTACACATAATTGTCCACTATGTGAATTATAAATTAAATTACATTTAGGAAGCAAGTGAATTACATAGTGGACAATTATGTGTAACATGTGTTTTTAACGTTTAACGACCTCAATAGAGCGATTTTATCTGATGATGGAACAGATGTTCCGAAACGCGTCATTTTAATCGACGTAACGAAGTCACACGACGGATATAAGGTGATTTATTTATAATAATTTACTGTTCATACATGACTTGGATACCAAGAACTAATATGCACTGTTCTTTATTTCATAGGAAAGTGCATTATATGATTTGTGTATTATAGAGACGAGCAAAAGTGATGGTAAGCGCTCACGTCGGAAACTCGGCAAACTACCAGCGAGATTAAGAAATTCGAACGTGGCAGGAGTAAATTTGAATTCACCATACCGTCATAACCACGAACGCTCAATCGTCCTATTTTTTATTTTAATTGTTTTCAGTTGAAACAATTTGGCGCCACCCGGGAAATACCACCACATATAGAAGAACAGGTAAGGTTCCCACTCGCGTGTACTGGTAATTCGAGAGATCGCTACGGACATCGTCAGCATAAACATAAAGTAACGACCACAACGTGTGAGGCGAACACACTTTTACAAAGACGACATAAGAGTCTGATCGTTACAAATTGGCGACCAACTAGTGTGGCTAGAGTTGAAGACTAGCGGCAGTTACGAAAAAGTATGAAACATTTCATGATCACAAGGGGAAAATCTAAGAAGGGAACTGAGGGTACCGACGAAGAAGAAATGGAAATTATCGAAGAGGATGCCCAAGGGGACCAACCAGAAAACCTAACTCAATCAGAACCGGAAGTAGAAGTAATAGTCGGGGACCAAACAAATAAACTCACACAAAAAGAGGACCTGAGCATGCAAGACCTGATGAATTTCCTAGCCAAAAAAAAAAACAGACAAGGGAAATTAAAAAATTAACAAAAACTTCGGTGAAAAAATAAACCAAATGGAGGAAAAACTTAATGAAAATTCAAGAAGACAAAATGAGATTTTAAGTGAAAACCTAAAGAAACAACTCAAGGAAGACACAGAACTTCTGAATAGTAAGATGGAAAGTAACCATGAAGCCTTGAAGAGAAACCAAGAGATCTTAGAAGAGAAGAGTGAGGAGTTAAAGAAACACATCAAGAAAGATCTGGAAATACTAAATAATAAGATCGAGAATAATAGTGAAACACTCCAATGACAATTGAAGGAAGATGGTGAGAAGAACAGAGAAGAATTAAGGTACATACTAATAGGGTATCGTGAAGAAGTCAAGCAGACAAAAACGGGATGAATAAGAAATGGGAAGAAACAAATTTCATAAGACAGAAAACATTAGATAGTGGTTTCACACAACTGAATGAAACACTAGACAACAGTCTGAAGGTATCAATGAAGAAATAAGAAATAAAGAAGACAAAAGTGTATTGTTACCTGAGAATAAAGATAACAAAATCAAAAAGAAAATTAAGCACATAGAAACCAACCATAGAGGAGTAAAGAAGAACCAAATAATTAAGAAGATTAAGAAAACAAAAGATATAGGAAAAATATGTAAAAAGAGACTAAGTAAAACACGGGAAGAATGGGAGACGATGAAGAATGGACTAATTAATGTGTTTAATCTACCAATTACCGACCATAGTGAACTAATGGATTATAAAGATTGTAGAAGGACTTTAAAAGAAATTATAGAAGGGATTCACAATAAACCAGTAAATAAAAACTTCAACAACTCTATATTTAAATGGAAATTACCAGAAATAGAAATGCAAAATAAACCAATATCAGTGAGAACATCAATGATGCAGGTACGATTAACTTCGTTGAGTATTAACAACACATAATCAAGTAGTTGATGTAGGAATGGATACAAATGAACACATGGTATTAGAAGAATTGTGGTACGAGATAGAAGAGACATATTTTGCAAAGACGGAAATAGTTCTACACACCAGAGTTATCCGAACAACAAGTGAGGATGAAATAATGGACCATGGGTAAACTAGATACCACACATCGAGAAATGGGACTGATTTTCGAATTACCGACCAAGACAACCAATGGAAAAGAAAAGAGATAAAGAATTACAAAATTCAAAAAAAATGTAAGATCAATTTACAATAATATTCAGATAACATATGAGGTAAAATTAAAAAAAATAATAAAGGAATAAATTACAAAAAATTCCTAATAGTAAGAACAACAAACTTACAATAATGTTTAGATAATAACTGAGACAAAACAAGATACACAAATAAAGTGAAAACAAGAATTAATAATGTAAGAGAATTAGAAAGGAGACCAATTAAAATAAACAAATACAGAACGAAGCAAGACCTGCTATTAAGACAAATACATAAAATTATAAAGAATATAGAATATTCAAAGAAAAACAAAATATTATGAACTGGTACAAGAAAGAAAAAAAAAATATAAAAAGCAAATATACAGCAAGTGGCTAAAGCAAAATAAGGGTAATCAACAATGAAGAAGAAAAGAAAAGATGTCTAAAATAATTTAAATGATCACAAGAAGAAAAGAAAAACAAACTAATTAAAAGTTAGAAATAATGAAATTAACAACTAAATAAATAAAAACGATTAACTGTGTGAGTAGATAACAGAATATAGCAAAGGTACAGCGGAAGAAAGAATGAGTAAAAGGCGAAAATTATGTAAAAAACCATGAAGTGGACAATCCCCAAAATATTATTATTAATGAAAGTCACAAGATGACAAAAAGGTATTTAAGATTGACTGAGAATAGGTCAAGCAATCAATTAACTGAGCACAGATGATGTTCCTCTGATCTCAGAAAAAAAGGTAGTAATGGAAGAAACCAGGTACTAAATGTTAGGGAAATTATATAACAGGGAGAACGCACTAATGGAAATGAATAAAAAGGGATCTAAATAAAAAGGAGTGGAACAAGTAAGAAGAGAAAGAAGAAAGAAGAAATAAACAACAAGAAAAAGGAAAAAATTATATATAACTGATTATTTCATAAAAAACTATGCTAGTGTTTTACCAAAATGATAAATTTTGAAAGAGAGACATTATGTTTGTAACAGTACAGACTGACTCAGTACCAGAATTATGGGAATTATGGGTATTTTCAATGTTTATATTATGTATTTATTAAACAGACAGAATGGTTAGGTACATTGTCCCTCTGGAAAAAAGGAACAACGTAAATTCGGCCAGAGTAGAACACCAAGGTCTCCGGTGGACGTGAAAACATCAAAATATACCATGGCGGTGTTTATGACGAAGTACAACAATATGCATTATGATTGGTCTATAACACTAGTCCGTCATCGCTAAGAACAATGACGCACTGAGTACAATGTGTGTAACGAGGCGTTGTCCAGCAAGACAAAGCGGGATGACGTAAGAACTACACACACACAAGCAAAAATTTACATTTGCCTCGCTCTCATTTCAACGCAATTCTTCAGAGGAGACACAGCGATGTATCGCTGTGTGAACGATTTTCTACAAATAGTTCACAATAACTAGAGCAAAATACTATCAGTAATAGTGGAGCAATGAAAGCTCATTTTGTTTAGTAGTATGAATATTAAAATGTAAAATCAGTGCATATATCTCTCCAGTTAGACTCAGCAGAATTAGAGGCGAACACCGGACCTTACCATGGGCGTCACACAACAGCATCGGATGGACAACACCAAACGATAAGCAGAGAAGTCCCATTTTATTATTTGTTATAGTTTTATGAGCTCATTAATACAGAATCACTAATTAAAAGAATGTACGGGGTTAAAGATGAATGTGTGTGAGAGTGAACGAGTAAACTTATGGCCATAACCACAAAATGCTGAGGGCATTGGTTTGTGTATTAACGAATTCAATTAATAAATGTTTTTAAGCTGCAGCAATACAATTTGCACTGATATTAATTTAGCAGACAAAAGAAGTATAGAGAGTAAAATGAGATATAAAAATAACAGCCATTTTGTTTTGGTCATGTTATATGACGTCATTGTTTTGACCGCATGGTCGTGTCTGTAATACATTCTGGAGCATTAAATTTTGATGGTTATTCTCAACAATACAGTGTTATCAATTGTGTCGTCCACTGTGTTTCGAAATCTTACTGTACCCGAAACCCTGGAACCCTTAGGTATAAAGCAGTGTATAAAAGCAGAAGATGAGCCCGGCAAATAATGAAATTGGTGAGTACCAGTAATACCGAATTATGGTATTTGTCATACATATCCTACTAGAAATATGTAATAGTATTATCAGTATTATATCATTATTATTGAAAGAGTTAGTAAGAGTACAATTGACGCCCTCACTGGGACTTGATAAATTAGAATTATGGGTAAGATAACATTATTTATGTATTTAAAGTTTATTGACAAAGGTAGTATTGATACATACAAATATAAATACATTTATATTATATATATTATTAGTTAGTAATAGTACAATTGGTCGCCCTCACAGTGGACTTTATATAAAATTAATTTATATAAAACAGATAGATGGAGAAACACAGAAGACGATATATAATGAATGAGAGGTTATGTTGTTAAAGTCAAATAGTTAAATACGAGTGGAGTATATTGCGTAGTCAGATACAAATAAAGATAAATAACCATTTAAAATGCTAAAATACAAAATGGCAGAAAACAATAATAGCATAGAAATAGAAAATTCAGAGACAGAATCCATTTTACTGGAAAGACACATTAGCTCAACACCCAAAGTAGTCGAAAATAAAATATCATTAGAAGACCTGTTCGCATTGATTAAAACACAAAATAGTGTGTTAAAAGAGATTGACGAGAAGTTTGATAGCCTCGAAAATGAATTGAAAAAACAAAATAATGTGCAAGATGTAAAATTGAACCAATTAGAAGAGAGATTAGAAAAATTTAAAAACGAAATACAGAAACAAAATTGTAACATTGACAAGGTAGACAAATCAGATAGAAATAAAGACAAGGTAAGTAGTGGTGAGAATTATAATAGAATTACAAATATGGTGTTAGAAAATAATTGTGTGAGTATTGAGAGTAGTGATAAAAGTATAATGGGAGTAGAATTTGATAATGAAGTGATAAAAAGTGTTGATGAGTTAGAGAGAAAGTATAGAGAGAATTTACAGATAAAGGGGTTGCAGGGGGTAAAATTTTCCCTTAATGTTGTAGTAGGGGGTGAAGTAAAGACTTCACGTGTGTTTAGGAAGGACGAGAGTGCCTTCAATGCGTATTTGGAAGACAAAAGGTCTACAAATAAAGTGGTCCCTGGTTTTTTTTGTGCACTTCACAGGTGGTGCAGTGATAAAGTAGTAGAGTCCCCTGCATATATGGAGAGAGAGTGTGTAGCTTGGTATGATGGTGAGAAATGTTTTGAGAGAGAGAGAAAGAGAGAAATTGAGATATATAAAGTAAAGAAAAATTATGAAGAGTTTATGAAAAGGTTAGGTGTAGAGATGATATGTAATAAAAATAATAAGTACCTACCTTGTAAGGAAGCGGATATAGCAGTAGTAGGAGATGATAATGAAAATAATGACTTAGTAACTTATCTGATGGTGACGAATTATACTGGAGGTGACAGGACAATAACCAATCGTGACAGGTTATATGATAAATTGATAGGTGATAACCCTATTAATTATGATGGTTTTATAAAATATAAGAATTTAAATGTGTATTGTATTAATGATGTTAATATAAGGTATTTAATAAAAAATAAATTGTACAGACCAAAGATTAGACTATTGTTCGACGATATGGGGTAATTGTTTATTGTGTTATGAACATTTAATTGTGTGGACAGTGTTTTTAAAAATGGACTGATTAGGACTGATTATGGTAAATGATTTAGTGATTATGTGAATTGTATATTTTGTGTATTGATGTCTATGTATTTGTGTATTTTTGCTGTTGTGTATTTTATGTATTTTTATGTAAACATGTATTGTAGGATTTTAAATAACTGAAGAAAGCTAAATGATATTATGGAATTTAGATTTTAAAGGGTTAGTAAATGATTAAGCAGGTAATGTATTTGGATATGAAAGGTGTTGTTAGCAGATAAGTGATAAATTTTGTAGTGGTGTATTAAGTTGAAATGTTGTAAAAGAGTTTGGGTAGTAAGGATAAAATAGAGGCATGGGAATTAGTTAGATAGAGTTATTGGGAGTTAGGAAAAATAAAGTGTTGAGATGTTGATAGTATATAAAGAGGTGTTAGATATTTTAGGGACACAGTGGTTAGTAATTATATGTAGAGGTGAGTAATGTGCATGGTAATTATATTTGTTGTTGATGGTGATATTTTGTAATAAGGGTATTGGTGTAGGAGTCCAACGAGAGATGTTGAGACAGGAAGGGATTGTTGTGTGCCGGAAAGGGTTATCTGAAAAGGGTCAGAAACCGATAAGGGAATGAGCATAGTGAGGGAATACACACATACTAGTACAAAAAGGCGCGGTGCCAGAGGTTTTAAATGGGATTTGTGAAGGGGGTTATTAAGAGATATTGGTGTCAAAATGTATATTAATGGTTAGAAGCGGTTGTTAGTAGAGAAAAGGGGGTAGTAAGGTTAGGTTGACAGATGCCAAAATAAGTCAGAGAAAATAATGAATAATAGAGAGTCACCCAAACGAGTAAGGATAGAAGGGTTAGAAAAGGAAAATTCAGGATAGGAAGGTAATTGTAACAGAAGGTAAGGATAAATTTGAAATTGTTGTATAGAATCTAATGAAGGTCAAATAATTAAAAGTTAATAGAGAATTGTTGAAGTAGTAATGTGATAAAGTTTGGTACAAATCATGTAAATTTAAATTGTTTAATGTAAGGTAAATGTAACAATGTTAATATGTAATGTACAATGTTTTATGATGTTTTATTATGTTGGGGGGCAACAGAGTGTGTGGTTAGGAGGTCGTTACAGGGGTAATGACGATAACAGTGTTAAGAGATAGTATATTCTAAAGTTGAAAATCTAAAGTTACAAGTGAAGATTGATAAAAAATATTCTAGTAAGCTGCCATTTACAAAATAGATAAAGGATTATAAGTTGAGCAATAGAATTCAAATAATAAAAGTATCTGCCATGATAGTTGTAAGCTGAATTTGTAGAATTAATTAGGTGAAGGTATTTTGGGGGTATATTAAAGAATTATTGATATATTGTGTTATGTGTGTAGTTATAGATATGTTGTTATTTTCTTACAAATAAGAAATTGATTTGGTGGTGGTAAAAAATCAATGTATTTTAAGTCTTGTTGTGATTATGTGAAACTTTTGAATTAGAAACAAACCAATGCCCCAAACACAAACCAATGCGTCTAAAGGGGAACATATCAGTTGTAGATGCGTAAGTGTATCAGACCACTATTTTGAATTTTGTATTGAATGTTTCAGAGTTTTGTGGTGTTGTGACCGCAGTCCTGGGCTGGCTGGAGCGTCAGAACAGGAGTGTAGAGTGCCTCATGGCCTTATGGTGTAGGGATCTCTCAGGAGAAGTCCAGTAAGGTCAGGGGGTGCGACCAACATCATGGGACCAAGGGTAAGTGATGATAAAATTTTTTTTTTGTAACATTACAGGGGGTTGTGGTGACGTATCTAGACTGATCCTTTTAGGAGAGTGTGAATGAGTCAAGGAAATTTTTTTGTGTTCCTACTCAAAAAAAATTTTCCTTGAGGGGGTTTGTAACAGTACAGACTGAATCAGTACCAGAATTATGGGAATTATGGGTATTTTCAATGTTTATATTATGTATTTATTAAACAGACAGAATGGTT
The DNA here is from genome assembly GCA_034769895.1 of Magicicada septendecula. NCBI lineage: Eukaryota > Metazoa > Arthropoda > Insecta > Hemiptera > Cicadidae > Magicicada > Magicicada septendecula. The sequence goes on from CM068375.1 coordinate 263,952,034, forward strand.
AGGTACATTGTCCCTCTGGAAAAAAGGAACAACGTAAATTCGGCCAGAGTAGAACACCAAGGTCTCCTCTCCGGTGGACATGAAAACATCAAAATATACCATGGCGGTGTTTATGACGAAGTACAACAATATGCATTATGATTGGTCTATAACACTAGTCCGTCATCGCTAAGAACAATGACGCACTGAGTACAATGTGTGTAACGAGGCGTTGTCCAGCAAGACAAAGCGGGATGACGTAAGAACTACACACACACAAGCAAAAATTTACATTTGCCTTGCTCTCATTTCAACGCAATTCTTCAGAGGAGACACAGCGATGTATCGCTGTGTGAACGATTTTCTACAAATAGTTCACAATAACTAGAGCAAAATACTATCAGTAATAGTGGAGCAATGAAAGCTCATTTTGTTTAGTAGTATGAATATTAAAATGTAAAATCAGTGCATATATCTCTCCAGTTAGACTCAGCAGAATTAGAGGCGAACACCGGACCTTACCATGGGCGTCACACAACAGCATCGGATGGACAACACCAAACGATAAGCAGAGAAGTCCCATTTTATTATTTGTTATAGTTTTATGAGCTCATTAATACAGAATCACTAATTAAAAGAATGTACGGGGTTAAAGATGAATGTGTGTGAGAGTGAACGAGTAAACTTATGGCCATAACCACAAAATGCTGAGGGCATTGGTTTGTGTATTAACGAATTCAATTAATAAATGTTTTTAAGCTGCAGCAATACAATTTGCACTGATATTAATTTAGCAGACAAAAGAAGTATAGAGAGTAAAATGAGATATAAAAATAACAGCCATTTTGTTTTGGTCATGTTATATGACGTCATTGTTTTGACCGCATGGTCGTGTCTGTAATACATTCTGGAGCATTAAATTTTGATGGTTATTCTCAACAATACAGTGTTATCAATTGTGTCGTCCACTGTGTTTCGAAATCTTACTGTACCCGAAACCCTGGAACCCTTAGGTATAAAGCAGTGTATAAAAGCAGAAGATGAGCCCGGCAAATAATGAAATTGGTGAGTACCAGTAATACCGAATTATGGTATTTGTCATACATATCCTACTAGAAATATGTAATAGTATTATCAGTATTATATCATTATTATTGAAAGAGTTAGTAATAGTACATGTTACAATACAAAAAGCCACACCAATACCAGGGAAAAAATGATGAATCAACTACATTAAATGTTTAAACTAATGAAAATAAAATGACTATGACGCGACAAACGACTATGACCCAACCCAAGTGATTGACTCAATAAAATTAAATCAAATGAGAAGGTAAATGAAAAGGAAACAAACAAAATACAAATGAAATAAAATGAGAAGAAATGAAAAGACACAAACGAATAATATAGAACAGAAAAGGAGAAATGTTACACTCAATTAAAGTAATGAAAAAGAAACCAATAAATAATAAATGTAAATGATAATTATTAGTATCGACTAAATAATAAATGTAGATGATAATTGTTAAAATCCAATAAAGTAAAGACAAACAAAGTACACTAACCAAATAAATAGAGAGTAAATATTATAAATAACTCTATAATGATATGAACTTGTTAACAGTATAACTAACCATTGTAAAGTGAGAGATAGATAGATAGTGAACATGAGTAAGTGAGAAAGAGAATTTAATGTTAGGGAATACCCACTAGTAACACTTAAGTACTATAAAAAGTGCAAAGTGCCAGTGTAAACCCCCAAAATAAATAGAAACCCTATTGATAGGTATAGACACCTAAAAACCAGTGATAAACACTAAAGGTTAATGGTGAAAAGTGCTAGTAAATAAGAATATTGTTATTATTAGGATTAAGAGTAATTGTAGATGGGGAATACAACAGTATTCAGGGAAAAAATCCCATGGAGAGTCAAAATGTTAGTGTTACCATGGTTAGCTAGTAAATATTAGAAAAGAAAAAATGTGGTAAAGAATGTAAATGCAAAATCAATAAACATCCTATGTTCAAAGGGATAGTTAATTAGATAAAGTAAATGGTGTGATGATGTTTGTCAGCAAAAAATAAATAAGAATAAACAAAATGTAAACAAGAGTAGCATAATAACTGTTAACAATGGTTTGATTAAGTTTATGAGTAGGAATATGGCTGAAAGAGTTATACAGACCATAAGCCTAAATGTTATATTTTATAGAGAATAGTAAATAATAGACCAATTATAAACAATGGCAATATAAATAAGAAAAAAGATAAATTCATATAAATCTAATAATATTGGAAAAGCAGTTAGAAAATAATACACAAACCATGATTTTGTAAAATAATGAAAACATACAATTATTATAAAACAGACCCACATCAATTCAACAAGTAAACAAATCATTAGTAACACAAAACAAAACATGTATAAGGGTAAAATAAGATTTAATTTGTATAAAATAAGAAAAGATAGCCAATTACTACTTAGGCCTATGAAATGTCTAACTGTAAAAAACCAAAAACAACAAATTGTAAGAAATTAACTATGATATTGGCAAATCCAAGGCAAGTAAATAGTTAATGATAATTAGTGGATCATATTAAGAGATAAATGTTAAATTAAGGGCATAAAATAAGAAAGAAATATAATTAGATAATATCAACATAACTGTCAAAACATTAATACATAAGCAAACCCAGCTTTGAGGGCTGTCAAAATGATCTTTGAAAGAAAATACGAACAGTTGTGATAATATCTCATACTTAGATAAGAAGACCGAAGAATAATAGCAATCAGAAGATATTTAGTCATTTTGAATAAAAATTCAAATATTATAACAATGGGCTTAAGTCATGAATAGCCAATGAGATTCAATCAGTTACCATGACAACTGAACGTTATTTATGAATATTCCGTTAGAAACTGTTAGTCCATTATTGAAGCTCAAGACGAATAGACGCCAAGCCGTAAAGACTCAAATTTTAATACAAAACGATAAAAAGTAATCCAAATTTAATAAAATGAACAAGTAAGAAGATGATGAAGGACTAGGACATCCAACTGAGGACAAGGACCAATCTATTAAATTCTAAATTAATAAATTTCAATCAACTTATACGAAAAAGAAGCCAGGCATAATTAAATCCCAAAATGATGGAAGACTGATGACCACAGATGACCCCAACCCATTTCAACTGAATGACATTACACCTCAAGTCAACTGATTTGATAAGTATTGCTGAGTTACCCGAATTTATGGATTAAATTCTTTTTAATTTTTTCTCACAACACTTTGAACTCTCATTATAAACTGATCATCTTATTTCTTTCAAAGATTAATTAAAAAATTAAACACTAAACTTATGTGAACTAGAAAAATAACCTATATATAAATTACGAACTTTTGAAACACACTTTATAACACTTCAGGAACAAATTGTAATTACTCCTTATAGTATATAAGTACCAGTAATGTAAGGTAGTGTACTTTATTGTAATCAAATTGATATTTTTTCGTAAACCAAAAGAATCCAGATTCATGAATGAAATTAATAATAAACAACAAAGTAGACACCATGTCTAAATAACTCGTTCACAATCGATTTCGCCAAGCCTTGAGATACAACTGTCTTTTACCGCCGGTGCAAATTTGCTTAATAACAAAGTATAATTTTGTATAATACTGAATAACTACTAATCACAATTTAATAAACTAGTACAGAGTTGTAACCACTGTTCTTTATTTCATAGGAAAGTGCATTATATGATTTGTGTATTATAGAGACGAGCAAAAGTGATGGTAAGCACTCACATCGGAAACTCGGCAAACTACCAGCGAGATTAAGAAATTCGAACGTGGCAGGAGTAAATTTGAATTCACCATACCGTCATAGCCACGAACGCTCAATCGTCCTATTTTTTATTTTAATTGTTTTCAGTTGAAACAATTTGGCGCCATCCGGGAAATACCACCACATACAGAAGAACAGGTAAGGTTCCCACTCGCGTGTACTGGTAATTCGAGAGATCGCTACGGACATCGTCAGCGTAAACATAAAGTAACGACCACGACATGTGAGGCAAACACACTTTTACAAAGACGACATAAGGGTCTGATCGTTACAAATTGGCGACCAACTAGTGTGGCTAGAGTTGAAGACTAGCGGCGGTTACGAAAAAGTATGAAACATTCCATGATCACAAGGGGAAAATCTAAGAAGGGAACTGAGGGTACCGACGAAGAAGAAATGGAAATGATTGAAGAAATTATCGAAGAGGATGCCCAAGGGGACCAACCAGAAAACCTAACTCAATCAGAACCGGAAGTAGAAGTAATAGTCGGGGACCAAACAAATAAACTCACACAAAAAGAGGACCTGAGCATGCAAGACCTGATGAATTTCCTAGCCAAAAAAAAACAGACAAGGGAAATTAAAAAATTAACAAAAACTTCGGTGAAAAAATAAACCAAATGGAGGAAAAACTTAATGAAAATTCAAGAAGACAAAATGAGATTTTAAGTGAAAACCTAAAGAAACAACTCAAGGAAGACACAGAACTTCTGAATAGTAAGATGGAAAGTAACCATGAAGCCTTGAAGAGAAACCAAGAGATCTTAGAAGAGAAGAGTGAGGAGTTAAAGAAACACATCAAGAAAGATCTGGAAATACTAAATAATAAGATCGAGAATAATAGTGAAACACTCCAATGACAATTGAAGGAAGACGGTGTGAAGAACAGAGAAGAATTAAGGTACATACTAATAGGGAATCGTGAAGAAGTCAAGCAGACAAAAACGGGATGAATAAGAAATGGGAAGAAACAAATTTCATAAGACAGAAAACATTAGATAGTGGTTTCACACAATTGAATGAAACACTAGACAACAGTCTGAAGGTATCAATGAAGAAATAAGAAATAAAGAAGACAAAAGTGTATTGTTACCTGAGAATAAAGATAACAAAAACAAAAAGAAAATTAAGCACATAGAAACCAACCATAGAGGAGTAAAGAAGAACCAAATAATTAAGAAGATTAAGAAAACAAAAGATATAGGAAAAATATGTAAAAAGAGACTAATTAAAACACGGGAAGAATGGGAGATGATGAAGAATGGACTAATTAATGTGTTTAATCTACCAATTACCGACCATAGTGAACTAATGGATTATAAAGATTGTAGAAGGACTTTAAAAGAAATTATAGAAGGGATTCACAATAAACCAGTAAATAAAAACTTCAAAAACTCTATATTTAAATGGAAATTACCAGAAATAGAAATGCAAAATAAACCAATATCAGTGAGAACATCAATGATGCAGGTACGATTAACTTCGTTGAGTATTAACAACATAATCAAGTAGTTGATGTAGGCATGGATACAAATGAACACATGGTATTAGAAGAATTGTGGTACGAGATAGAAGAGACATATTTCGCAAAGACGGAAATAGTTCTACACACCAGAGTTATCCGAACAACAAGTGAGGATGAAATAATGGACCATGGGTAAACTAGATACCACACATCGAGAAATGGGACTGATTTTCGAATTACCGACCAAGACAACCAATGGAAAAGAAAAGAGATAAAGAATTACAAAATACAAAAAAATTGTAAGATCAACTTACAATAATATTTAGATAACATATGAGGTAAAATAAAAAAATAATAATAAAGGAATAAATTACAAATAATTCCTAATAGTAAGAACAACAAACTTACAATAATATTTAGATAATAACTGAGACAAAACAAGATACACAAATAAAGTGAAAACAAGAATTACTAATGTAAGAGAATTAGAAAGGAGACCAATTAAAATAAACAAATACAGAACGAAGCAAGACCTGCTATTAAGACAAATACATAAAATTATAAAGAATATAGAATATTCAAAGAAAAACAAAATATTATGAACTGGTACAAGAAAGAAAAAAAACAATAAGCAAATATACAGCAAGTGGCTAAAGCAAAATAAGGGTAATCAACAATGAAGAAGAAAAGAAAAGATGTCTAAAATAATTTAAATGATCACAAGAAGAAAAGAAAACAAACTAATTAAAAGTTAGAAATAATGAAATTAACAACTAAATAAATAAAAACGATCAACTGTGTGAGTAGATAACAGAATATAGCAAAGGTACAGCGGAAGAAAGAATGAGTAAAAGGCGAAAATTATGTAAAAAACCATGAAGTGGACAATCCCCAAAATATTATTATTAATGAAAGTCACAAGATGACAAAAAGGTATTTAAGATTGACTGAGAATAGGTCAAGCAATCAATTAACTGAGCACAGATGATGTTCCTCTGATCTCAGAAAAAAAGGTAGTAATGGAAGAAACCAGGTACTAAATGTTAGGGAAATTATATAACAGGGAGAACGCACTAATGGAAATGAATAAAAAGGGATCTAAATAAAAAGGAGTGGAACAAGTAAGAAGAGAAAGAAGAAAGAAGAAATAAAAAACAAGAAAAAGGAAAAAATTATATATAACTGATAATTTCATAAAAAACTATGCTAGTGTTTTACCAAAATGATAAATTTTGAAAGAGAGACATTATGTTACAATACAAAAAGACACACCAATACCAGGGAAAAAATGATGAATCAACTACATTAAATGTTTAAACTAATGAAAATAAAATGACTATGACGCGACAAACGACTATGACCCAACCCAAGTGATTGACTCAATAAAATTAAATCAAATGAGAAGGTAAATGAAAAGGAAACAAACAAAATACAAATGAAATAAAATGAGAAGAAATGAAAAGACACAAACGAATAATATAGAACAGAAAAGGAGAAATGTTACACTCAATTAAAGTAATGAAAAAGAAACCAATAAATAATAAATGTAAATGATAATTATTAGTATCGACTAAATAATAAATGTAGATGATAATGGTTAAAATCCAATAAAGTAAAGACAAACAAAGTACACTAACCAAATAAATAGAGAGTAAATATTATAAATAACTCTATAATGATATGAACTTGTTAACAGTATAACTAACCATTGTAAAGTGAGAGATAGATAGATAGTGAACATGAGTAAGTGAGAAAGAGAATTTAATGTTAGGGAATACCCACTAGTAACACTTAAGTACTATAAAAAGTGCAAAGTGCCAGTGTAAACCCCCAAAATAAATAGAAACCCTATTGATAGGTATAGACACCTAAAAACCAGTGATAAACACTAAAGGTTAATGGTGAAAAGTGCTAGTAAATAAGAATATTGTTATTATTAGGATTAAGAGTAATTGTAGATGGGGAATACAACAGTATTCAGGGAAAAAATCCCATGGAGAGTCAAAATGTTAGTGTTACCATGGTTAGCTAGTAAATATTAGAAAAGAAAAAATGTGGTAAAGAATGTAAATGCAAAATCAATAAACATCCTATGTTCAAAGGGATAGTTAATTAGATAAAGTAAATGGTGTGATGATGTTTGTCAGCAAAAAATAAATAAGAATAAACAAAATGTAAACAAGAGTAGCATAATAACTGTTAAGAATTGTTTGATTAAGTTTATGAGTAGGAATATGGCTGAAAGAGTTATACAGACCATAAGCCTAAATGTTATATTTTATAGAGAATAGTAAATAATAGACCAATTATAAACAATGGCAATATAAATAAGAAAAAAGATAAATTCATATAAATCTAATAATATTGGAAAAGCAGTTAGAAAATAATAGACAAACCATGATTTTGTAAAATAATGAAAACATACAATTATTATAAAACAGACCCACATCAATTCAACAAGTAAACAAATCATTAGTAACACAAAACAAAACATGTATAAGGGTAAAATAAGATTTAATTTGTATAAAATAAGAAAAGATAGCCAATTACTACTTAGGCCTATGAAATGTCTAACTGTAAAAAACCAAAAACAACAAATTGTAAGAAATTAACTATGATATTGGCAAATCCAAGGCAAGTAAATAGTTAATGATAATTAGTGGATCATATTAAGAGATAAATGTTAAATTAAGGACATAAAATAAGAAAGAAATATAATTAGATAATATCAACATAACTGTCAAAACATTAATACATAAGCAAACCCAGCTTTGAGGGTTGTCAAAATGATCTTTGAAAGAAAATACGAACAGTTGTGATAATATCTCATACTTAGATAAGAAGACCGAAGAATAATAGCAATCAGAAGATATTTAGTCATTTTGAATAAAAATTCAAATATTATAAAAATGGGCTTAAGTCATGAATAGCCAATGAGATTCAATCAGTTACCATGACAACTGAACGTTATTTATGAATATTCCGTTAGAAACTGTTAGTCCATTATTGAAGCTCAAGACGAATAGACGCCAAGCCGTAAACGACTCAAATTTTAATACAAAACGATAAAAAGTAATCCAAATTTAATAAAATGAACAAGTAAGAAGATGATGAAGGACTAGGACATCCAACTGAGGACAAGGACCAATTTATTAAATTCTAAATTAATAAATTTCAATCAACTTATACGAAAAAGAAGCCAGGCATAATTAAATCCCAAAATGATGGAAGATTGATGACCACAGATGACCCCAACCCATTTCAACTGAATGACATTACACCTCAAGTCAACTGATTTGATAAGTATTGCTGAGTTACCCGAATTTATGGATTAAATTCTTTTTAATTTTTTCTCACAACACTTTGAACTCTCATTATAAACTGATCATCTTATTTCTTTCAAAGATTAATTAAAAAATTAAACACTAAACTTATGTGAACTAGAAAAATAACCTATATAAAAATTACGAAATTTTGAAACACACTTTATAACACTTGTAAAGGTACCGATTTTCTTACCTTTTTAATTAAAAATTACTCATCATAAAATAATACTCACCGCTGCCAGAATTTTACTTACCGTCATAGTCCCCGTAAAACATACCTTTAAAAATTACCCAAGGTCGCCACGATATTTTCTGGTTTAATATCGAAATTATTCTACACACTTGCCCTTATAAAAATCCCGCTATCTGACTACCCTTAAAACTCAGAAAATCCCAAATTTCGTTAAACGAGTTGTCAGCACAGAAAACTAGGAAATGGTTATGGCGTAATGACTTACTCTAACACATACTTTATCTTAAATAAAATCTGAATTTATTATAAGGTGAAATTTTATGAATTAATAAAATAAACATTTCTTAATCAACTAGCCTCTAACAAACTATTATGAACCAGTACTAAATTTTTTCCCTTAGAGATCTCGTTTGAAATTTAACACGTTATGCATAACAAAGGAAAAATGGTGTTTGATTTTATTCAATTGATTATGTTCTTAAGTTTGCTACTCATCTGGTCAATGCAATCCACAATTTCCGCCACCACGTGTTACGTACTTTTTGTTTGTAGAACACTCCGAAAACTGATTTTATACTGTTTAACTTGGATTATTTTCTCAATCACAAATGTTAAGGCTGTTTCACAAATAACAGCACTATTCTTTTCAATCGGTCAGCTTACATTGTTCGCAAGCACATTTTTTTGGCAAACTGCGCGTTAACACTTTACTTGATAGGCCGATTAGATTATTTTCGGCCTATCTTGCGCCCGAGGCCACTGTTTAATTTTAAATTACAACTTTACTGTCTGATGCTGGCTGTCTGTTGTTCACTCTCTACTGACACACTGCAGACTGTGGACTGTGTCACAAGGCTGCTACTGGCGGTTACGCAATGCGTCTGGCAATTGTTTTGACTAACAATGTGCACTGCTGTACTGGAGGCTCCTTACAGGTGCAGTTAACTATTGAATTACTGAATTAAATACTGATTTATATAAAATAAAATTCCCATTTCTGTACCGTTACACACTTCAGGAACAAATTGTAATTACTCCTTATAGTATATAGTACCAGTAATGTAAGGTAGTGTACTTTATTGTAATCAAATTGATATTTTTTCGTAAACCAAAAGAATCCAGATTCATGAACGAAATTAATAATAAACAACAAAGTAGACACCATGTCTAAATAACTCGTTCACAATCGATTTCGCCAAGCCTTGAGATACAATTGTCTTTTACCGCCGGTGCAAATTTGCTTAATAACAAAGTATAATTTTGTATAATACTGAATAACTACTAATCACAATTTAATAAACTAGTACAGAGTTGTAACCACTGTTCTTTATTTCATAGGAAAGTGCATTATATGATTTGTGTATTATAGAGACGAGCAAAAGTGATGGTAAGCACTCACATCGGAAACTCGGCAAACTACCAGCGAGATTAAGAAATTCGAACGTGTCAGGAGTAAATTTGAATTCACCATACCGTCATAGCCACGAACGCTCAATCGTCCTATTTTTTATTTTAATTGTTTTCAGTTGAAACAATTTGGCGCCATCCGGGAAATACCACCACATACAGAAGAACAGGTAAGGTTCCCACTCGCGTGTACTGGTAATTCGAGAGATCGCTACGGACATCGTCAGCGTAAACATAAAGTAACGACCACGACATGTGAGGCAAACACACTTTTACAAAGACGACATAAGGGTCTGATCGTTACAAATTGGCGACCAACTAGTGTGGCTAGAGATGAAGACTAGCGGCGGTTACGAAAAAGTATGAAACATTCCATGATCACAAGGGGAAAATCTAAGAAGGGAACTGAGGGTACCGACGAAGAAGAAATGGAAATGATTGAAGAAATGATCGAAGAGGATGCCCAAGGGGACCAACCAGAAAACCTAACTCAATCAGAACCGGAAGTAGAAGTAATAGTCGGGGACCAAACAAATAAACTCACACAAAAAGAGGACCTGAGCATGCAAGACCTGATGAATTTCCTAGCCAAAAAAAACAGACAAGGGAAATTACAAAATTAACAAAAACTTCGGTGAAAAAATAAACCAAATGGAGGAAAAACTTAATGAAAATTCAAGAAGACAAAATGAGATTTTAAGTGAAAACCTAAAGAAACAACTCAAGGAAGACACAGAACTTTTGAATAGTAAGATGGAAAGTAACCATGAAGCCTTGAAGAGAAACCAAGAGATCTTAGAAGAGAAGAGTGAGGAGTTAAAGAAACACATCAAGAAAGATCTGGAAATACTAAATAATAAGATCGAGAATAATAGTGAAACACTCCAATGACAATTGAAGGAAGACGGTGAGAAGAACAGAGAAGAATTAAGGTACATACTAATAGGGTATCGTGAAGAAGTCAAGCAGACAAAAACGGGATGAATAAGAAATGGGAAGAAACAAATTTCATAAGACAGAAAACATTAGATAGTGGTTTCACACAATTGAATGAAACACTAGACAACAGTCTGAAGGTATCAATGAAGAAATAAGAAATAAAGAAGACAAAAGTGTATTGTTACCTGAGAATAAAGATAACAAAAACAAAAAGAAAATTAAGCACATAGAAACCAACCATAGAGGAGTAAAGAAGAACCAAATAATTAAGAAGATTAAGAAAACAAAAGATATAGGAAAAATATGTAAAAAGAGACTAATTAAAACACGGGAAGAATGGGAGATGATGAAGAATGGACTAATTAATGTGTTTAATCTACCAATTACCGACCATAGTGAACTAATGGATTATAAAGATTGTAGAAGGACTTTAAAAGAAATTATAGAAGGGATTCACAATAAACCAGTAAATAAAAACTTCAACAACCCTATATTTAAATGGAAATTGCCAGAAATAGAAATGCAAAATAAACCAATATCAGTGAGAACATCAATGATGCAGGTACGATTAACTTCGTTGAGTATTAACAACATAATCAAGTAGTTGATGTAGGCATGGATACAAATGAACACATGGTATTAGAAGAATTGTGGTACGAGATAGAAGAGACATATTTCGCAAAGACGGAAATAGTTCTACACACCAGAGTTATCCGAACAACAAGTGAGGATGAAATAATGGACCATGGGTAAACTAGATACCACACATCGAGAAATGGGACTGATTTTCGAATTACCGACCAAGACAACCAATGGAAAAGAAAAGAGATAAAGAATTACAAAATTCAAAAAAAATGTAAGATCAACTTACAATAATATTTAGATAACATATGAGGTAAAATAAAAAAATAATAATAAAGGAATAAATTACTAAAAATACCTAATAGTAAGAACAACAAACTTACAATAATATTTAGATAATAACTGAGACAAAACAAGATACACAAATAAAGTGAAAACAAGAATTAATAATGTAAGAGAATTAGAAAGGAGACCAATTAAAATAAACAAATATAGAACGAAGCAAGACCTGCTATTAAGACAAATACATAAAATTATAAAGAATATAGAATATTCAAAGAAAAACAAAATATTATGAACTGGTACAAGAAAGAAAAAAAACAATAAGCAAATATACAGCAAGTGGCTAAAGCAAAATAAGAGTAATCAACAATGAAGAAGAAAAGAAAAGATGTCTAAAATAATTAAAATGATCACAAGAAGAAAAGAAAAACAAACTAATTAAAAGTTAGAAATAATGAAATTAACAACTAAATAAATAAAAACGATCAACTGTGTGAGTAGATAACAGAATATAGCAAAAGTACAGCGGAAGAAAGAATGAGTAAAAGGCGAAAATTATGTAAAAAACCATGAAGTGGACAGACAATCCCCAAAATATTATTATTAATGAAAGTCACAAGATGACAAAAAGGTATTTAAGATTGACTGAGAATAGGTCAAGCAATCAATTAACTGAGCACAGATGATGTTCCTCTGATCTCAGAAAAAAAGGTAGTAATGGAAGAAACCAGGTACTAAATGTTAGGGAAATTATATAACAGGGATCTAAATAAAAAGGAGTGGAACAAGTAAGAACAGAAACAAGAAAGAAGAAATAAACAGCAAGAAAAAGGAAAAAATTATATATAACTGATAATTTCATAAAAAACTATGCTAGTGTTTTACCAAAATGATAAATTTTGAAAGAGAGACATTATGTTACAATACAAAAAGCCACACCAATACCAGGGAAAAAATGATGAATCAACTACATTAAATGTTTAAACTAATGAAAATAAAATGACTATGACGCGACAAACGACTATGACCCAACCCAAGTGATTGACTCAATAAAATTAAATCAAATGAGAAGGTAAATGAAAAGGAAACAAACAAAATACAAATGAAATAAAATGAGAAGAAATGAAAAGACACAAACGAATAATATAGAACAGAAAAGGAGAAATGTTACACTCAATTAAAGTAATGAAAAAGAAACCAATAAATAATAAATGTAAATGATAATTATTAGTATCGACTAAATAATAAATGTAGATGATAATTGTTAAAATCCAATAAAGTAAAGACAAACAAAGTACACTAACCAAATAAATAGAGAGTAAATATTATAAATAACTCTATAATGATATGAACTTGTTAACAGTATAACTAACCATTGTAAAGTGAGAGATAGATAGATAGTGAACATGAGTAAGTGAGAAAGAGAATTTAATGTTAGGGAATACCCACTAGTAACACTTAAATACTATAAAAAGTGCAAAATGCCAGTGTAAACCGCCAAAATAAATAGAAACCCTATTGATAGGTATAGACACCTAAAAACCAGTGATAAACACTAAAGGTTAATGGTGAAAAGTGCTAGTAAATAAGAATATTGTTATTATTAGGATTAAGAGTAATTGTAGATGGGGAATACAACAGTATTCAGGGAAAAATCCCATGGAGAGTCAAAATGTTAGTGTTACCATGGTTAGCTAGTAAATATTAGAAAAGAAAAAATGTGGTAAAGAATGTAAATGCAAAATCAATAAACATCCTATGTTCAAAGGGATAGTTAATTAGATAAAGTAAATGGTGTGATGATGTTTGTCAGCAAAAAATAAATAAGAATAAACAAAATGTAAACAAGAGTAGCATAATAACTGTTAAGAATTGTTTGATTAAGTTTATGAGTAGGAATATGGCTGAAAGAGTTATACAGACCATAAGTCTAAATGTTACATTTTATAGAGAATAGTAAATAATAGACCAATTATAAACAATGGCAATATAAATAAGAAAAAAGATAAATTCATATAAATCTAATAATATTGGAAAAGCAGTTAGAAAATAATAGACAAACCATGATTTTGTAAAATAATGAAAACATACAATTATTATAAAACAGACCCACATCAATTCAGCAAGTAAACAAATCATTAGTAACACAAAACAAAACATGTATAAGGGTAAAATAAGATTTAATTTGTATAAAATAAGAAAAGATAGCCAATTACTACTTAGGCCTATGAAATGTCTAACTGTAAAAAACCAAAAACAACAAATTGTAAGAAATTAACTATGATATTGGCAAATCCAAGGCAAGTAAATAGTTAATGATAATTAGTGGATCATATTAAGAGATAAATGTTAAATTAAGGACATAAAATAAGAAAGAAATATAATTAGATAATATCAACATAACTGTCAAAACATTAATACATAAGCAAACCCAGCTTTGAGGGCTGTCAAAATGATCTTTGAAAGAAAATACGAACAGTTGTGATAATATCTCATACTTAGATATGAAGACCGAAGAATAATAGCAATCAGAAGATATTTAGTCATTTTGAATAAAAATTCAAATATTATAACAATGGGCTTAAGTCATGAATAGCCAATGAGATTCAATCAGTTACCATGACAACTGAACGTTATTTATGAATATTCCGTTAGAAACTGTTAGTCCATTATTGAAGCTCAAGACGAATAGACGCCAAGCCGTAAACGACTCAAATTTTAATACAAAACGATAAAAAGTAATCCAAATTTAATAAAATGAACAAGTAAGAAGATGATGAAGGACTAGGACATCCAACTGAGGACAAGGACCAATCTATTAAATTCTAAATTAATAAATTTCAATCAACTTATACGAAAAAGAAGCCAGGCATAATTAAATCCCAAAATGATGGAAGATTGATGACCACAGATGACCCCAACCCATTTCAACTGAATGACATTACACCTCAAGTCAACTGATTTGATAAGTATTGCTGAGTTACCCGAATTTATGGATTAAATTCTTTTTAATTTTTTCTCACAACACTTTGAACTCTAATTATAAACTGATCATCTTATTTCTTTCAAAGATTAATTAAAAATATAAACACTAAACTTATGTGAACTAGAAAAATAACGTATATAAAAATTACGAACTTCTGAAACACACTTTATAACACTTCAGGAACAAATTGTAATTACTCCTTATAGTATATAAGTACCAGTAATGTAAGGTAGTGTACTTTATTGTAATCAAATTGATATTTTTTCGTAAACCAAAAGAATTCAGATTCATGAACGAAATTAATAATAAACAACAAAGTAGACACCATGTCTAAATAACTCGTTCACAATCGATTTCGCCAAGCCTTGAGATACAATTGTCTTTTACCGCCGGTGCAAATTTGCTTAATAACAAAGTATAATTTTGTATAATACTGAATAACTACTAATCACAATTTAATAAACTAGTACAGAGTTGTAACCACTGTTCTTTATTTCATAGGAAAGTGCATTATATGATTTGTGTATTATAGAGACGAGCAAAAGTGATGGTAAGCACTCACATCGGAAACTCGGCCAACTACCAGCGAGATTTAGAAATTCTAACGTGGCAGGAGTAAATTTGAATTCACCATACCGTCATAGCCACGAACGCTCAATCGTCCTATTTTTTATTTTAATTGTTTTCAGTTGAAACAATCTGGTGCCATCCGGGAAATACCACCACATACAGAAGAACAGGTAAGGTTCCCACTCGCGTGTACTGGTAATTCGAGAGATCGCTACGGACATCGTCAGCGTAAACATAAAGTAACGACCACGACATGTGAGGCAAACACACTTTTACAAAGACGACATAAGAGTCTGATCGTTACAAATTGGCGACCAACTAGTGTGGCTAGAGTTGAAGACTAGCGGCGGTTACGAAAAAGTATGAAACATTCCATGATCACAAGGGGAAAATCTAAGAAGGGAACTGAGGTTACCGACGAAGAAGAAATGGAAATGATTGAAGAAATGATCGAAGAGGATGCCCAAGGGGACCAACCAGAAAACCTAACTCAATCAGAACCGGAAGTAGAAGTAATAGTCGGGGACCAAACAAATAAACTCACACAAAAAGAGGACCTGAGCATGCAAGACCTGATGAATTTCCTAGCCAAAAAAAACAGACAAGGGAAATTACAAAATTAACAAAAACTTCGGTGAAAAAATAAACCAAATGGAGGAAAAACTTAATGAAAATTCAAGAAGACAAAATGAGATTTTAAGTGAAAACCTAAAGAAACAACTCAAGGAAGACACAGAACTTCTGAATAGTAAGATGGAAAGTAACCATGAAGCCTTGAAGAGAAACCAAGAGATCTTAGAAGAGAAGAGTGAGGAGTTAAAGAAACACATCAAGAAAGATCTGGAAATACTAAATAATAAGATCGAGAATAATAGTGAAACACTCCAATGACAATTGAAGGAAGACGGTGAGAAGAACAGAGAAGAATTAAGGTACATACTAATAGGGTATCGTGAAGAAGTCAAGCAGACAAAAACGGGATGAATAAGAAATGGGAAGATACAAATTTCATAAGACAGAAAACATTAGATAGTGGTTTCACACAATTGAATGAAACACTAGACAACAGTCTGAAGGTATCAATGAAGAAATGAGAAATAAAGAAGACAAAAGTGTATTGTTACCTGAGAATAAAGATAACAAAAACAAAAAGAAAATTAAGCACATAGAAACCAACCATAGAGGAGTAAAGAAGAACTAAATAATTAAGAAGATTAAGAAAACAAAAGATATAGGAAAAATATGTAAAAAGAGACTAATTAAAACACGGGAAGAATGGGAGATGATGAAGAATGAACTAATTAATGTGTTTAATCTACCAATTACCGACCATAGTGAACTAATGGATTATAAAGATTGTAGAAGGACTTTAAAAGAAATTATAGAAGGGATTCACAATAAACCAGTAAATAAAAACTTCAACAACCCTATATTTAAATGGAAATTGCCAGAAATAGAAATGCAAAATAAACCAATATCAGTGAGAACATCAATGATGCAGGTACGATTAACTTCGTTGAGTATTAACAACATAATCAAGTAGTTGATGTAGGCATGGATACAAATGAACACATGGTATTAGAAGAATTGTGGTACGAGATAGAAGAGACATATTTCACAAAGACGGAAATAGTTCTACACACCAGAGTTATCCGAACAACAAGTGAGGATGAAATAATGGACCATGGGTAAACTAGATACCACACATCGAGAAATGGGACTGATTTTCGAATTACCGACCAAGACAACCAATGGAAAAGAAAAGAGATAAAGAATTACAGAATTCAAAAAAAATGTAAGATCAACTTACAATAATATTTAGATAACATATGAGGTAAAATAAAAAAATAATAATAAAGGAATAAATTACAAAAAATTCCTAATAGTAAGAACAACAAACTTACAATAATATTTAGATAATAACTGAGACAAATAAGATTCACAAATAAAGTGTAAACAAGAATTAATAATGTAAGAGAATTAGAAAGGAGACCAA
Organism: Magicicada septendecula; assembly: GCA_034769895.1. Classification (NCBI taxonomy): domain Eukaryota; kingdom Metazoa; phylum Arthropoda; class Insecta; order Hemiptera; family Cicadidae; genus Magicicada; species Magicicada septendecula. The sequence goes on from CM068375.1 coordinate 263,969,608, forward strand.
TTAAAATAAACAAATATAGAACGAAGCAAGACCTGCTATTAAGACAAATACATAAAATTATAAAGAATATAGAATATTCAAAGAAAAACAAAATATTATGAACTGGTACAAGAAAGAAAAAAAACAATAAGCAAATATACAGCAAGTGGCTAAAGCAAAATAAGGGTAATCAACAATGAAGAAGAAAAGAAAAGATGTCTAAAATAATTAAAATGATCACAAGAAGAAAAGAAAAACAAACTAATTAAAAGTTAGAAATAATGAAATTAACAACTAAATAAATAAAAACAATCAACTGTGTGAGTAGATAACAGAATATAGCAAAGGTACAGCGGAAGAAAGAATGAGTAAAAGGCGAAAATTATGTAAAAAACCATGAAGTGGACAATCCCCAAAATATTATTATTAATGAAAGTACAAGATGACAAAAAGGTATTTAAGATTGACTGAGAATAGGTCAAGCAATCAATTAACTGAGCACAGATGATGTTCCTCTGATCTCAGAAAAAAAGGTAGTAATGGAAGAAACCAGGTACTAAATGTTAGGGAAATTATATAACAGGGAGAACGCACTAATGGAAATGAAGAAAAAGGGATCTAAATAAAAAGGAGTGGAACAAGTAAGAAGAGAAAGAAGAAAGAAGAAATAAAAAACAAGAAAAAGTAAAAAATTATATATAACTGATAATTTCATAAAAAACTATGCTAGTGTTTTACCAAAATGATAAATTTTGAAAGAGAGACATTATGTTACAATACAAAAAGCCACACCAATACCAGGGAAAAAATGATGAATCAACTACATTAAATGTTTAAACTAATGAAAATAAAATGACTATGACGCGACAAACGACTATGACCCAACCCAAGTGATTGACTCAATAAAATTAAATCAAATGAGAAGGTAAATGAAAAGGAAACAAACAAAATACAAATGAAATAAAATGAGAAGAAATGAAAAGACACAAACGAATAATATAGAACAGAAAAGGAGAAATGTTACACTCAATTAAAGTAATGAAAAAGAAACCAATAAATAATAAATGTAAATGATAATTATTAGTATCGACTAAATAATAAATGTAGATGATAATTGTTAAAATCCAATAAAGTAAAGACAAACAAAGTACACTAACCAAATAAATAGAGAGTAAATATTATAAATAACTCTATAATGATATGAACTTGTTAACAGTATAACTAACCATTGTAAAGTGAGAGATAGATAGATAGTGAACATGAGTAAGTGAGAAAGAGAATTTAATGTTAGGGAATACCCACTAGTAACACTTAAATACTATAAAAAGTGCAAAATGCCAGTGTAAACCGCCAAAATAAATAGAAACCCTATTGATAGGTATAGACACCTAAAAACCAGTGATAAACACTAAAGGTTAATGGTGAAAAGTGCTAGTAAATAAGAATATTGTTATTATTAGGATTAAGAGTAATTGTAGATGGGGAATACAACAGTATTCAGGGAAAAATCCCATGGAGAGTCAAAATGTTAGTGTTACCATGGTTAGCTAGTAAATATTAGAAAAGAAAAAATGTGGTAAAGAATGTAAATGCAAAATCAATAAACATCCTATGTTCAAAGGGATAGTTAATTAGATAAAGTAAATGGTGTGATGATGTTTGTCAGCAAAAAATAAATAAGAATAAACAAAATGTAAACAAGAGTAGCATAATAACTGTTAAGAATTGTTTGATTAAGTTTATGAGTAGGAATATGGCTGAAAGAGTTATACAGACCATAAGTCTAAATGTTATATTTTATAGAGAATAGTAAATAATAGACCAATTATAAACAATGGCAATATAAATAAGAAAAAAGATAAATTCATATAAATCTAATAATATTGGAAAAGCAGTTAGAAAATAATAGACAAACCATGATTTTGTAAAATAATGAAAACATACAATTATTATAAAACAGACCCACATCAATTCAACAAGTAAACAAATCATTAGTAACACAAAACAAAACATGTATAAGGGTAAAATAAGATTTAATTTGTATAAAATAAGAAAAGATAGCCAATTACTACTTAGGCCTATGAAATGTCTAACTGTAAAAAACCAAAAACAACAAATTGTAAGAAATTAACTATGATATTGGCAAATCCAAGGCAAGTAAATAGTTAATGATAATTAGTGGATCATATTAAGAGATAAATGTTAAATTAAGGACATAAAATAAGAAAGAAATATAATTAGATAATATCAACATAACTGTCAAAACATTAATACATAAGCAAACCCAGCTTTGAGGGCTGTCAAAATGATTTTTGAAAGAAAATACGAACAGTTGTGATAATATCTCATACTTAGATAAGAAGACCGAAGAATAATAGCAATCAGAAGATATTTAGTCATTTTGAATAAAAATTCAAATATTATAACAATGGGCTTAAGTCATGAATAGCCAATGAGATTCAATCAGTTACCATGACAACTGAACGTTATTTATGAATATTCCGTTAGAAACTGTTAGTCCATTATTGAAGCTCAAGACGAATAGACACCAAGCCGTAAACGACTCAAATTTTAATACAAAACGATAAAAAGTAATCCAAATTTAATAAAATGAACAAGTAAGAAGATGATGAAGGACTAGGACATCCAACTGAGGACAAGGACCAATCTATTAAATTCTAAATTAATAAATTTCAATCAACTTATACGAAAAAGAAGCCAGGCATAATTAAATCCCAAAATGATGGAAGACTGATGACCACAGATGACACCAACCCATTTCAACTGAATGACATTACACCTCAAGTCAACTGATTTGATAAGTATTGCTGAGTTACCCGAATTTATGGATTAAATTCTTTTTAATTTTTTCTCACAACACTTTGAACTCTCATTATAAACTGATCATCTTATTTCTTTCAAAGATTAATTAAAAAATTAAACACTAAACTAATGTGAACTAGAAAAATAACCTATATAAAAATTACGAACTTTTGAAACACACTTTATAACACTTCAGGAACAAATTGTAATTACTCCTTATAGTATATAGTACCAGTAATGTAAGGTAGTGTACTTTATTGTAATCAAATTGATATTTTTTCGTAAACCAAAAGAATTCACATTCATGAACGAAATTAATAATAAACAACAAAGTAGACACCATGTCTAAATAACTCGTTCACAATCGATTTCGCCAAGCCTTGAGATACAATTGTCTTTTACCGCCGGTGCATATTTGCTTAATAACAAAGTATAATTTTGTATAATACTGAATAACTACTAATCACAATTTAATAAACTAGTACAGAGTTGTAACCACTGTTCTTTATTTCATAGGAAAGTGCATTATATGATTTGTGTATTATAGAGACGAGCAAAAGTGATGGTAAGCACTCACATCGGAAACTCGGCAAACTACCAGCGAGATTAAGAAATTCGAACGTGTCAGGAGTAAATTTGAATTCACCATACCGTCATAGCCACGAACGCTCAATCGTCCTATTTTTTATTTTAATTGTTTTCAGTTGAAACAATCTGGCGCCATCCGGGAAATACCACCACATACAGAAGAACAGGTAAGGTTCCCACTCGCGTGTACTGGTAATTCGAGAGATCGCTACGGACATCGTCAGCGTAAACATAAAGTAACGACCACGACATGTGAGGCAAACACACTTTTACAAAGACGACATAAGAGTCTGATCGTTACAAATTGGCGACCAACTAGTGTGGCTAGAGTTGAAGACTAGCGGCGGTTACGAAAAAGTATGAAACATTCCATGATCACAAGGGGAAAATCTAAGAAGGGAACTGAGGGTACCGACGAAGAAGAAATGGAAATGATTGAAGAAATGATCGAAGAGGATGCCCAAGGGGACCAACCAGAAAACCTAACTCAATCAGAACCGGAAGTAGAAGTAATAGTCGGGGACCAAACAAATAAACTCACACAAAAAGAGGACCTGAGCATGCAAGACCTGATGAATTTCCTAGCAAAAAAAAACAGACAAGGGAAATTACAAAATTAACAAAAACTTCGGTGAAAAAATAAACCAAATGGAGGAAAAACTTAATGAAAATTCAAGAAGACAAAATGAGATTTTAAGTGAAAACCTAAAGAAACAACTCAAGGAAGACACAGAACTTCTGAATAGTAAGATGGAAAGTAACCATGAAGCCTTGAAGAGAAACCAAGAGATCTTAGAAGAGAAGAGTGAGGAGTTAAAGAAACACATCAAGAAAGATCTGGAAATACTAAATAATAAGATCGAGAATAATAGTGAAACACTCCAATGACAATTGAAGGAAGACGGTGAGAAGAACAGAGAAGAATTAAGGTACATACTAATAGGGTATCGTGAAGAAGTCAAGCAGACAAAAACGGGATGAATAAGAAATGGGAAGATACAAATTTCATAAGACAGAAAACATTAGATAGTGGTTTCACACAATTGAATGAAACACTAGACAACAGTCTGAAGGTATCAATGAAGAAATGAGAAATAAAGAAGACAAAAGTGTATTGTTACCTGAGAATAAAGATAACAAAAACAAAAAGAAAATTAAGCACATAGAAACCAACCATAGAGGAGTAAAGAAGAACCAAATAATTAAGAAGATTAAGAAAACAAAAGATATAGGAAAAATATGTAAAAAGAGACTAATTAAAACACGGGAAGAATGGGAGATGATGAAGAATGAACTAATTAATGTGTTTAATCTACCAATTACCGACCATAGTGAACTAATGGATTATAAAGATTGTAGAAGGACTTTAAAAGAAATTATAGAAGGGATTCACAATAAACCAGTAAATAAAAACTTCAACAACCCTATATTTAAATGGAAATTGCCAGAAATAGAAATGCAAAATAAACCAATATCAGTGAGAACATCAATGATGCAGGTACGATTAACTTCGTTGAGTATTAACAACATAATCAAGTAGTTGATGTAGGCATGGATACAAATGAACACATGGTATTAGAAGAATTGTGGTACGAGATAGAAGAGACATATTTCACAAAGACGGAAATAGTTCTACACACCAGAGTTATCCGAACAACAAGTGAGGATGAAATAATGGACCATGGGTAAACTAGATACCACACATCGAGAAATGGGACTGATTTTCGAATTACCGACCAAGACAACCAATGGAAAAGAAAAGAGATAAAGAATTACAAAATTCAAAAAAAATGTAAGATCAACTTACAATAATATTTAGATAACATATGAGGTAAAATAAAAAAATAATAATAAAGGAATAAATTACAAAAAATTCCTAATAGTAAGAACAACAAACTTACAATAATATTTAGATAATAACTGAGACAAATAAGATTCACAAATAAAGTGTAAACAAGAATTAATAATGTAAGAGAATTAGAAAGGAGACCAATTAAAATAAACAAATATAGAACGAAGCAAGACCTGCTATTAAGACAAATACATAAAATTATAAAGAATATAGAATATTCAAAGAAAAACAAAATATTATGAACTGGTACAAGAAAGAAAAAAAACAATAAGCAAATATACAGCAAGTGGCTAAAGCAAAATAAGGGTAATCAACAATGAAGAAGAAAAGAAAAGATGTTTAAAATAATTAAAATGATCACAAGAAGAAAAGAAAAACAAACTAATTAAAAGTTAGAAATAATGAAATTAACAACTAAATAAATAAAAACAATCAACTGTGTGAGTAGATAACAGAATATAGCAAAGGTACAGCGGAAGAAAGAATGAGTAAAAGGCGAAAATTATGTAAAAAACCATGAAGTGGACAATCCCCAAAATATTATTATTAATGAAAGTCACAAGATGACAAAAAGGTATTTAAGATTGACTGAGAATAGGTCAAGCAATCAATTAACTGAGCACAGATGATGTTCCTCTGATCTCAGAAAAAAAGGTAGTAATGGAAGAAACCAGGTACTAAATGTTAGGGAAATTATATAACAGGGAGAACGCACTAATGGAAATGAATAAAAAGGGATCTAAATAAAAAGGAGTGGAACAAGTAAGAAGAGAAAGAAGAAAGAAGAAATAAAAAACAAGAAAAAGGAAAAAATTATATATAACTGATAATTTCATAAAAAACTATGCTAGTGTTTTACCAAAATGATAAATTTTGAAAGAGAGACATTATGTTACAATACAAAAAGACACACCAATACCAGGGAAAAAATGATGAATCAACTACATTAAATGTTTAAACTAATGAAAATAAAATGACTATGACGCGACAAACGACTATGACCCAACCCAAGTGATTGACTCAATAAAATTAAATCAAATGAGAAGGTAAATGAAAAGGAAACAAACAAAATACAAATGAAATAAAATGAGAAGAAATGAAAAGACACAAACGAATAATATAGAACAGAAAAGGAGAAATGTTACACTCAATTAAAGTAATGAAAAAGAAACCAATAAATAATAAATGTAAATGATAATTATTAGTATCGACTAAATAATAAATGTAGATGATAATTGTTAAAATCCAATAAAGTAAAGACAAACAAAGTACACTAACCAAATAAATAGAGAGTAAATATTATAAATAACTCTATAATGATATGAACTTGTTAACAGTATAACTAACCATTGTAAAGTGAGAGATAGATAGATAGTGAACATGAGTAAGTGAGAAAGAGAATTTAATGTTAGGGAATACCCACTAGTAACACTTAAATACTATAAAAAGTGCAAAATGCCAGTGTAAACCGCCAAAATAAATAGAAACCCTATTGATAGGTATAGACACCTAAAAACCAGTGATAAACACTAAAGGTTAATGGTGAAAAGTGCTAGTAAATAAGAATATTGTTATTATTAGGATTAAGAGTAATTGTAGATGGGGAATACAACAGTATTCAGGGAAAAATCCCATGGAGAGTCAAAATGTTAGTGTTACCATGGTTAGCTAGTAAATATTAGAAAAGAAAAAATGTGGTAAAGAATGTAAATGCAAAATCAATAAACATCCTATGTTCAAAGGGATAGTTAATTAGATAAAGTAAATGGTGTGATGATGTTTGTCAGCAAAAAATAAATAAGAATAAACAAAATGTAAACAAGAGTAGCATAATAACTGTTAAGAATTGTTTGATTAAGTTTATGAGTAGGAATATGGCTGAAAGAGTTATACAGACCATAAGTCTAAATGTTATATTTTATAGAGAATAGTAAATAATAGACCAATTATAAACAATGGCAATATAAATAAGAAAAAAGATAAATTCATATAAATCTAATAATATTGGAAAAGCAGTTAGAAAATAATAGACAAACCATGATTTTGTAAAATAATGAAAACATACAATTATTATAAAACAGACCCACATCAATTCAGCAAGTAAACAAATCATTAGTAACACAAAACAAAACATGTATAAGGGTAAAATAAGATTTAATTTGTATAAAATAAGAAAAGATAGCCAATTACTACTTAGGCCTATGAAATGTCTAACTGTAAAAAACCAAAAACAACAAATTGTAAGAAATTAACTATGATATTGGCAAATCCAAGGCAAGTAAATAGTTAATGATAATTAGTGGATCATATTAAGAGATAAATGTTAAATTAAGGACATAAAATAAGAAAGAAATATAATTAGATAATATCAACATAACTGTCAAAACATTAATACATAAGCAAACCCAGCTTTGAGGGCTGTCAAAATGATCTTTGAAAGAAAATACGAACAGTTGTGATAATATCTCATACTTAGATAAGAAGACCGAAGAATAATAGCAATCAGAAGATATTTAGTCATTTTGAATAAAAATTCAAATATTATAACAATGGGCTTAAGTCATGAATAGCCAATGAGATTCAATCAGTTACCATGACAACTGAACGTTATTTATGAATATTCCGTTAGAAACTGTTAGTCCATTATTGAAGCTCAAGACGAATAGACACCAAGCCGTAAACGACTCAAATTTTAATACAAAACGATAAAAAGTAATCCAAATTTAATAAAATGAACAAGTAAGAAGATGATGAAGGACTAGGACATCCAACTGAGGACAAGGACCAATCTATTAAATTCTAAATTAATAAATTTCAATCAACTTATACGAAAAAGAAGCCAGGCATAATTAAATCCCAAAATGATGGAAGACTGATGACCACAGATGACCCCAACCCATTTCAACTGAATGACATTACACCTCAAGTCAACTGATTTGATAAGTATTGCTGAGTTACCCGAATTTATGGATTAAATTCTTTTTAATTTTTTCTCACAACACTTTGAACTCTCATTATAAACTGATCATCTTATTTCTTTCAAAGATTAATTAAAAAATTAAACACTAAACTAATGTGAACTAGAAAAATAACCTATATAAAAATTACGAACTTTTGAAACACACTTTATAACACTTCAGGAACAAATTGTAAGTACTCCTTATAGTATATAGTACCAGTAATGTAAGGTAGTGTACTTTATTGTAATCAAATTGATATTTTTTCGTAAACCAAAAGAATTCACATTCATGAACGAAATTAATAATAAACAACAAAGTAGACACCATGTCTAAATAACTCGTTCACAATCGATTTCGCCAAGCCTTGAGATACAATTGTCTTTTACCGCCGGTGCATATTTGCTTAATAACAAAGTATAATTTTGTATAATACTGAATAACTACTAATCACAATTTAATAAACTAGTACAGAGTTGTAACCACTGTTCTTTATTTCATAGGAAAGTGCATTATATGATTTGTGTATTATAGAGACGAGCAAAAGTGATGGTAAGCACTCACATCGGAAACTCGGCAAACTACCAGCGAGATTAAGAAATTCGAACGTGTCAGGAGTAAATTTGAATTCACCATACCGTCATAGCCACGAACGCTCAATCGTCCTATTTTTTATTTTAATTGTTTTCAGTTGAAACAATCTGGCGCCATCCGGGAAATACCACCACATACAGAAGAACAGGTAAGGTTCCCACTCGCGTGTACTGGTAATTCGAGAGATCGCTACGGACATCGTCAGCGTAAACATAAAGTAACGACCACGACATGTGAGGCAAACACACTTTTACAAAGACGACATAAGAGTCTGATCGTTACAAATTGGCGACCAACTAGTGTGGCTAGAGTTGAAGACTAGCGGCGGTTACGAAAAAGTATGAAACATTCCATGATCACAAGGGGAAAATCTAAGAAGGGAACTGAGGGTACCGACGAAGAAGAAATGGAAATGATTGAAGAAATGATCGAAGAGGATGCCCAAGGGGACCAACCAGAAAACCTAACTCAATCAGAACCGGAAGTAGAAGTAATAGTCGGGGACCAAACAAATAAACTCACACAAAAAGAGGACCTGAGCATGCAAGACCTGATGAATTTCCTAGCCAAAAAAAACAGACAAGGGAAATTACAAAATTAACAAAAACTTCGGTGAAAAAATAAACCAAATGGAGGAAAAACTTAATGAAAATTCAAGAAGACAAAATGAGATTTTAAGTGAAAACCTAAAGAAACAACTCAAGGAAGACACAGAACTTCTGAATAGTAAGATGGAAAGTAACCATGAAGCCTTGAAGAGAAACCAAGAGATCTTAGAAGAGAAGAGTGAGGAGTTAAAGAAACACATCAAGAAAGATCTGGAAATACTAAATAATAAGATCGAGAATAATAGTGAAACACTCCAATGACAATTGAAGGAAGACGGTGAGAAGAACAGAGAAGAATTAAGGTACATACTAATAGGGTATCGTGAAGAAGTCAAGCAGACAAAAACGGGATGAATAAGAAATGGGAAGATACAAATTTCATAAGACAGAAAACATTAGATAGTGGTTTCACACAATTGAATGAAACACTAGACAACAGTCTGAAGGTATCAATGAAGAAATGAGAAATAAAGAAGACAAAAGTGTATTGTTACCTGAGAATAAAGATAACAAAAACAAAAAGAAAATTAAGCACATAGAAACCAACCATAGAGGAGTAAAGAAGAACCAAATAATTAAGAAGATTAAGAAAACAAAAGATATAGGAAAAATATGTAAAAAGAGACTAATTAAAACACGGGAAGAATGGGAGATGATGAAGAATGAACTAATTAATGTGTTTAATCTACCAATTACCGACCATAGTGAACTAATGGATTATAAAGATTGTAGAAGGACTTTAAAAGAAATTATAGAAGGGATTCACAATAAACCAGTAAATAAAAACTTCAACAACCCTATATTTAAATGGAAATTGCCAGAAATAGAAATGCAAAATAAACCAATATCAGTGAGAACATCAATGATGCAGGTACGATTAACTTCGTTGAGTATTAACAACATAATCAAGTAGTTGATGTAGGCATGGATACAAATGAACACATGGTATTAGAAGAATTGTGGTACGAGATAGAAGAGACATATTTCACAAAGACGGAAATAGTTCTACACACCAGAGTTATCCGAACAACAAGTGAGGATGAAATAATGGACCATGGGTAAACTAGATACCACACATCGAGAAATGGGACTGATTTTCGAATTACCGACCAAGACAACCAATGGAAAAGAAAAGAGATAAAGAATTACAAAATTCAAAAAAAATGTAAGATCAACTTACAATAATATTTAGATAACATATGAGGTAAAATAAAAAAATAATAATAAAGGAATAAATTACAAAAAATTCCTAATAGTAAGAACAACAAACTTACAATAATATTTAGATAATAACTGAGACAAATAAGATTCACAAATAAAGTGTAAACAAGAATTAATAATGTAAGAGAATTAGAAAGGAGACCAATTAAAATAAACAAATATAGAACGAAGCAAGACCTGCTATTAAGACAAATACATAAAATTATAAAGAATATAGAATATTCAAAGAAAAACAAAATATTATGAACTGGTACAAGAAAGAAAAAAAACAATAAGCAAATATACAGCAAGTGGCTAAAGCAAAATAAGGGTAATCAACAATGAAGAAGAAAAGAAAAGATGTCTAAAATAATTAAAATGATCACAAGAAGAAAAGAAAAACAAACTAATTAAAAGTTAGAAATAATGAAATTAACAACTAAATAAATAAAAACAATCAACTGTGTGAGTAGATAACAGAATATAGCAAAGGTACAGCGGAAGAAAGAATGAGTAAAAGGCGAAAATTATGTAAAAAACCATGAAGTGGACAATCCCCAAAATATTATTATTAATGAAAGTCACAAGATGACAAAAAGGTATTTAAGATTGACTGAGAATAGGTCAAGCAATCAATTAACTGAGCACAGATGATGTTCCTCTGATCTCAGAAAAAAAGGTAGTAATGGAAGAAACCAGGTACTAAATGTTAGGGAAATTATATAACAGGGAGAACGCACTAATGGAAATGAATAAAAAGGGATCTAAATAAAAAGGAGTGGAACAAGTAAGAAGAGAAAGAAGAAAGAAGAAATAAAAAACAAGAAAAAGGAAAAAATTATATATAACTGATAATTTCATAAAAAACTATGCTAGTGTTTTACCAAAATGATAAATTTTGAAAGAGAGACATTATGTTACAATACAAAAAGCCACACCAATACCAGGGAAAAAATGATGAATCAACTACATTAAATGTTTAAACTAATGAAAATAAAATGACTATGACGCGACAAACGACTATGACCCAACCCAAGTGATTGACTCAATAAAATTAAATCAAATGAGAAGGTAAATGAAAAGGAAACAAACAAAATACAAATGAAATAAAATGAGAAGAAATGAAAAGACACAAACGAATAATATAGAACAGAAAAGGAGAAATGTTACACTCAATTAAAGTAATGAAAAAGAAACCAATAAATAATAAATGTAAATGATAATTATTAGTATCGACTAAATAATAAATGTAGATGATAATTGTTAAAATCCAATAAAGTAAAGACAAACAAAGTACACTAACCAAATAAATAGAGAGTAAATATTATAAATAACTCTATAATGATATGAACTTGTTAACAGTATAACTAACCATTGTAAAGTGAGAGATAGATAGATAGTGAACATGAGTAAGTGAGAAAGAGAATTTAATGTTAGGGAATACCCACTAGTAACACTTAAATACTATAAAAAGTGCAAAATGCCAGTGTAAACCGCCAAAATAAATAGAAACCCTATTGATAGGTATAGACACCTAAAAACCAGTGATAAACACTAAAGGTTAATGGTGAAAAGTGCTAGTAAATAAGAATATTGTTATTATTAGGATTAAGAGTAATTGTAGATGGGGAATACAACAGTATTCAGGGAAAAATCCCATGGAGAGTCAAAATGTTAGTGTTACCATGGTTAGCTAGTAAATATTAGAAAAGAAAAAATGTGGTAAAGAATGTAAATGCAAAATCAATAAACATCCTATGTTCAAAGGGATAGTTAATTAGATAAAGTAAATGGTGTGATGATGTTTGTCAGCAAAAAATAAATAAGAATAAACAAAATGTAAACAAGAGTAGCATAATAACTGTTAAGAATTGTTTGATTAAGTTTATGAGTAGGAATATGGCTGAAAGAGTTATACAGACCATAAGTCTAAATGTTATATTTTATAGAGAATAGTAAATAATAGACCAATTATAAACAATGGCAATATAAATAAGAAAAAAGATAAATTCATATAAATCTAATAATATTGGAAAAGCAGTTAGAAAATAATAGACAAACCATGATTTTGTAAAATAATGAAAACATACAATTATTATAAAACAGACCCACATCAATTCAGCAAGTAAACAAATCATTAGTAACACAAAACAAAACATGTATAAGGGTAAAATAAGATTTAATTTGTATAAAATAAGAAAAGATAGCCAATTACTACTTAGGCCTATGAAATGTCTAACTGTAAAAAACCAAAAACAACAAATTGTAAGAAATTAACTATGATATTGGCAAATCCAAGGCAAGTAAATAGTTAATGATAATTAGTGGATCATATTAAGAGATAAATGTTAAATTAAGGACATAAAATAAGAAAGAAATATAATTAGATAATATCAACATAACTGTCAAAACATTAATACATAAGCAAACCCAGCTTTGAGGGCTGTCAAAATGATCTTTGAAAGAAAATACGAACAGTTGTGATAATATCTCATACTTAGATAAGAAGACCGAAGAATAATAGCAATCAGAAGATATTTAGTCATTTTGAATAAAAATTCAAATATTATAACAATGGGCTTAAGTCATGAATAGCCAATGAGATTCAATCAGTTACCATGACAACTGAACGTTATTTATGAATATTCCGTTAGAAACTGTTAGTCCATTATTGAAGCTCAAGACGAATAGACACCAAGCCGTAAACGACTCAAATTTTAATACAAAACGATAAAAAGTAATCCAAATTTAATAAAATGAACAAGTAAGAAGATGATGAAGGACTAGGACATCCAACTGAGGACAAGGACCAATCTATTAAATTCTAAATTAATAAATTTCAATCAACTTATACGAAAAAGAAGCCAGGCATAATTAAATCCCAAAATGATGGAAGACTGATGACCACAGATGACCCCAACCCATTTCAACTGAATGACATTACACCTCAAGTCAACTGATTTGATAAGTATTGCTGAGTTACCCGAATTTATGGATTAAATTCTTTTTAATTTTTTCTCACAACACTTTGAACTCTCATTATAAACTGATCATCTTATTTCTTTCAAAGATTAATTAAAAAATTAAACACTAAACTAATGTGAACTAGAAAAATAACCTATATAAAAATTACGAACTTTTGAAACACACTTTATAACACTTCAGGAACAAATTGTAATTACTCCTTATAGTATATAGTACCAGTAATGTAAGGTAGTGTACTTTATTGTAATCAAATTGATATTTTTTCGTAAACCAAAAGAATTCACATTCATGAACGAAATTAATAATAAACAACAAAGTAGACACCATATCTAAATAACTCGTTCACAATCGATTTCGCCAAGCCTTGAGATACAATTGTCTTTTACCGCCGGTGCATATTTGCTTAATAACAAAGTATAATTTTGTATAATACTGAATAACTACTAATCACAATTTAATAAACTAGTACAGAGTTGTAACCACTGTTCTTTATTTCATAGGAAAGTGCATTATATGATTTGTGTATTATAGAGACGAGCAAAAGTGATGGTAAGCACTCACATCGGAAACTCGGCAAACTACCAGCGAGATTAAGAAATTCGAACGTGTCAGGAGTAAATTTGAATTCACCATACCGTCATAGCCACGAACGCTCAATCGTCCTATTTTTTATTTTAATTGTTTTCAGTTGAAACAATCTGGCGCCATCCGGGAAATACCACCACATACAGAAGAACAGGTAAGGTTCCCACTCGCGTGTACTGGTAATTCGAGAGATCGCTACGGACATCGTCAGCGTAAACATAAAGTAACGACCACGACATGTGAGGCAAACACACTTTTACAAAGACGACATAAGAGTCTGATCGTTACAAATTGGCGACCAACTAGTGTGGCTAGAGTTGAAGACTAGCGGCGGTTACGAAAAAGTATGAAACATTCCATGATCACAAGGGGAAAATCTAAGAAGGGAACTGAGGGTACCGACGAAGAAGAAATGGAAATGATTGAAGAAATGATCGAAGAGGATGCCCAAGGGGACCAACCAGAAAACCTAACTCAATCAGAACCGGAAGTAGAAGTAATAGTCGGGGACCAAACAAATAAACTCACACAAAAAGAGGACCTGAGCATGCAAGACCTGATGAATTTCCTAGCCAAAAAAAACAGACAAGGGAAATTACAAAATTAACAAAAACTTCGGTGAAAAAATAAACCAAATGGAGGAAAAACTTAATGAAAATTCAAGAAGACAAAATGAGATTTTAAGTGAAAACCTAAAGAAACAACTCAAGGAAGACACAGAACTTCTGAATAGTAAGATGGAAAGTAACCATGAAGCCTTGAAGAGAAACCAAGAGATCTTAGAAGAGAAGAGTGAGGAGTTAAAGAAACACATCAAGAAAGATCTGGAAATACTAAATAATAAGATCGAGAATAATAGTGAAACACTCCAATGACAATTGAAGGAAGACGGTGAGAAGAACAGAGAAGAATTAAGGTACATACTAATAGGGTATCGTGAAGAAGTCAAGCAGACAAAAACGGGATGAATAAGAAATGGGAAGATACAAATTTCATAAGACAGAAAACATTAGATAGTGGTTTCACACAATTGAATGAAACACTAGACAACAGTCTGAAGGTATCAATGAAGAAATGAGAAATAAAGAAGACAAAAGTGTATTGTTACCTGAGAATAAAGATAACAAAAACAAAAAGAAAATTAAGCACATAGAAACCAACCATAGAGGAGTAAAGAAGAACCAAATAATTAAGAAGATTAAGAAAACAAAAGATATAGGAAAAATATGTAAAAAGAGACTAATTAAAACACGGGAAGAATGGGAGATGATGAAGAATGAACTAATTAATGTGTTTAATCTACCAATTACCGACCATAGTGAACTAATGGATTATAAAGATTGTAGAAGGACTTTAAAAGAAATTATAGAAGGGATTCACAATAAACCAGTAAATAAAAACTTCAACAACCCTATATTTAAATGGAAATTGCCAGAAATAGAAATGCAAAATAAACCAATATCAGTGAGAACATCAATGATGCAGGTACGATTAACTTCGTTGAGTATTAACAACATAATCAAGTAGTTGATGTAGGCATGGATACAAATGAACACATGGTATTAGAAGAATTGTGGTACGAGATAGAAGAGACATATTTCACAAAGACGGAAATAGTTCTACACACCAGAGTTATCCGAACAACAAGTGAGGATGAAATAATGGACCATGGGTAAACTAGATACCACACATCGAGAAATGGGACTGATTTTCGAATTACCGACCAAGACAACCAATGGAAAAGAAAAGAGATAAAGAATTACAAAATTCAAAAAAAATGTAAGATCAACTTACAATAATATTTAGATAACATATGAGGTAAAATAAAAAAATAATAATAAAGGAATAAATTACAAAAAATTCCTAATAGTAAGAACAACAAACTTACAATAATATTTAGATAATAACTGAGACAAATAAGATTCACAAATAAAGTGTAAACAAGAATTAATAATGTAAGAGAATTAGAAAGGAGACCAATTAAAATAAACAAATATAGAACGAAGCAAGACCTGCTATTAAGACAAATACATAAAATTATAAAGAATATAGAATATTCAAAGAAAAACAAAATATTATGAACTGGTACAAGAAAGAAAAAAAACAATAAGCAAATATACAGCAAGTGGCTAAAGCAAAATAAGGGTAATCAACAATGAAGAAGAAAAGAAAAGATGTCTAAAATAATTAAAATGATCACAAGAAGAAAAGAAAAACAAACTAATTAAAAGTTAGAAATAATGAAATTAACAACTAAATAAATAAAAACAATCAACTGTGTGAGTAGATAACAGAATATAGCAAAGGTACAGCGGAAGAAAGAATGAGTAAAAGGCGAAAATTATGTAAAAAACCATGAAGTGGACAATCCCCAAAATATTATTATTAATGAAAGTCACAAGATGACAAAAAGGTATTTAAGATTGACTGAGAATAGGTCAAGCAATCAATTAACTGAGCACAGATGATGTTCCTCTGATCTCAGAAAAAAGGTAGTAATGGAAGAAACCAGGTACTAAATGTTAGGGAAATTATATAACAGGGAGAACGCACTAATGGAAATGAATAAAAAGGGATCTAAATAAAAAGGAGTGGAACAAGTAAGAAGAGAAAGAAGAAAGAAGAAATAAAAAACAAGAAAAAGGAAAAAATTATATATAACTGATAATTTCATAAAAAACTATGCTAGTGTTTTACCAAAATGATAAATTTTGAAAGAGAGACATTATGTTACAATACAAAAAGCCACACCAATACCAGGGAAAAAATGATGAATCAACTACATTAAATGTTTAAACTAATGAAAATAAAATGACTATGACGCGACAAACGACTATGACCCAACCCAAGTGATTGACTCAATAAAATTAAATCAAATGAGAAGGTAAATGAAAAGGAAACAAACAAAATACAAATGAAATAAAATGAGAAGAAATGAAAAGACACAAACGAATAATATAGAACAGAAAAGGAGAAATGTTACACTCAATTAAAGTAATGAAAAAGAAACCAATAAATAATAAATGTAAATGATAATTATTAGTATCGACTAAATAATAAATGTAGATGATAATTGTTAAAATCCAATAAAGTAAAGACAAACAAAGTACACTAACCAAATAAATAGAGAGTAAATATTATAAATAACTCTATAATGATATGAACTTGTTAACAGTATAACTAACCATTGTAAAGTGAGAGATAGATAGATAGTGAACATGAGTAAGTGAGAAAGAGAATTTAATGTTAGGGAATACCCACTAGTAACACTTAAATACTATAAAAAGTGCAAAATGCCAGTGTAAACCGCCAAAATAAATAGAAACCCTATTGATAGGTATAGACACCTAAAAACCAGTGATAAACACTAAAGGTTAATGGTGAAAAGTGCTAGTAAATAAGAATATTGTTATTATTAGGATTAAGAGTAATTGTAGATGGGGAATACAACAGTATTCAGGGAAAAATCCCATGGAGAGTCAAAATGTTAGTGTTACCATGGTTAGCTAGTAAATATTAGAAAAGAAAAAATGTGGTAAAGAATGTAAATGCAAAATCAATAAACATCCTATGTTCAAAGGGATAGTTAATTAGATAAAGTAAATGGTGTGATGATGTTTGTCAGCAAAAAATAAATAAGAATAAACAAAATGTAAACAAGAGTAGCATAATAACTGTTAAGAATTGTTTGATTAAGTTTATGAGTAGGAATATGGCTGAAAGAGTTATACAGACCATAAGTCTAAATGTTATATTTTATAGAGAATAGTAAATAATAGACCAATTATAAACAATGGCAATATAAATAAGAAAAAAGATAAATTCATATAAATCTAATAATATTGGAAAAGCAGTTAGAAAATAATAGACAAACCATGATTTTGTAAAATAATGAAAACATACGATTATTATAAAACAGACCCACATCAATTCAGCAAGTAAACAAATCATTAGTAACACAAAACAAAACATGTATAAGGGTAAAATAAGATTTAATTTGTATAAAATAAGAAAAGATAGCCAATTACTACTTAGGCCTATGAAATGTCTAACTGTAAAAAACCAAAAACAACAAATTGTAAGAAATTAACTATGATATTGGCAAATCCAAGGCAAGTAAATAGTTAATGATAATTAGTGGATCATATTAAGAGATAAATGTTAAATTAAGGACATAAAATAAGAAAGAAATATAATTAGATAATATCAACATAACTGTCAAAACATTAATACATAAGCAAACCCAGCTTTGAGGGCTGTCAAAATGATCTTTGAAAGAAAATACGAACAGTTGTGATAATATCTCATACTTAGATAAGAAGACCGAAGAATAATAGCAATCAGAAGATATTTAGTCATTTTGAATAAAAATTCAAATATTATAACAATGGGCTTAAGTCATGAATAGCCAATGAGATTCAATCAGTTACCATGACAACTGAACGTTATTTATGAATATTCCGTTAGAAACTGTTAGTCCATTATTGAAGCTCAAGACGAATAGACACCAAGCCGTAAACGACTCAAATTTTAATACAAAACGATAAAAAGTAATCCAAATTTAATAAAATGAACAAGTAAGAAGATGATGAAGGACTAGGACATCCAACTGAGGACAAGGACCAATCTATTAAATTCTAAATTAATAAATTTCAATCAACTTATACGAAAAAGAAGCCAGGCATAATTAAATCCCAAAATGATGGAAGACTGATGACCACAGATGACCCCAACCCATTTCAACTGAATGACATTACACCTCAAGTCAACTGATTTGATAAGTATTGCTGAGTTACCCGAATTTATGGATTAAATTCTTTTTAATTTTTTCTCACAACACTTTGAACTCTCATTATAAACTGATCATCTTATTTCTTTCAAAGATTAATTAAAAAATTAAACACTAAACTAATGTGAACTAGAAAAATAACCTATATAAAAATTACGAACTTTTGAAACACACTTTATAACACTTCAGGAACAAATTGTAATTACTCCTTATAGTATATAGTACCAGTAATGTAAGGTAGTGTACTTTATTGTAATCAAATTGATATTTTTTCGTAAACCAAAAGAATTCACATTCATGAACGAAATTAATAATAAACAACAAAGTAGACACCATGTCTAAATAACTCGTTCACAATCGATTTCGCCAAGCCTTGAGATACAATTGTCTTTTACCGCCGGTGCATATTTGCTTAATAACAAAGTATAATTTTGTATAATACTGAATAACTACTAATCACAATTTAATAAACTAGTACAGAGTTGTAACCACTGTTCTTTATTTCATAGGAAAGTGCATTATATGATTTGTGTATTATAGAGACGAGCAAAAGTGATGGTAAGCACTCACATCGGAAACTCGGCAAACTACCAGCGAGATTAAGAAATTCGAACGTGTCAGGAGTAAATTTGAATTCACCATACCGTCATAGCCACGAACGCTCAATCGTCCTATTTTTTATTTTAATTGTTTTCAGTTGAAACAATCTGGCGCCATCCGGGAAATACCACCACATACAGAAGAACAGGTAAGGTTCCCACTCGCGTGTACTGGTAATTCGAGAGATCGCTACGGACATCGTCAGCGTAAACATAAAGTAACGACCACGACATGTGAGGCAAACACACTTTTACAAAGACGACATAAGAGTCTGATCGTTACAAATTGGCGACCAACTAGTGTGGCTAGAGTTGAAGACTAGCGGCGGTTACGAAAAAGTATGAAACATTCCATGATCACAAGGGGAAAATCTAAGAAGGGAACTGAGGGTACCGACGAAGAAGAAATGGAAATGATTGAAGAAATGATCGAAGAGGATGCCCAAGGGGACCAACCAGAAAACCTAACTCAATCAGAACCGGAAGTAGAAGTAATAGTCGGGGACCAAACAAATAAACTCACACAAAAAGAGGACCTGAGCATGCAAGACCTGATGAATTTCCTAGCCAAAAAAAACAGACAAGGGAAATTACAAAATTAACAAAAACTTCGGTGAAAAAATAAACCAAATGGAGGAAAAACTTAATGAAAATTCAAGAAGACAAAATGAGATTTTAAGTGAAAACCTAAAGAAACAACTCAAGGAAGACACAGAACTTCTGAATAGTAAGATGGAAAGTAACCATGAAGCCTTGAAGAGAAACCAAGAGATCTTAGAAGAGAAGAGTGAGGAGTTAAAGAAACACATCAAGAAAGATCTGGAAATACTAAATAATAAGATCGAGAATAATAGTGAAACACTCCAATGACAATTGAAGGAAGACGGTGAGAAGAACAGAGAAGAATTAAGGTACATACTAATAGGGTATCGTGAAGAAGTCAAGCAGACAAAAACGGGATGAATAAGAAATGGGAAGATACAAATTTCATAAGACAGAAAACATTAGATAGTGGTTTCACACAATTGAATGAAACACTAGACAACAGTCTGAAGGTATCAATGAAGAAATGAGAAATAAAGAAGACAAAAGTGTATTGTTACCTGAGAATAAAGATAACAAAAACAAAAAGAAAATTAAGCACATAGAAACCAACCATAGAGGAGTAAAGAAGAACCAAATAATTAAGAAGATTAAGAAAACAAAAGATATAGGAAAAATATGTAAAAAGAGACTAATTAAAACACGGGAAGAATGGGAGATGATGAAGAATGAACTAATTAATGTGTTTAATCTACCAATTACCGACCATAGTGAACTAATGGATTATAAAGATTGTAGAAGGACTTTAAAAGAAATTATAGAAGGGATTCACAATAAACCAGTAAATAAAAACTTCAACAACCCTATATTTAAATGGAAATTGCCAGAAATAGAAATGCAAAATAAACCAATATCAGTGAGAACATCAATGATGCAGGTACGATTAACTTCGTTGAGTATTAACAACATAATCAAGTAGTTGATGTAGGCATGGATACAAATGAACACATGGTATTAGAAGAATTGTGGTACGAGATAGAAGAGACATATTTCACAAAGACGGAAATAGTTCTACACACCAGAGTTATCCGAACAACAAGTGAGGATGAAATAATGGACCATGGGTAAACTAGATACCACACATCGAGAAATGGGACTGATTTTCGAATTACCGACCAAGACAACCAATGGAAAAGAAAAGAGATAAAGAATTACAAAATTCAAAAAAAATGTAAGATCAACTTACAATAATATTTAGATAACATATGAGGTAAAATAAAAAAATAATAATAAAGGAATAAATTACAAAAAATTCCTAATAGTAAGAACAACAAACTTACAATAATATTTAGATAATAACTGAGACAAATAAGATTCACAAATAAAGTGTAAACAAGAATTAATAATGTAAGAGAATTAGAAAGGAGACCAATTAAAATAAACAAATATAGAACGAAGCAAGACCTGCTATTAAGACAAATACATAAAATTATAAAGAATATAGAATATTCAAAGAAAAACAAAATATTATGAACTGGTACAAGAAAGAAAAAAAACAATAAGCAAATATACAGCAAGTGGCTAAAGCAAAATAAGGGTAATCAACAATGAAGAAGAAAAGAAAAGATGTCTAAAATAATTAAAATGATCACAAGAAGAAAAGAAAAACAAACTAATTAAAAGTTAGAAATAATGAAATTAACAACTAAATAAATAAAAACAATCAACTGTGTGAGTAGATAACAGAATATAGCAAAGGTACAGCGGAAGAAAGAATGAGTAAAAGGCGAAAATTATGTAAAAAACCATGAAGTGGACAATCCCCAAAATATTATTATTAATGAAAGTCACAAGATGACAAAAAGGTATTTAAGATTGACTGAGAATAGGTCAAGCAATCAATTAACTGAGCACAGATGATGTTCCTCTGATCTCAGAAAAAAAGGTAGTAATGGAAGAAACCAGGTACTAAATGTTAGGGAAATTATATAACAGGGAGAACGCACTAATGGAAATGAATAAAAAGGGATCTAAATAAAAAGGAGTGGAACAAGTAAGAAGAGAAAGAAGAAAGAAGAAATAAAAAACAAGAAAAAGGAAAAAATTATATATAACTGATAATTTCATAAAAAACTATGCTAGTGTTTTACCAAAATGATAAATTTTGAAAGAGAGACATTATGTTACAATACAAAAAGCCACACCAATACCAGGGAAAAAATGATGAATCAACTACATTAAATGTTTAAACTAATGAAAATAAAATGACTATGACGCGACAAACGACTATGACCCAACCCAAGTGATTGACTCAATAAAATTAAATCAAATGAGAAGGTAAATGAAAAGGAAACAAACAAAATACAAATGAAATAAAATGAGAAGAAATGAAAAGACACAAACGAATAATATAGAACAGAAAAGGAGAAATGTTACACTCAATTAAAGTAATGAAAAAGAAACCAATAAATAATAAATGTAAATGATAATTATTAGTATCGACTAAATAATAAATGTAGATGATAATTGTTAAAATCCAATAAAGTAAAGACAAACAAAGTACACTAACCAAATAAATAGAGAGTAAATATTATAAATAACTCTATAATGATATGAACTTGTTAACAGTATAACTAACCATTGTAAAGTGAGAGATAGATAGATAGTGAACATGAGTAAGTGAGAAAGAGAATTTAATGTTAGGGAATACCCACTAGTAACACTTAAATACTATAAAAAGTGCAAAATGCCAGTGTAAACCGCCAAAATAAATAGAAACCCTATTGATAGGTATAGACACCTAAAAACCAGTGATAAACACTAAAGGTTAATGGTGAAAAGTGCTAGTAAATAAGAATATTGTTATTATTAGGATTAAGAGTAATTGTAGATGGGGAATACAACAGTATTCAGGGAAAAATCCCATGGAGAGTCAAAATGTTAGTGTTACCATGGTTAGCTAGTAAATATTAGAAAAGAAAAAATGTGGTAAAGAATGTAAATGCAAAATCAATAAACATCCTATGTTCAAAGGGATAGTTAATTAGATAAAGTAAATGGTGTGATGATGTTTGTCAGCAAAAAATAAATAAGAATAAACAAAATGTAAACAAGAGTAGCATAATAACTGTTAAGAATTGTTTGATTAAGTTTATGAGTAGGAATATGGCTGAAAGAGTTATACAGACCATAAGTCTAAATGTTATATTTTATAGAGAATAGTAAATAATAGACCAATTATAAACAATGGCAATATAAATAAGAAAAAAGATAAATTCATATAAATCTAATAATATTGGAAAAGCAGTTAGAAAATAATAGACAAACCATGATTTTGTAAAATAATGAAAACATACGATTATTATAAAACAGACCCACATCAATTCAGCAAGTAAACAAATCATTAGTAACACAAAACAAAACATGTATAAGGGTAAAATAAGATTTAATTTGTATAAAATAAGAAAAGATAGCCAATTACTACTTAGGCCTATGAAATGTCTAACTGTAAAAAACCAAAAACAACAAATTGTAAGAAATTAACTATGATATTGGCAAATCCAAGGCAAGTAAATAGTTAATGATAATTAGTGGATCATATTAAGAGATAAATGTTAAATTAAGGACATAAAATAAGAAAGAAATATAATTAGATAATATCAACATAACTGTCAAAACATTAATTCATAAGCAAACCCAGCTTTGAGGGCTGTCAAAATGATCTTTGAAAGAAAATACGAACAGTTGTGATAATATCTCATACTTAGATAAGAAGACCGAAGAATAATAGCAATCAGAAGATATTTAGTCATTTTGAATAAAAATTCAAATATTATAACAATGGGCTTAAGTCATGAATAGCCAATGAGATTCAATCAGTTACCATGACAACTGAACGTTATTTATGAATATTCCGTTAGAAACTGTTAGTCCATTATTGAAGCTCAAGACGAATAGACACCAAGCCGTAAACGACTCAAATTTTAATACAAAACGATAAAAAGTAATCCAAATTTAATAAAATGAACAAGTAAGAAGATGATGAAGGACTAGGACATCCAACTGAGGACAAGGACCAATCTATTAAATTCTAAATTAATAAATTTCAATCAACTTATACGAAAAAGAAGCCAGGCATAATTAAATCCCAAAATGATGGAAGACTGATGACCACAGATGACCCCAACCCATTTCAACTGAATGACATTACACCTCAAGTCAACTGATTTGATAAGTATTGCTGAGTTACCCGAATTTATGGATTAAATTCTTTTTAATTTTTTCTCACAACACTTTGAACTCTCATTATAAACTGATCATCTTATTTCTTTCAAAGATTAATTAAAAAATTAAACACTAAACTAATGTGAACTAGAAAAATAACCTATATAAAAATTACGAACTTTTGAAACACACTTTATAACACTTCAGGAACAAATTGTAATTACTCCTTATAGTATATAGTACCAGTAATGTAAGGTAGTGTACTTTATTGTAATCAAATTGATATTTTTTCGTAAACCAAAAGAATTCACATTCATGAACGAAATTAATAATAAACAACAAAGTAGACACCATGTCTAAATAACTCGTTCACAATCGATTTCGCCAAGCCTTGAGATACAATTGTCTTTTACCGCCGGTGCATATTTGCTTAATAACAAAGTATAATTTTGTATAATACTGAATAACTACTAATCACAATTTAATAAACTAGTACAGAGTTGTAACCACTGTTCTTTATTTCATAGGAAAGTGCATTATATGATTTGTGTATTATAGAGACGAGCAAAAGTGATGGTAAGCACTCACATCGGAAACTCTGCAAACTACCAGCGAGATTAAGAAATTCGAACGTGTCAGGAGTAAATTTGAATTCACCATACCGTCATAGCCACGAACGCTCAATCGTCCTATTTTTTATTTTAATTGTTTTCAGTTGAAACAATCTGGCGCCATCCGGGAAATACCACCACATACAGAAGAACAGGTAAGGTTCCCACTCGCGTGTACTGGTAATTCGAGAGATCGCTACGGACATCGTCAGCGTAAACATAAAGTAACGACCACGACATGTGAGGCAAACACACTTTTACAAAGACGACATAAGAGTCTGATCGTTACAAATTGGCGACCAACTAGTGTGGCTAGAGTTGAAGACTAGCGGCGGTTACGAAAAAGTATGAAACATTCCATGATCACAAGGGGAAAATCTAAGAAGGGAACTGAGGGTACCGACGAAGAAGAAATGGAAATGATTGAAGAAATGATCGAAGAGGATGCCCAAGGGGACCAACCAGAAAACCTAACTCAATCAGAACCGGAAGTAGAAGTAATAGTCGGGGACCAAACAAATAAACTCACACAAAAAGAGGACCTGAGCATGCAAGACCTGATGAATTTCCTAGCCAAAAAAAAAAGACAAGGGAAATTACAAAATTAACAAAAACTTCGGTGAAAAAATAAACCAAATGGAGGAAAAACTTAATGAAAATTCAAGAAGACAAAATGAGATTTTAAGTGAAAACCTAAAGAAACAACTCAAGGAAGACACAGAACTTCTGAATAGTAAGATGGAAAGTAACCATGAAGCCTTGAAGAGAAACCAAGAGATCTTAGAAGAGAAGAGTGAGGAGTTAAAGAAACACATCAAGAAAGATCTGGAAATACTAAATAATAAGATCGAGAATAATAGTGAAACACTCCAATGACAATTGAAGGAAGACGGTGAGAAGAACAGAGAAGAATTAAGGTACATACTAATAGGGTATCGTGAAGAAGTCAAGCAGACAAAAACGGGATGAATAAGAAATGGGAAGATACAAATTTCATAAGACAGAAAACATTAGATAGTGGTTTCACACAATTGAATGAAACACTAGACAACAGTCTGAAGGTATCAATGAAGAAATGAGAAATAAAGAAGACAAAAGTGTATTGTTACCTGAGAATAAAGATAACAAAAACAAAAAGAAAATTAAGCACATAGAAACCAACCATAGAGGAGTAAAGAAGAACCAAATAATTAAGAAGATTAAGAAAACAAAAGATATAGGAAAAATATGTAAAAAGAGACTAATTAAAACACGGGAAGAATGGGAGATGATGAAGAATGAACTAATTAATGTGTTTAATCTACCAATTACCGACCATAGTGAACTAATGGATTATAAAGATTGTAGAAGGACTTTAAAAGAAATTATAGAAGGGATTCACAATAAACCAGTAAATAAAAACTTCAACAACCCTATATTTAAATGGAAATTGCCAGAAATAGAAATGCAAAATAAACCAATATCAGTGAGAACATCAATGATGCAGGTACGATTAACTTCGTTGAGTATTAACAACATAATCAAGTAGTTGATGTAGGCATGGATACAAATGAACACATGGTATTAGAAGAATTGTGGTACGAGATAGAAGAGACATATTTCACAAAGACGGAAATAGTTCTACACGCCAGAGTTATCCGAACAACAAGTGAGGATGAAATAATGGACCATGGGTAAACTAGATACCACACATCGAGAAATGGGACTGATTTTCGAATTACCGACCAAGACAACCAATGGAAAAGAAAAGAGATAAAGAATTACAAAATTCAAAAAAAATGTAAGATCAACTTACAATAATATTTAGATAACATATGAGGTAAAATAAAAAAATAATAATAAAGGAATAAATTACAAAAAATTCCTAATAGTAAGAACAACAAACTTACAATAATATTTAGATAATAACTGAGACAAAAAGATTCACAAATAAAGTGTAAACAAGAATTAATAATGTAAGAGAATTAGAAAGGAGACCAATTAAAATAAACAAATATAGAACGAAGCAAGACCTGCTATTAAGACAAATACATAAAATTATAAAGAATATAGAATATTCAAAGAAAAACAAAATATTATGAACTGGTACAAGAAAGAAAAAAAACAATAAGCAAATATACAGCAAGTGGCTAAAGCAAAATAAGGGTAATCAACAATGAAGAAGAAAAGAAAAGATGTCTAAAATAATTAAAATGATCACAAGAAGAAAAGAAAAACAAACTAATTAAAAGTTAGAAATAATGAAATTAACAACTAAATAAATAAAAACAATCAACTGTGTGAGTAGATAACAGAATATAGCAAAGGTACAGCGGAAGAAAGAATGAGTAAAAGGCGAAAATTATGTAAAAAACCATGAAGTGGACAATCCCCAAAATATTATTATTAATGAAAGTCACAAGATGACAAAAAGGTATTTAAGATTGACTGAGAATAGGTCAAGCAATCAATTAACTGAGCACAGATGATGTTCCTCTGATCTCAGAAAAAAATGTAGTAATGGAAGAAACCAGGTACTAAATGTTAGGGAAATTATATAACAGGGATCTAAATAAAAAGGAGTGGAACAAGTAAGAAGAGAAACAAGAAAGAAGAAATAAACAACAAGAAAAAGGAAAAAATTATATATAACTGATAATTTCATAAAAAACTATGCTAGTGTTTTACCAAAATGATAAATTTTGAAAGAGAGACATTATGTTACAATACAAAAAGCCACACCAATACCAGGGAAAAAATGATGAATCAACTACATTAAATGTTTAAACTAATGAAAATAAAATGACTATGACGCGACAAACGACTATGACCCAACCCAAGTGATTGACTCAATAAAATTAAATCAAATGAGAAGGTAAATGAAAAGGAAACAAACAAAATACAAATGAAATAAAATGAAAAGAAATGAAAAGACACAAACGAATAATATAGAACAGAAAAGGAGAAATGTTACACTCAATTAAAGTAATGAAAAAGAAACCAATAAATAATAAATGTAAATGATAATTATTAGTATCGACTAAATAATAAATGTAGATGATAATTGTTAAAATCCAATAAAGTAAAGACAAACAAAGTACACTAACCAAATAAATAGAGAGTAAATATTATAAATAACTCTATAATAATATGAACTTGTTAACAGTATAACTAACCATTGTAAAGTGAGAGATAGATAGATAGTGAACATGAGTAAGTGAGAAAGAGAATTTAATGTTAGGGAATACCCACTAGTAACACTTAAATACTATAAAAAGTGCAAAGTGCCAGTGTAAACCGCCAAAATAAATAGAAACCCTATTGATAGGTATAGACACCTAAAAACCAGTGATAAACACTAAAGGTTAATGGTGAAAAGTGCTAGTAAATAAGAATATTGTTATTATTAGGATTAAGAGTAATTGTAGATGGGGAATACAACAGTATTCAGGGAAAAAATCCCATGGAGAGTCAAAATGTTAGTGTTACCATGGTTAGCTAGTAAATATTAGAAAAGAAAAAATGTGGTAAAGAATGTAAATGCAAAATCAATAAACATCCTATGTTCAAAGGGATAGTTAATTAGATAAAGTAAATGGTGTGATGATGTTTGTCAGCAAAAAATAAATAAGAATAAACAAAATGTAAACAAGAGTAGCATAATAACTGTTAAGAATTGTTTGATTAAGTTTATGAGTAGCAATATGGCTGAAAGAGTTATACAGGTTAAGCCTAAATGTTATATTTTATAGAGAATAGTAAATAATAGACCAATTATAAACAATGGCAATATAAATAAGAAAAAAGATATTCATATAAATCTAATAATATTGGAAAAGCAGTAAGAAAATAATAGACAAACCATGATTTTGTAAAATAATGAAAACATACAATTATTATAAAACAGACCCACATCAATTCAACAAGTAAACAAATCATTAGTAACACAAAACAAAACATGTATAAGGGTAAAATAAGATTTAATTTGTATAAAATAAGAAAAGATAGCCAATTACTACTTAGGCCTATGAAATGTCTAACTGTAAAAAACCAAAAACAACAAATTGTAAGAAATTAACTATGATATTGGCAAATCCAAGGCAAGTAAATAGTTAATGATAATTAGTGGATCATATTAAGAGATAAATGTTAAATTAAGGACATAAAATAAGAAAGAAATATAATTAGATAATATCAACATAACTGTCAAAACATTAATACATAAGCAAACCCAGCTTTGAGGGCTGTCAAAATGATCTTTGAAAGAAAATACGAACAGTTGTGATAATATCTCATACTTAGATATGAAGACCGAAGAATAATAGCAATCAGAAGATATTTAGTCATTTTGAATAAAAATTCAAATATTATAACAATGGGCTTAAGTCATGAATAGCCAATGAGATTCAATCAGTTACCATGACAACTGAACGTTATTTATGAATATTCCGTTAGAAACTGTTAGTCCATTATTGAAGCTCAAGACGAATAGACGCCAAGCCGTAAACGACTCAAATTTTAATACAAAACGATAAAAAGTAATCCAAATTTAATAAAATGAACAAGTAAGAAGATGATGAAGGACTAGGACATCCAACTGAGGACAAGGACCAATCTATTAAATTCTAAATTAATAAATTTCAATCAACTTATACGAAAAAGAAGCCAGGCATAATTAAATCCCAAAATGATGGAAGATTGATGACCACAGATGACCCCAACCCATTTCAACTGAATGACATTACACCTCAAGTCAACTGATTTGATAAGTATTGCTGAGTTACCCGAATTTATGGATTAAATTCTTTTTAATTTTTTCTCACAACACTTTGAACTCTAATTATAAACTGATCATCTTATTTCTTTCAAAGATTAATTAAAAATATAAACACTAAACTTATGTGAACTAGAAAAATAACGTATATAAAAATTACGAACTTTTGAAACACACTTTATAACACTTCAGGAACAAATTGTAATTACTCCTTATAGTATATAAGTACCAGTAATGTAAGGTAGTGTACTTTATTGTAATCAAATTGATATTTTTTCGTAAACCAAAAGAATTCAGATTCATGAACGAAATTAATAATAAACAACAAAGTAGACACCATGTCTAAATAACTCGTTCACAATCGATTTCGCCAAGCCTTGAGATACAATTGTCTTTTACCGCCGGTGCATATTTGCTTAATAACAAAGTATAATTTTGTATAATACTGAATAACTACTAATCACAATTTAATAAACTAGTACAGAGTTGTAACCACTGTTCTTTATTTCATAGGAAAGTGCATTATATGATTTGTGTATTATAGAGACGAGCAAAAGTGATGGTAAGCACTCACATCGGAAACTCGGCAAACTACCAGCGAGATTTAGAAATTCTAACGTGGCAGGAGTAAATTTGAATTCACCATACCGTCATAGCCACGAACGCTCAATCGTCCTATTTTTTATTTTAATTGTTTTCAGTTGAAACAATTTGGCGCCATCCGGGAAATACCACCACATACAGAAGAACAGGTAAGGTTTCCACTCACATGTACTGGTAATTCGAGAGATCGCTACGGACATCGTCAGCGTAAACATAAAGTAACGACCACGATGTGTGACGCGAACACACTTTTACAAAGACGACATAAGAGTCTGATCGTTACAAATTGGCGACCAACTAGTGTGGCTAGAGTTGAAGACTAGCGGCGGTTACGAAAAAGTATGAAACATTCCATGATCACAAGGGGAAAATCTAAGAAGGGAACTGAGGGTACCGACGAAGAAGAAATGGAAATGATTGAAGAAATGATCGAAGAGGATGCCCAAGGGGACCAACCAGAAAACCTAACTCAATCAGAACCGGAAGTAGAAGTAATAGTCGGGGACCAAACAAATAAACTCACGCAAAAAGAGGACCTGAGCATGCAAGACCTGATGAATTTCCTAGCCAAAAAAAAAACAGACAAGGGAAATTAAAAAATTAACAAAAACTTCGGTGAAAAAATAAACCAAATGGAGGAAAAATTTAATGAAAATTCAAGAAGACAAAATGAGATTTTAAGTGAAAACCTAAAGAAACAACTCAAGGAAGACACAGAACTTCTGATTAGTAAGATGGAAAGTAACCATGAAGCCTTGAAGAGAAACCAAGAGATCTTAAAAGAGAAGAGTGAGGAGTTAAAGAAACACATCAAGAAAGATCTGGAAATACTAAATAATAAGATCGAGAATAATAGTGAAACACTCCAACGACAATTGAAGGAAGACGTTGAGAAGAAACGAGAAGAATTAAGGTACATACTAATAGGGTATCGTGAAGAAGTCAAGCAGACAAAAGGGGATGAATAAGAAATGGGAAGAAACAAATTTCATAAGAAAGAAAACATTAGATAGTGGTTTCACACAACTGAATGAAACACTAGACAACAGTCTGAAGGTATCAATGAAGAAATAAGAAATAAAGAAGACAAAAGTGTATTGTTACCTGAGAATAAAGATAACAAAAACAAAAAGAAAATTAAGCACATAGAAACCAACCATAGAGGAGTAAAGAAGAACCAAATAATTAAGAAGATTAAGAAAACAAAAGATATAGGAAAAATATGTAAAAAGAGACTAATTAAAACACGGGAAGAATGGGAAAGGTGAAGAATGGACTAATTAATGTGTTTAATCTACCAATTACTGACCATAGTGAATTAATGGATTATAAAGATTGTAGAAGGACTTTAAAAGAAATTATAGAAGGGATTCACAATAAACCAGTAAATAAAAACTTCAACAACTCTGTATTTAAATGGAAATTACCAGAAATAGAAATGCAAAATAAACCAATATCAGTGAGAACATCAATGATGCAGGTACGATTAACTTCGCTGAGTATTAACAACATAATCAAGTAGTTGATGTAGGCATGGATACAAATGAACACATGGTATTAGAAGAATTGTGGTACGAGATAGAAGAGACATATTTCACAAAGACGGAAATAGTTCTACACACCAGAGTTATCCGAACAACAAGTGAGGATGAAATAATGGACCATGGGTAAACTAGATACCACACATCGAGAAATGGGACTGATTTTCGAATTACCGACCAAGACAACCAATGGAAAAGAAAAGAGATAAAGAATTACAAAATTCAAAAAAAATGTAAGATCAACTTACAATAATATTTAGATAACATATGAGGTAAAATAAAAAAATAATAATAAAGGAATAAATTACAAAAAATTCCTAATAGTAAGAACAACAAACTTACAATAATATTTAGATAATAACTGAGACAAACAAGATTCACAAATAAAGTGTAAACAAGAATTAATAATGTAAGAGAATTAGAAAGGAGACCAATTAAAATAAACAAATATAGAACGAAGCAAGACCTGCTATTAAGACAAATACATAAAATTATAAAGAATATAGAATATTCAAAGAAAAACAAAATATTATGAACTGGTACAAGAAAGAAAAAAAACAATAAGCAAATATACAGCAAGTGGCTAAAGCAAAATAAGGGTAATCAACAATGAAGAAGAAAAGAAAAGATGTCTAAAATAATTAAAATGATCACAAGAAGAAAAGAAAAACAAACTAATTAAAAGTTAGAAATAATGAAATTAACAACTAAATAAATAAAAACAATCAACTGTGTGAGTAGATAACAGAATATAGCAAAGGTACAGCGGAAGAAAGAATGAGTAAAAGGCGAAAATTATGTAAAAAACCATGAAGTGGACAATCCCAAAATATTATTATTAATGAAAGTCACAAGATGACAAAAAGGTATTTAAGATTGACTGAGAATAGGTCAAGCAATCAATTAACTGAGCACAGATGATGTTCCTCTGATCTCAGAAAAAAATGTAGTAATGGAAGAAACCAGGTACTAAATGTTAGGGAAATTATATAACAGGGATCTAAATAAAAAGGAGTGGAACAAGTAAGAAGAGAAACAAGAAAGAAGAAATAAACAACAAGAAAAAGGAAAAAATTATATATAACTGATAATTTCATAAAAAACTATGCTAGTGTTTTACCAAAAATGATAAATTTTGAAAGAGAGACATTATGTTACAATACAAAAAGCCACACCAATACCAGGGAAAAAATGATGAATCAACTACATTAAATGTTTTAAACTAATGAAAATAAAATGACTATGACGCGACAAACGACTATGACCCAACCCAAGTGATTGACTCAATAAAATTAAATCAAATGAGAAGGTAAATGAAAAGGAAACAAACAAAATACAAATGAAATAAAATGAAAAGAAATGAAAAGACACAAACGAATAATATAGAACAGAAAAGGAGAAATGTTACACTCAATTAAAGTAATGAAAAAGAAACCAATAAATAATAAATGTAAATGATAATTATTAGTATCGACTAAATAATAAATGTAGATGATAATTGTTAAAATCCAATAAAGTAAAGACAAACAAAGTACACTAACCAAATAAATAGAGAGTAAATATTATAAATAACTCTATAATAATATGAACTTGTTAACAGTATAACTAACCATTGTAAAGTGAGAGATAGATAGATAGTGAACATGAGTAAGTGAGAAAGAGAATTTAATGTTAGGGAATACCCACTAGTAACACTTAAATACTATAAAAAGTGCAAAGTGCCAGTGTAAACCGCCAAAATAAATAGAAACCCTATTGATAGGTATAGACACCTAAAAACCAGTGATAAACACTAAAGGTTAATGGTGAAAAGTGCTAGTAAATAAGAATATTGTTATTATTAGGATTAAGAGTAATTGTAGATGGGGAATACAACAGTATTCAGGGAAAAAATCCCATGGAGAGTCAAAATGTTAGTGTTACCATGGTTAGCTAGTAAATATTAGAAAAGAAAAAATGTGGTAAAGAATGTAAATGCAAAATCAATAAACATCCTATGTTCAAAGGGATAGTTAATTAGATAAAGTAAATGGTGTGATGATGTTTGTCAGCAAAAAATAAATAAGAATAAACAAAATGTAAACAAGAGTAGCATAATAACTGTTAAGAATTGTTTGATTAAGTTTATGAGTAGCAATATGGCTGAAAGAGTTATACAGACCATAAGCTTAATGTTATATTTTATAGAGAATAGTAAATAATAGACCAATTATAAACAATGGCAATATAAATAAGAAAAAAGATATTCATATAAATCTAATAATATTGGAAAAGCAGTAAGAAAATAATAGACAAACCATGATTTTGTAAAATAATGAAAACATACAATTATTATAAAACAGACCCACATCAATTCAACAAGTAAACAAATCATTAGTAACACAAAACAAAACATGTATAAGGGTAAAATAAGATTTAATTTGTATAAAATAAGAAAAGATAGCCAATTACTACTTAGGCCTATGAAATGTCTAACTGTAAAAAACCAAAAACAACAAATTGTAAGAAATTAACTATGATATTGGCAAATCCAAGGCAAGTAAATAGTTAATGATAATTAGTGGATCATATTAAGAGATAAATGTTAAATTAAGGACATAAAATAAGAAAGAAATATAATTAGATAATATCAACATAACTGTCAAAACATTAATACATAAGCAAACCCAGCTTTGAGGGCTGTCAAAATGATCTTTGAAAGAAAATACGAACAGTTGTGATAATATCTCATACTTAGATATGAAGACCGAAGAATAATAGCAATCAGAAGATATTTAGTCATTTTGAATAAAAATTCAAATATTATAACAATGGGCTTAAGTCATGAATAGCCAATGAGATTCAATCAGTTACCATGACAACTGAACGTTATTTATGAATATTCCGTTAGAAACTGTTAGTCCATTATTGAAGCTCAAGACGAATAGACGCCAAGCCGTAAACGACTCAAATTTTAATACAAAACGATAAAAAGTAATCCAAATTTAATAAAATGAACAAGTAAGAAGATGATGAAGGACTAGGACATCCAACTGAGGACAAGGACCAATCTATTAAATTCTAAATTAATAAATTTCAATCAACTTATACGAAAAAGAAGCCAGGCATAATTAAATCCCAAAATGATGGAAGATTGATGACCACAGATGACCCCAACCCATTTCAACTGAATGACATTACACCTCAAGTCAACTGATTTGATAAGTATTGCTGAGTTACCCGAATTTATGGATTAAATTCTTTTTAATTTTTTCTCACAACACTTTGAACTCTAATTATAAACTGATCATCTTATTTCTTTCAAAGATTAATTAAAAATATAAACACTAAACTTATGTGAACTAGAAAAATAACGTATATAAAAATTACGAACTTTTGAAACACACTTTATAACACTTCAGGAACAAATTGTAATTACTCCTTATAGTATATAAGTACCAGTAATGTAAGGTAGTGTACTTTATTGTAATCAAATTGATATTTTTTCGTAAACCAAAAGAATTCAGATTCATGAACGAAATTAATAATAAACAACAAAGTAGACACCATGTCTAAATAACTCGTTCACAATCGATTTCGCCAAGCCTTGAGATACAATTGTCTTTTACCGCCGGTGCATATTTGCTTAATAACAAAGTATAATTTTGTATAATACTGAATAACTACTAATCACAATTTAATAAACTAGTACAGAGTTGTAACCACTGTTCTTTATTTCATAGGAAAGTGCATTATATGATTTGTGTATTATAGAGACGAGCAAAAGTGATGGTAAGCACTCACATCGGAAACTCGGCAAACTACCAGCGAGATTTAGAAATTCTAACGTGGCAGGAGTAAATTTGAATTCACCATACCGTCATAGCCACGAACGCTCAATCGTCCTATTTTTTATTTTAATTGTTTTCAGTTGAAACAATTTGGCGCCATCCGGGAAATACCACCACATACAGAAGAACAGGTAAGGTTTCCACTCACATGTACTGGTAATTCGAGAGATCGCTACGGACATCGTCAGCGTAAACATAAAGTAACGACCACGATGTGTGACGCGAACACACTTTTACAAAGACGACATAAGAGTCTGATCGTTACAAATTGGCGACCAACTAGTGTGGCTAGAGTTGAAGACTAGCGGCGGTTACGAAAAAGTATGAAACATTCCATGATCACAAGGGGAAAATCTAAGAAGGGAACTGAGGGTACCGACGAAGAAGAAATGGAAATGATTGAAGAAATGATCGAAGAGGATGCCCAAGGGGACCAACCAGAAAACCTAACTCAATCAGAACCGGAAGTAGAAGTAATAGTCGGGGACCAAACAAATAAACTCACGCAAAAAGAGGACCTGAGCATGCAAGACCTGATGAATTTCCTAGCCAAAAAAAAAACAGACAAGGGAAATTAAAAAATTAACAAAAACTTCGGTGAAAAAATAAACCAAATGGAGGAAAAATTTAATGAAAATTCAAGAAGACAAAATGAGATTTTAAGTGAAAACCTAAAGAAACAACTCAAGGAAGACACAGAACTTCTGATTAGTAAGATGGAAAGTAACCATGAAGCCTTGAAGAGAAACCAAGAGATCTTAAAAGAGAAGAGTGAGGAGTTAAAGAAACACATCAAGAAAGATCTGGAAATACTAAATAATAAGATCGAGAATAATAGTGAAACACTCCAACGACAATTGAAGGAAGACGGTGAGAAGAACAGAGAAGAATTAAGGTACATACTAATAGGGTATCGTGAAGAAGTCAAGCAGACAAAAACGGGATGAATAAGAAATGGGAAGATACAAATTTCATAAGACAGAAAACATTAGATAGTGGTTTCACACAATTGAATGAAACACTAGACAACAGTCTGAAGGTATCAATGAAGAAATGAGAAATAAAGAAGACAAAAGTGTATTGTTACCTGAGAATAAAGATAACAAAAACAAAAAGAAAATTAAGCACATAGAAACCAACCATAGAGGAGTAAAGAAGAACCAAATAATTAAGAAGATTAAGAAAACAAAAGATATAGGAAAAATATGTAAAAAGAGACTAATTAAAACACGGGAAGAATGGGAGATGATGAAGAATGAACTAATTAATGTGTTTAATCTACCAATTACCGACCATAGTGAACTAATGGATTATAAAGATTGTAGAAGGACTTTAAAAGAAATTATAGAAGGGATTCACAATAAACCAGTAAATAAAAACTTCAACAACCCTATATTTAAATGGAAATTGCCAGAAATAGAAATGCAAAATAAACCAATATCAGTGAGAACATCAATGATGCAGGTACGATTAACTTCGTTGAGTATTAACAACATAATCAAGTAGTTGATGTAGGCATGGATACAAATGAACACATGGTATTAGAAGAATTGTGGTACGAGATAGAAGAGACATATTTCACAAAGACGGAAATAGTTCTACACGCCAGAGTTATCCGAACAACAAGTGAGGATGAAATAATGGACCATGGGTAAACTAGATACCACACATCGAGAAATGGGACTGATTTTCGAATTACCGACCAAGACAACCAATGGAAAAGAAAAGAGATAAAGAATTACAAAATTCAAAAAAAATGTAAGATCAACTTACAATAATATTTAGATAACATATGAGGTAAAATAAAAAAATAATAATAAAGGAATAAATTACAAAAAATTCCTAATAGTAAGAACAACAAACTTACAATAATATTTAGATAATAACTGAGACAAAAAGATTCACAAATAAAGTGTAAACAAGAATTAATAATGTAAGAGAATTAGAAAGGAGACCAATTAAAATAAACAAATATAGAACGAAGCAAGACCTGCTATTAAGACAAATACATAAAATTATAAAGAATATAGAATATTCAAAGAAAAACAAAATATTATGAACTGGTACAAGAAAGAAAAAAAACAATAAGCAAATATACAGCAAGTGGCTAAAGCAAAATAAGGGTAATCAACAATGAAGAAGAAAAGAAAAGATGTCTAAAATAATTAAAATGATCACAAGAAGAAAAGAAAAACAAACTAATTAAAAGTTAGAAATAATGAAATTAACAACTAAATAAATAAAAACAATCAACTGTGTGAGTAGATAACAGAATATAGCAAAGGTACAGCGGAAGAAAGAATGAGTAAAAGGCGAAAATTATGTAAAAAACCATGAAGTGGACAATCCCCAAAATATTATTATTAATGAAAGTCACAAGATGACAAAAAGGTATTTAAGATTGACTGAGAATAGGTCAAGCAATCAATTAACTGAGCACAGATGATGTTCCTCTGATCTCAGAAAAAAATGTAGTAATGGAAGAAACCAGGTACTAAATGTTAGGGAAATTATATAACAGGGATCTAAATAAAAAGGAGTGGAACAAGTAAGAAGAGAAACAAGAAAGAAGAAATAAACAACAAGAAAAAGGAAAAAATTATATATAACTGATAATTTCATAAAAAACTATGCTAGTGTTTTACCAAAATGATAAATTTTGAAAGAGAGACATTATGTTACAATACAAAAAGCCACACCAATACCAGGGAAAAAATGATGAATCAACTACATTAAATGTTTAAACTAATGAAAATAAAATGACTATGACGCGACAAACGACTATGACCCAACCCAAGTGATTGACTCAATAAAATTAAATCAAATGAGAAGGTAAATGAAAAGGAAACAAACAAAATACAAATGAAATAAAATGAAAAGAAATGAAAAGACACAAACGAATAATATAGAACAGAAAAGGAGAAATGTTACACTCAATTAAAGTAATGAAAAAGAAACCAATAAATAATAAATGTAAATGATAATTATTAGTATCGACTAAATAATAAATG
The DNA here is from genome assembly GCA_034769895.1 of Magicicada septendecula. Classification (NCBI taxonomy): domain Eukaryota; kingdom Metazoa; phylum Arthropoda; class Insecta; order Hemiptera; family Cicadidae; genus Magicicada; species Magicicada septendecula. Next base: position 264,008,283 of record CM068375.1, read on the forward strand.
TAGATGATAATTGTTAAAATCCAATAAAGTAAAGACAAACAAAGTACACTAACCAAATAAATAGAGAGTAAATATTATAAATAACTCTATAATAATATGAACTTGTTAACAGTATAACTAACCATTGTAAAGTGAGAGATAGATAGATAGTGAACATGAGTAAGTGAGAAAGAGAATTTAATGTTAGGGAATACCCACTAGTAACACTTAAATACTATAAAAAGTGCAAAGTGCCAGTGTAAACCGCCAAAATAAATAGAAACCCTATTGATAGGTATAGACACCTAAAAACCAGTGATAAACACTAAAGGTTAATGGTGAAAAGTGCTAGTAAATAAGAATATTGTTATTATTAGGATTAAGAGTAATTGTAGATGGGGAATACAACAGTATTCAGGGAAAAAATCCCATGGAGAGTCAAAATGTTAGTGTTACCATGGTTAGCTAGTAAATATTAGAAAAGAAAAAATGTGGTAAAGAATGTAAATGCAAAATCAATAAACATCCTATGTTCAAAGGGATAGTTAATTAGATAAAGTAAATGGTGTGATGATGTTTGTCAGCAAAAAATAAATAAGAATAAACAAAATGTAAACAAGAGTAGCATAATAACTGTTAAGAATTGTTTGATTAAGTTTATGAGTAGCAATATGGCTGAAAGAGTTATACAGGTTTAAGCCTAAATGTTATATTTTATAGAGAATAGTAAATAATAGACCAATTATAAACAATGGCAATATAAATAAGAAAAAAGATATTCATATAAATCTAATAATATTGGAAAAGCAGTAAGAAAATAATAGACAAACCATGATTTTGTAAAATAATGAAAACATACAATTATTATAAAACAGACCCACATCAATTCAACAAGTAAACAAATCATTAGTAACACAAAACAAAACATGTATAAGGGTAAAATAAGATTTAATTTGTATAAAATAAGAAAAGATAGCCAATTACTACTTAGGCCTATGAAATGTCTAACTGTAAAAAACCAAAAACAACAAATTGTAAGAAATTAACTATGATATTGGCAAATCCAAGGCAAGTAAATAGTTAATGATAATTAGTGGATCATATTAAGAGATAAATGTTAAATTAAGGACATAAAATAAGAAAGAAATATAATTAGATAATATCAACATAACTGTCAAAACATTAATACATAAGCAAACCCAGCTTTGAGGGCTGTCAAAATGATCTTTGAAAGAAAATACGAACAGTTGTGATAATATCTCATACTTAGATATGAAGACCGAAGAATAATAGCAATCAGAAGATATTTAGTCATTTTGAATAAAAATTCAAATATTATAACAATGGGCTTAAGTCATGAATAGCCAATGAGATTCAATCAGTTACCATGACAACTGAACGTTATTTATGAATATTCCGTTAGAAACTGTTAGTCCATTATTGAAGCTCAAGACGAATAGACGCCAAGCCGTAAACGACTCAAATTTTAATACAAAACGATAAAAAGTAATCCAAATTTAATAAAATGAACAAGTAAGAAGATGATGAAGGACTAGGACATCCAACTGAGGACAAGGACCAATCTATTAAATTCTAAATTAATAAATTTCAATCAACTTATACGAAAAAGAAGCCAGGCATAATTAAATCCCAAAATGATGGAAGATTGATGACCACAGATGACCCCAACCCATTTCAACTGAATGACATTACACCTCAAGTCAACTGATTTGATAAGTATTGCTGAGTTACCCGAATTTATGGATTAAATTCTTTTTAATTTTTTCTCACAACACTTTGAACTCTAATTATAAACTGATCATCTTATTTCTTTCAAAGATTAATTAAAAATATAAACACTAAACTTATGTGAACTAGAAAAATAACGTATATAAAAATTACGAACTTTTGAAACACACTTTATAACACTTCAGGAACAAATTGTAATTACTCCTTATAGTATATAAGTACCAGTAATGTAAGGTAGTGTACTTTATTGTAATCAAATTGATATTTTTTCGTAAACCAAAAGAATTCAGATTCATGAACGAAATTAATAATAAACAACAAAGTAGACACCATGTCTAAATAACTCGTTCACAATCGATTTCGCCAAGCCTTGAGATACAATTGTCTTTTACCGCCGGTGCATATTTGCTTAATAACAAAGTATAATTTTGTATAATACTGAATAACTACTAATCACAATTTAATAAACTAGTACAGAGTTGTAACCACTGTTCTTTATTTCATAGGAAAGTGCATTATATGATTTGTGTATTATAGAGACGAGCAAAAGTGATGGTAAGCACTCACATCGGAAACTCGGCAAACTACCAGCGAGATTTAGAAATTCTAACGTGGCAGGAGTAAATTTGAATTCACCATACCGTCATAGCCACGAACGCTCAATCGTCCTATTTTTTATTTTAATTGTTTTCAGTTGAAACAATTTGGCGCCATCCGGGAAATACCACCACATACAGAAGAACAGGTAAGGTTTCCACTCACATGTACTGGTAATTCGAGAGATCGCTACGGACATCGTCAGCGTAAACATAAAGTAACGACCACGATGTGTGACGCGAACACACTTTTACAAAGACGACATAAGAGTCTGATCGTTACAAATTGGCGACCAACTAGTGTGGCTAGAGTTGAAGACTAGCGGCGGTTACGAAAAAGTATGAAACATTCCATGATCACAAGGGGAAAATCTAAGAAGGGAACTGAGGGTACCGACGAAGAAGAAATGGAAATGATTGAAGAAATGATCGAAGAGGATGCCCAAGGGGACCAACCAGAAAACCTAACTCAATCAGAACCGGAAGTAGAAGTAATAGTCGGGGACCAAACAAATAAACTCACGCAAAAAGAGGACCTGAGCATGCAAGACCTGATGAATTTCCTAGCCAAAAAAAAAACAGACAAGGGAAATTAAAAAATTAACAAAAACTTCGGTGAAAAAATAAACCAAATGGAGGAAAAATTTAATGAAAATTCAAGAAGACAAAATGAGATTTTAAGTGAAAACCTAAAGAAACAACTCAAGGAAGACACAGAACTTCTGATTAGTAAGATGGAAAGTAACCATGAAGCCTTGAAGAGAAACCAAGAGATCTTAAAAGAGAAGAGTGAGGAGTTAAAGAAACACATCAAGAAAGATCTGGAAATACTAAATAATAAGATCGAGAATAATAGTGAAACACTCCAACGACAATTGAAGGAAGACGTTGAGAAGAAACGAGAAGAATTAAGGTACATACTAATAGGGTATCGTGAAGAAGTCAAGCAGACAAAAGGGGATGAATAAGAAATGGGAAGAAACAAATTTCATAAGAAAGAAAACATTAGATAGTGGTTTCACACAACTGAATGAAACACTAGACAACAGTCTGAAGGTATCAATGAAGAAATAAGAAATAAAGAAGACAAAAGTGTATTGTTACCTGAGAATAAAGATAACAAAAACAAAAAGAAAATTAAGCACATAGAAACCAACCATAGAGGAGTAAAGAAGAACCAAATAATTAAGAAGATTAAGAAAACAAAAGATATAGGAAAAATATGTAAAAAGAGACTAATTAAAACACGGGAAGAATGGGAAAGGTGAAGAATGGACTAATTAATGTGTTTAATCTACCAATTACTGACCATAGTGAATTAATGGATTATAAAGATTGTAGAAGGACTTTAAAAGAAATTATAGAAGGGATTCACAATAAACCAGTAAATAAAAACTTCAACAACTCTGTATTTAAATGGAAATTACCAGAAATAGAAATGCAAAATAAACCAATATCAGTGAGAACATCAATGATGCAGGTACGATTAACTTCGCTGAGTATTAACAACATAATCAAGTAGTTGATGTAGGCATGGATACAAATGAACACATGGTATTAGAAGAATTGTGGTACGAGATAGAAGAGACATATTTCACAAAGACGGAAATAGTTCTACACACCAGAGTTATCCGAACAACAAGTGAGGATGAAATAATGGACCATGGGTAAACTAGATACCACACATCGAGAAATGGGACTGATTTTCGAATTACCGACCAAGACAACCAATGGAAAAGAAAAGAGATAAAGAATTACAAAATTCAAAAAAAATGTAAGATCAACTTACAATAATATTTAGATAACATATGAGGTAAAATAAAAAAATAATAATAAAGGAATAAATTACAAAAAATTCCTAATAGTAAGAACAACAAACTTACAATAATATTTAGATAATAACTGAGACAAACAAGATTCACAAATAAAGTGTAAACAAGAATTAATAATGTAAGAGAATTAGAAAGGAGACCAATTAAAATAAACAAATATAGAACGAAGCAAGACCTGCTATTAAGACAAATACATAAAATTATAAAGAATATAGAATATTCAAAGAAAAACAAAATATTATGAACTGGTACAAGAAAGAAAAAAAACAATAAGCAAATATACAGCAAGTGGCTAAAGCAAAATAAGGGTAATCAACAATGAAGAAGAAAAGAAAAGATGTCTAAAATAATTAAAATGATCACAAGAAGAAAAGAAAAACAAACTAATTAAAAGTTAGAAATAATGAAATTAACAACTAAATAAATAAAAACAATCAACTGTGTGAGTAGATAACAGAATATAGCAAAGGTACAGCGGAAGAAAGAATGAGTAAAAGGCGAAAATTATGTAAAAAACCATGAAGTGGACAATCCCCAAAATATTATTATTAATGAAAGTCACAAGATGACAAAAAGGTATTTAAGATTGACTGAGAATAGGTCAAGCAATCAATTAACTGAGCACAGATGATGTTCCTCTGATCTCAGAAAAAAATGTAGTAATGGAAGAAACCAGGTACTAAATGTTAGGGAAATTATATAACAGGGATCTAAATAAAAAGGAGTGGAACAAGTAAGAAGAGAAACAAGAAAGAAGAAATAAACAACAAGAAAAAGGAAAAAATTATATATAACTGATAATTTCATAAAAAACTATGCTAGTGTTTTACCAAAATGATAAATTTTGAAAGAGAGACATTATGTTACAATACAAAAAGCCACACCAATACCAGGGAAAAAATGATGAATCAACTACATTAAATGTTTAAACTAATGAAAATAAAATGACTATGACGCGACAAACGACTATGACCCAACCCAAGTGATTGACTCAATAAAATTAAATCAAATGAGAAGGTAAATGAAAAGGAAACAAACAAAATACAAATGAAATAAAATGAAAAGAAATGAAAAGACACAAACGAATAATATAGAACAGAAAAGGAGAAATGTTACACTCAATTAAAGTAATGAAAAAGAAACCAATAAATAATAAATGTAAATGATAATTATTAGTATCGACTAAATAATAAATGTAGATGATAATTGTTAAAATCCAATAAAGTAAAGACAAACAAAGTACACTAACCAAATAAATAGAGAGTAAATATTATAAATAACTCTATAATAATATGAACTTGTTAACAGTATAACTAACCATTGTAAAGTGAGAGATAGATAGATAGTGAACATGAGTAAGTGAGAAAGAGAATTTAATGTTAGGGAATACCCACTAGTAACACTTAAATACTATAAAAAGTGCAAAGTGCCAGTGTAAACCGCCAAAATAAATAGAAACCCTATTGATAGGTATAGACACCTAAAAACCAGTGATAAACACTAAAGGTTAATGGTGAAAAGTGCTAGTAAATAAGAATATTGTTATTATTAGGATTAAGAGTAATTGTAGATGGGGAATACAACAGTATTCAGGGAAAAAATCCCATGGAGAGTCAAAATGTTAGTGTTACCATGGTTAGCTAGTAAATATTAGAAAAGAAAAAATGTGGTAAAGAATGTAAATGCAAAATCAATAAACATCCTATGTTCAAAGGGATAGTTAATTAGATAAAGTAAATGGTGTGATGATGTTTGTCAGCAAAAAATAAATAAGAATAAACAAAATGTAAACAAGAGTAGCATAATAACTGTTAAGAATTGTTTGATTAAGTTTATGAGTAGCAATATGGCTGAAAGAGTTATACAGACCATAAGCCTAAATGTTATATTTTATAGAGAATAGTAAATAATAGACCAATTATAAACAATGGCAATATAAATAAGAAAAAAGATATTCATATAAATCTAATAATATTGGAAAAGCAGTAAGAAAATAATAGACAAACCATGATTTTGTAAAATAATGAAAACATACAATTATTATAAAACAGACCCACATCAATTCAACAAGTAAACAAATCATTAGTAACACAAAACAAAACATGTATAAGGGTAAAATAAGATTTAATTTGTATAAAATAAGAAAAGATAGCCTATTACTACTTAGGCCTATGAAATGTCTAACTGTAAAAAACCAAAAACAACAAATTGTAAGAAATTAACTATGATATTGGCAAATCCAAGGCAAGTAAATAGTTAATGATAATTAGTGGATCATATTAAGAGATAAATGTTAAATTAAGGACATAAAATAAGAAAGAAATATAATTAAATAATATCAACATAACTGTCAAAACATTAATACATAAGCAAACCCAGCTTTGAGGGCTGTCAAAATGATCTTTGAAAGAAAATACGAACAGTTGTGATAATATCTCATACTTAGATATGAAGACCGAAGAATAATAGCAATCAGAAGATATTTAGTCATTTTGAATAAAAATTCAAATATTATAACAATGGGCTTAAGTCATGAATAGCCAATGAGATTCAATCAGTTACCATGACAACTGAACGTTATTTATGAATATTCCGTTAGAAACTGTTAGTCCATTATTGAAGCTCAAGACGAATAGACGCCAAGCCGTAAACGACTCAAATTTTAATACAAAACGATAAAAAGTAATCCAAATTTAATAAAATGAACAAGTAAGAAGATGATGAAGGACTAGGACATCCAACTGAGGACAAGGACCAATCTATTAAATTCTAAATTAATAAATTTCAATCAACTTATACGAAAAAGAAGCCAGGCATAATTAAATCCCAAAATGATGGAAGATTGATGACCACAGATGACCCCAACCCATTTCAACTGAATGACATTACACCTCAAGTCAACTGATTTGATAAGTATTGCTGAGTTACCCGAATTTATGGATTAAATTCTTTTTAATTTTTTCTCACAACACTTTGAACTCTCATTATAAACTGATCATCTTATTTCTTTCAAAGATTAATTAAAAAATTAAACACTAAACTTATGTGAACTAGAAAAATAACCTATATAAAAATTACGAACTTTTGAAACACACTTTATAACACTTCAGGAACAAATTGTAATTACTCCTTATAGTATATAAGTACCAGTAATGTAAGGTAGTGTACTTTATTGTAATCAAATTGATATTTTTTCGTAAACCAAAAGAATCCAGATTCATGAACGAAATTAATAATAAACAACAAAGTAGACACCATGTCTAAATAACTCGTTCACAATCAATTTCGCCAAGCCTTGAGATACAATTGTCTTTTACCGCCGGTGCAAATTTGCTTAATAACAAAGTATAATTTTGTATAATACTGAATAACTACTAATCACAATTTAATAAACTAGTACAGAGTTGTAACCACTGTTCTTTATTTCATAGGAAAGTGCATTATATGATTTGTGTATTATAGAGACGAGCAAAAGTGATGGTAAGCACTCACGTCGGAAAGTCGGCAAACTACCAGCGAGATTTAGAAATTCTAACGTGGCAGGAGTAAATTTGAATTCACCATACCGTCATAGCCACGAACGCTCAATCGTCCTATTTTTTATTTTAATTGTTTTCAGTTGAAACAATTTGGTGCCATCCGGGAAATACCACCACATACAGAAGAACAGGTAAGGTTTCCACTCGCGTGTACTGGTAATTCGAGAGATCGCTACGGACATCGTCAGCGTAAACATAAAGTAACGACCACGATGTGTGACGCGAACACACTTTTACAAAGACGACATAAGAGTCTGATCGTTACAAATTGGCGACCAACTAGTGTGGCTAGAGTTGAAGACTAGCGGCGGTTACGAAAAAGTATGAAACATTCCATGATCACAAGGGGAAAATCTAAGAAGGGAACTGAGGGTACCGACGAAGAAGAAATGGAAATGATTGAAGAAATGATCGAAGAGGATGCCCAAGGGGACCAACCAGAAAACCTAACTCAATCAGAACCGGAAGTAGAAGTAATAGTCGGGGACCAAACAAATAAACTCACGCAAAAAGAGGACCTGAGCATGCAAGACCTGATGAATTTCCTAGCCAAAAAAAAACAGACAAGGAAAATTAAAAAATTAACAAAAACTTCGGTGAAAAAATAAACCAAATGGAGGAAAAATTTAATGAAAATTCAAGAAGACAAAATGAGATTTTAAGTGAAAACCTAAAGAAACAACTCAAGGAAGACACAGAACTTCTGATTAGTAAGATGGAAAGTAACCATGAAGCCTTGAAGAGAAACCAAGAGATCTTAAAAGAGAAGAGTGAGGAGTTAAAGAAACACATCAAGAAAGATCTGGAAATACTAAATAATAAGATCGAGAATAATAGTGAAACACTCCAACGACAATTGAAGGAAGACGGTGAGAAGAAACGAGAAGAATTAAGGTACATACTAATAGGGTATCGTGAAGAAGTCAAGCAGACAAAAGGGGATGAATAAGAAATGGGAAGAAACAAATTTCATAAGAAAGAAAACATTAGATAGTGGTTTCACACAACTGAATGAAACACTAGACAACAGTCTGAAGGTATCAATGAAGAAATAAGAAATAAAGAAGACAAAAGTGTATTGTTACCTGAGAATAAAGATAACAAAAACAAAAAGAAAATTAAGCACATAGAAACCAACCATAGAGGAGTAAAGAAGAACCAAATAATTAAGAAGATTAAGAAAACAAAAGATATAGGAAAAATATGTAAAAAGAGACTAATTAAAACACGGGAAGAATGGGAGATGATGAAGAATGGACTAATTAATGTGTTTAATCTACCAATTACTGACCATAGTGAATTAATGGATTATAAAGATTGTAGAAGGACTTTAAAAGAAATTATAGAAGGGATTCACAATAAACCAGTAAATAAAAACTTCAACAACTCTGTATTTAAATGGAAATTACCAGAAATAGAAATGCAAAATAAACCAATATCAGTGAGAACATCAATGATGCAGGTACGATTAACTTTGTTGAGTATTAACAACATAATCAAGTAGTTGATGTAGGCATGGATACAAATGAACACATGGTATTAGAAGAATTGTGGTACGAGATAGAAGAGACATATTTCACAAAGACGGAAATAGTTCTACACACCAGAGTTATCCGAACAACAAGTGAGGATGAAATAATGGACCATGGGTAAACTAGATACCACACATCGAGAAATGGGACTGATTTTCGAATTACCGACCAAGACAACCAATGGAAAAGAAAAGAGATAAAGAATTACAACATTAAAAAAAATGTAAGATCAACTTACAATAATATTTAGATAAAATATGAGGTAAAATAAAAAAATAATAATAAAGGAATAAATTAAAAAAAATTCCTAATAGTAAGAACAACAAACTTACAATAATATTTAGATAATAACTGAGACAAAACAAGATTCACAAATAAAGTGTAAACAAGAATTAATAATGTAAGAGAATTAGAAAGGAGACCAATTAAAATAAACAAATATACAACGAAGCAAGACCTGCTATTAAGACAAATACATAAAATTATAAAGAATATAGAATATTCAAAGAAAAACAAAATATTATGAACTGGTACAAGAAAGAAAAAAACAACATAAAAAGCAAATATACAGCAAGTGGCTAAAGCAAAATAAGGGTAATCAACAAAGAAGAAGAAAAGAAAAGATGTCTAAAATAATTAAAATGATCACAAGAAGAAAAGAAAAACAAACTAATTAAAAGTTAGGAATAATGAAATTAACAACAAAATAAATAAAACCAATCAACTGTGAGAGTAGATAACAGAATATAGCAAAGGTACAGCAGAAGAAAGAATGAGTAAAAGGCGAAAATTATGTAAAAAACCATGAAGTGGACAATCCCCAAAATATTATTATTAATGAAAGTCACAAGATGACAAAAAGGTATTTAAGATTGACTGGGAATAGGTCAAGCAATCAATTAACTGAGCAGAGATGATGTTCCTCTGATCTCAGAAAAAAAGGTAGTAATGGAAGAAACCAGCTACTAAATGTTAGGGAAATTATATAACAGGGAGAACGCACTAATGGAAATGAATAAAAAGGGATCTAAATAAGAAGGAGTGGAACAAGTAAGAAGAGAAACAAGAAAGAAGAAATAAACAAGAAGAAAAGTTATATATAACTGATAATTTCATAAAAAACTATGCTAGTGTTTTACCAAAATGATAAATTTTGAAGGAGGGACATTATGTTACAATACAAAAAGCCACACCAATACCAGGGAAAAAATGATGAATCAACTATATTAAATGTTTAAACTAATGAAAATAAAATGACTATGACGCGACAAATGACTATGGCGCAACCCAAGTGATTGACTCAATAAAATTAAACAAATGAGAAGGTAAATGAAAAGGAAACAAACAAAATACAAATGAAATAAAATGAGAAGAAATGAAAAGACACAAACGAATAATACAGAACAGAAAAGGAGAAATGTTACACTCAATTAAAGTAATGAAAAAGAAACCAATAAATAATAAATGTAAATGATAATTATTAGTATCGACTAAATAATAAATGTAGATGATAATTGTTAAAATCCAATAAAGTAAAGACAAACAAAGTACACTAACCAAATAAATAGAGAGTAAATATTATAAATAACTCTATAATGATATGAACTTGTTAACAGTATAACTAACCATTGTAAAGTGAGAGATAGATAGATAGTGAACATGAGTAAGTGAGAAAGAGAATTTAATGTTAGGGAATACCCACTAGTAACACTTAAATACTATAAAAAGTGCAAAATGCCAGTGTAAACCGCCAAAATAAATAGAAACCCTATTCATAGGTATAGACACCTAAAAACCAGTGATAAACACTAAAGGTTAATGGTGAAAAGTGCTAGTAAATAAGAATATTGTTATTATTAGGATTAAGAGTAATTGTAGATGGGGAATACAACAGTATTCAGGGAAAAAATCCCATGGAGAGTCAAAATGTTAGTGTTACCATGGTTAGCTAGTAAATATTAGAAAAGAAAAAATGTGGTAAAGAATGTAAATGCAAAATCAATAAACATCCTATGTTCAAAGGGATAGTTAATTAGATAAAGTAAATGGTGTGATGATGTTTGTCAGCAAAAAATAAATAAGAATAAACACAATGTAAACAAGAGTAGCATAATAACTGTTAAAGAATTGTTTGATTAAGTTTATGAGTAGGAATATGGCTGAAAGAGTTATACAGACCATAAGCCTAAATGTTATATTTTATAGAGAATAGTAAATAATAGACCAATTATAAACAGTGGCAATATAAATAAGAAAAAGATAAATTCATATAAATCTAATAATATTGGAAAAGCAGTTAGAAAATACCAGACAAACCATGATTTTGTAAAATAATGAAAACATACAATTATTATAAAACAGACCCACATCAAAATGAAAATGATCTTTGAAAGAAAATACGAACAGTTGTGATAATATCTCATGCTTAGATAAGAAGACCGAAGAATAATAGCAATCAGAAGATATTTAGTCATTTTGAATAAAAATTCAAATATTATAACAATGGGCTTAAGTCATGAATAGCCAATGAGAGTCAATCAGTTACCATGACAACTGAACGTTATTTATGAATATTCCGTTAGAAACTGTTAGTCCATTATTGAAGCTCAAGACGAATAGACGCCAAGCCGTAAACGACTCAAATTTTAATACAAAACGATAAAAAGTAATCCAAATTTAATAAAATGAACAAGTAAGAAGATGATGAAGGACTAAGACATCCAACTGAGGACAAGGACCAATTTATTAAATTCTAAATTAATAAATTTCAATCAACTTATACGAAAAAGAAGCCAGGCATAATTAAATCCCAAAATGATGGAAGATTGATGACCACAGATGACCCCAACCCATTTCAACTGAATGACATTACACCTCAAGTCAACTGATTTGATAAGTATTGCTGAGTTACCCGAATTTATGGATTAAATTCTTTTTAATTTTTTCTCACAACACTTTGAACTCTCACTATAAACTGATCATCTTATTTCTTTCAAAGAATAATTAAAAAATAAAACACTAAACTTATGTGAACTAGAAAAATAACCTGTATAAAAATTACGAACTTTTGAAACACACTTTATAACACTTCAGGAACAAATTGTAATTACTCCTTATAGTATATAAGTACCAGTAATGTAAGGTAGTGTACTTTATTGTAATCAAATTGATATTTTTTCGTAAACCAAAAGAATCCAGATTCATGAACGAAATTAATAATAAACAACAAAGTAGACACCATGTCTAAATAACTCGTTCACAATCGATTTCGCCAAGCCTTCAGATACAATTGTCTTTTACCGCCGGTGCAAATTTGCTTAATAACAAAGTATAATTTTGTATAATACTGAATAACTACTAATCACAATTTAATAAACTAGTACAGAGTTGTAACCACTGTTCTTTATTTCATAGGAAAGTGCATTATATGATTTGTGTATTATAGAGACGAGCAAAAGTGACGGTAAGCGCTCACGTCGGAAACTCGGCAAACTACCAGTGAGATTAAGAAATTCGAACGTGGCGGGAGTAAATTTGAATTCACTATACCGTCATAGCCACGAACGCTCAATCGTCCTATTTTTTATTTTAATTGTTGTGATATATCGTTTTTTTGATATTTATATTTCTTGATAATAGGTTACTGTTCACTATTTATTAACTGAATTCTTCGAGCGCCATCTTACCAACTGTAAGAAAATAATTTACGTACTTACTGTGTTTTGGGTCCTCGGGTTCTTTTTCAGCGAACAGGAGATCAGAATGGTATATTTTGAAATGATTTACCCAACAGCTTATTTGTTGCTCATGAATTATTTATTCATTCTATAGCACGTTATTTCTTTCCATTTTACTTCATTATCGGTAGAACATGGTTGTTAGTCATATTTATAATTATTCAATACTATATTTTTCCCATATATATATCTAAGTTTAACATTTAAAAGAAGAAACAATTAAAACTAAACCATGGTATTTATTCAATTAATTTACTACCTTATTAAGCAAACCAGCGTTCTTTATTTAATACGTACTCTCATTCACTCTGTTTTACATTCCCCCATACCCATATGAGATCTCATTTGTTTAGTGCTTAAAATTTTGTTTCGTTATAAAATTTATATCGGACTTTGTTGATGTTAGACGAAAATTGAAAGTTACTTAACTGACATGTGAGTCCAGATGACATCGCCTTATACTACGCGCACTACGTAGATCACTGAATTTACATGTTTTTTTTTAAAAACCATTTAACTGTTAGTTCAATCTAATTAAGTTGACAGCTGCTATTTTACATTTAAGATCTGTATACGTGCAGGCGATAATTACGCACGGCCGGCGCAACACCAAAACTTCGCCGAAAACCGGCGAGAGCCGGGCAGACGCACAGTGGTTAGCGTCGGTACCACTCAGATGTTGTTTTGCGACTACTTTGTTCTGTTGTGTCACAAGGTTGCTGGCGTGACACACCCTGCATTCATGTTATGTAATGCGCTGACGCAACACATCGCCTGATGTCTGGTTGTGTAACGTGTTTACTGTTACATAACGTGTTCGTCATTGTCCTTGAACTGAGTTTGGTACAGTTGCCGGTTATTAAAACTGTTTATATGAATATTGTTGAATCATATGGTCTTCACCGTCTCAAACAATGCTGCCATCGTCTCGATCGCTCCAAATAAGAAATTTACCGTTCGGTCATAACATTTTTCTATCACTCGACAAGTTATTTATTATTAAAAATACAAATCCTGTTATTAACCCAGGTATGCCCAAAAATGCCCCGCTACAATACCCCCTCAATGAGATATTTTATGCCGAAGCATAAAAAATCTCATTGACACACTCATACTTGCTAGAGGGATCAGCCAGGATATGTCGCCACAACCCCCTGTACGGTTTACAAACAAGAATAATCAACTCACCCTTGGTCCGGTGACTGTGACCGCATCTGCATGACAATACTGGACTTCTCTCTCGAGATCCCAACACCGTAGAGTCAGACAGATACTCAACGCCCCTGCCCTGACGCGCAGGCCAGCTCAGGTCCGCCGCCACAGCATCACCAAACACTGAAACAACAAATCAAAATATTAAATAGTGGCCTTATACAACACCATATCCCCAACTGATCTGTTCCCCCCTAGCGGTGCTGGTTTGCGCTAAGAAGCACTGGTTTTGTTTTTACTCACTTATTACTAACATGTATATATCAGAATACCTTAACATAACTTAACATAAGAAAACACAGTACATTAATAATTCATTTTAAAATAAACAACTTACAATTAAAATGTTACACACTTTACATCATTAAATTGACATATAAAATCAAAAAATTACTTTTAAACTTGATTTACTCTTATTAATTCGTTTCTCAAAATTACAAAAATTATTTTATTTTATTTATTTTTTTCAATTCTGGCCATCATTATTCCATTTCATTACTTTGGGTGATTCTACGTTATTCATTATAATTTACTTTATCCACTTGGCATTTACTCATAAACTTCCCCTTTTATTACTCTAACGTTCCCTTACAAAATCTTTAACTAGTATGACACCCCACTATCAAAATTTTACTAACCCTTCTCTACCTCTAACTACTTACTACTTTAACTCCAATCGCCACCTTCTACTCTTATAAAAAAAAATACTCTCTAACCCTTTGTACATAGGATACGTGTTTCCTTCCCAAAACTCATTCCCTTATGTTGGTCCCTGGACTCACCCTAGGTAACCCTTTCCGGCGCCAATCGGTCCCTATCCCGTCCCAACCCTTGTTGCGGACTCCCCAAATACACTACCACTACTACAAAATTACCATCCCCAAAAAATCTCACTCTCATAACTTCACTACAACTACAACAAATTAACATCAACAAAATAAACAATATATCGCATAAAATCTCCATAACTACTGTGTCTCCACTTATACTTCTCAAAATTCTATTACATATATTAACTCAAAACAACATTGCATTATTTTCATTTCCACTATTACTTTAACTTTTACTTCGATTTGGACAAATCTATGTCCCACAAAATTCAACTTGAATTGACTCAAACATTTTATTCAACTAATTATTATCACCCATTTCTATCTTTTACAACCTATTGAAAATTTTACTTATTACTTCTACAAATCATTAATTATTGTCTTCATTATTATTTTATTATTTAACTAGAGTGCTAAAATATTAATAATATTATTATTATTAACACAACATTTTCCAAAACATATACACATTACTTATCTAACATTTCACAATACACACATGAATTCAATATTATTTACAAAATATGCGTCAAAACTGTTCAAGTGTATCTCACTTCAGATGTCCAAATCAGCAAGGTCATTACCAAAAATTTACAATATTTAAAATGTCCCAACACTGATCTTTTAGCTCATCCTCCATCGTCATATATATATCTAGTGTATTTGTAACATTCATCATTTTTATCAACATACAAATTATTATAATTGTTGCTATCATAATAACCCATCAACTGTACTTCATCCATTATACCATTATACATCATGTCAACATCAGTTAGGATTGTCCCGTCTATCTTAGTATTATCGTTTAACGCCAGGTAATTTGCTTTTTCATCATGTAAGTCATTTTCATTTATAAAAACATTATCAAAATAATTCACCCCTACTACTCTTTCTCTCAATTCATCATAATCTCTTTCTAACTTATATATTTCTATTTCATTCTCAACATATAACTCTCTTTCTTCATAGCACCACATCACACTCTCACAATTATTTCGGACAGAGGGTACACCATTATACAACATTAATTCATTTAACAATAAGGGTCTCTTGCCCTGAAAAAACAACATTAAATCATCATCATTATAAACAATAAGGGGAAAATTTGCCCTCTGTCCCCATTCAATTACTACATTATTCTTCCACTCTCTTTCTATTTCATAAACAGTCATTAACATTTCATTATCGCATTCTAAAACTTCATCAGTACTCTTTGTTATTATATTTTCATCATTATTCTTCACCCCCACTATACTCTCAGTATTGTCTACTATTTCGTCATTTTTACATTTTGTCTTACTTAAAACATTGTTACCTAATTTCTCGAACTTCTGTTCTAACTTATTTAAACCGTTTCTTATTGTTTCGTGAGTGCTTTCTAAATGTTTATTCATTTCTTGTATTTCATGTTTCAACTCTCTATTCTGATTTTTTAATAACTCTTCAAAGATATCAAACTTCTCATTGATACTACTTTTGAACTCTTGCATATCGTTTTTCTGTTCACTAAAAAGCAATTTCATCATCTTAATCATATCATTTTCTTGTATCTCAGCCATTTTAAAAGATTTTATTATAATACTCTTTATACTATTTAATAATTATCATACATACCAATTATTATGTATATTACCCCATAATACTCCTTATATAATTCGACAAATAATTCACTACATACATAACCCTATCAAAACATAACCCCATACTTGCGTCTATTTTACGTATAAAAAAAAATTTTTATTCTACCTCAACAACCATTCTGTTCTCCCCGTAGGCTTATATTTATATAATATTATTATATAAATCGTCCCTGTTCGGGCGCCAAATGTGATATATCGTTTTATTGATATTTATATTTCTTGATAATAGGTTACTGTTCACTATTTATTAACTGAATTCTTCGAGCGCCATCTTGTTACCAACTACGTATGAAAAAATATACGTACTTACCGTTTTTTGGGTCCTCGGGTTCTTTTTCAGCGAACAGGAGATCAGAATGGTATATTTTGAAATGATTTACCCAACAGCTTATTTGTTGCTCATGAATTATTTATTCATTCTATAGCACGTTATTTCTTTCCATTTTACTTCATTATCGGTAGAACATGGTTGTTAGTCATATTTATAATTATTCAATACTATATTTTTCCCATATATATATCTAAGTTTAACATTTAAAAGAAGAAACAATTAAAACTAAACCATGGTATTTATTCAATTAATTTACTACCTTATTAAGCAAACCAGCGTTCTTTATTTAATACGTACTCTCATTCACTCTGTTTTACATTCCCCCATACCCATATGAGATCTCATTTGTTTAGTGCTTAAAATTTTGTTTCGTTATAAAATTTATATCGGACTTTGTTGATGTTAGACGAAAATTGAAAGTTACTTAACTGACATGTGAGTCCAGATGACATCGCCTTATACTACGCGCACTACGTAGATCACTGAATTTACATGTTTTTTTTTAAAAACCATTTAACTGTTAGTTCAATCTAATTAAGTTGACAGCTGCTATTTTACATTTAAGATCTGTATACGTGCAGGCGATAATTACGCACGGCCGGCGCAACACCAAAACTTCGCCGAAAACCGGCGAGAGCCGGGCAGACGCACAGTGGTTAGCGTCGGTACCACTCAGATGTTGTTTTGCGACTACTTTGTTCTGTTGTGTCACAAGGTTGCTGGCGTGACACACCCTGCATTCATGTTATGTAATGCGCTGACGCAACACATCGCCTGATGTCTGGTTGTGTAACGTGTTTACTGTTACATAACGTGTTCGTCATTGTCCTTGAACTGAGTTTGGTACAGTTGCCGGTTATTAAAACTGTTTATATGAATATTGTTGAATCATATGGTCTTCACCGTCTCAAACAATGCTGCCATCGTCTCGATCGCTCCAAATAAGAAATTTACCGTTCGGTCATAACATTTTTCTATCACTCGACAAGTTATTTATTATTAAAAATACAAATCCTGTTATTAACCCAGGTATGCCCAAAAATGCCCCGCTACATTGTTTTCAGTTAAAACAATTTGGCGCCATCCGGGAAATACCACACATATAGAAGAACAGGTAAGGTTCCCAATCGCGTGTACTGGTAATTCGAGAGATGACTACGGACATCGTCAGCGTAAACATAATGTAACGACCACGACGTGTGAGGCGAACACACGAACACACTTTTACAAAGACGACATAAGAGTCTGATCGTTACAATATTCATATATAAAATGTAATGAATATATTTGAAGAATCTTGGGATGAAAGTTTCTAAAAAACCTTTAGTGGTGTCTAGAAGAAAATTTGTCCATCCTTTTTCAAAAGCGAAACGGAAATAACGCCGGAATTATATCAAGTCGCTCATACAGTTGCTCGTACAGTAGTTGTCAATCTTGCCAGGAAAATTAGACTTGGAAGGCTATAGTGATGATGTCAGCAAGCTGTTGGACTCACATAACAAGGAGCTGACAATTGATGAGCTCATAGAAATCTATCAGCAAAACGCTGCTGAAGAAGCCGACACCTCAGACCTGGTTCTACCAGAAAAGCACATGACAGTTGCAAGCTTGACAGAAGGTCTCAACTCACTTGAAAAAGCATTCTACAAATCTTAGAGGACATAGACTCTAATGAAGAGCACATTACAGCTACAAGACATGGAATAAAAAAATTATTAGCTTACTAAGAAGACATTGTGTTGTTGGACAAGTTTGTTAGATTTTATGAAGCCATCAACATCTAAATAACTTCATTTTATGTAACATTTTTATTTTAATACTATTTTGTATGTATGAAAAACTACAATTTTTATTACATACTTTTCTTACACACACTATCAAAACACACACATACAAAGAACAAAATAAATTTGATCTACCTGGTGTATACAAACTAAATTGCTCAGATTGCAACAAATTCTGCATAGGCCAGACAGGACATTGCTTCAAATAGAGATACACTGAAGACACAAAGGCAGTACACTCCACTACTGAATCCACCTTTGCAAACCACCTCATTGAAGCAAACCACACATACACAAACTCAACAGCAACATGGATATTCTACACGTACACATAAAAGGCTGAAAACTAAAAAACACATACAAACGACATCCTAAATGAACAGACATAATTCAAATCACACATACTATTCGAACATATTACACCCCACACACAACATTGATCTTTCAAAAGACGGCACCTTCACCAAGAACAAGACGGACAGCACTCCCAGTGGCAGCCTCTGATGCAGCTTATAATAAGCAAAAACTGGTTCAGGCTATAAGGTAAAAATTTTATATTTTTACCAATAAAAAACTTTGTGTTCAGAGTCGGTAGCGTTATACTTATAACTATATACTGTATATATATTTAGAAGAGTCTTATGTTGTTTAGTTAAATAATCCAGACAGTCATCACATTCAAAAACAACTGAATGACCTGTATCTAGTTAATTAATACAAATAGCATTTGTATTAATATATCAAACATGTACACAAATATTCCAGTTGACGATACTATCAATATTATAACAAATACACTAAAAACAAATAATGAAAATGACACATAAATTAACTAACAGTCTGAACATTATTTTAAAGCAAAATTAATTCCAATATAATAATAAACTATACCACCACTCAAACGGCCTTGCTATGGGAGCCCCAACACCTGCTATCATATCTGAAATCTTTTTACAAAAACTTGATGAAGAAATAGTAAATATAATTAAATTAAATGACCCATCAGGAACCTACTTTAGATATACCCCAGAATAAAGGTATTAACATTTCTAATATATTAAATTCAATTAATAATGTATATAACAAAATAAAATTCACGCTAGAAGAAGAATCAATTATACATTAAACTACTTAGACTTAACCATAAGTAGAAATGAAAATAGTTTTGATTACTTAATATACAGAAAACCATCTCAAACTGATTTAACAATCCAAACAAATTTAACCATCCTTCCCAACATAAAATGGCACCATTCAATTCAATACTATACCGTATGTACAAAATTCCATTAAATGAAAAAGAATGAAGCAAAGAAAGAGATATTATCAAACAAATAGCAATAAATAATGGATACAAAGTCCAAACTATCAATAATTTAGAAAATAGAATAAAACATAAAAACTCACTAAATAAACACCCTATAAACCTACATATAAAAATCCACCTATTAATGATTAAAAAAACTTTACTTATTATGGAAATGTAACTCATAAAGTAAGTAAACTATTTAAAGATATGCATTTAAATTATTTTATAACACATATAATATTGTTTTTAATCAAATAAAACCTAAAACTAAATCCAATATTGTAACGAAACAGAAAACTGTATGACTAATTATAAATAATTATAAATAAACTGTGAAAACTAATTCAGGAATAGAACCAAGCATTATGATCACCAGCTAATAGACCGAAAACCCCAAAATTGAAGATAATAAATGGACCAAAATTAACTCAACAACACCAACCATTGACCTGACTATGACTAACAAATAATAACCAGACATTACCCAGTTAGATAGGGCAGTAAATCAATAAAAAAGTAAAGCTGTAAACAAGCATCAAATAAATAAACAATAACCCCCAAAATAATAGAGTACAGCAACTTCATAGCATAAAATGTGTATTACCTATAGGACTAAATAGGCCAATAAAAAAACCTTTCTTTTTGTAAAATGAGGTGACCAAAGGGGCACAAAACCCTATAGTGACATAAGTGAAAACAAACACATAAAAGGTGGCATAATAATAATCACACAGACTATGGTTAAAAGGTGTGGTGTTATTTAGTATTAAGAAGTGATGTTTAATCGATCATAATTGACACTGGTGATTTAGAAAATAACACACAGATAATTGTTTAACAGTGTGTAACCAGTTAAATGTAGTAAGTAATAATTATTAAGATAGGAGTATAGTTAAGAGTTTTGTTTTACATTATAAAAAGTTCTTGTTACTAGCAGATCAAGTTAAATTAATATTGTATCAAAGGGTCATAGTCAACTGTCATCCATCATTCTAAATTGTTTAGTAAGATAAATGTAAAATCCACAAAATACTAATTTTTACATGACCAAACCAGGCCATGTTTGGTATCAAATGATTTGTAATTTTATTTGGATTAACAACATATACGCGTACATTGTATTAAATATTATTGTGTTATGATAAAAAGGTAATTAAAGGCAAAATATAAAATGTAATGTATTTTAATGACCATGGTAATGTAACAGTTGAACTTTGCACTATGGGCCAATAAGAATCCAAAGAATTTTGGTCAGTTTCTGTGAAAAAAAGAAGAAAAACACACTTGATTGTTAACCATGATTGAATACGGTTGAGAAGTGCGGATAAAAAATACTACGTACAAAATTTTAAAACAAGGAACCGAACTCAGAAGAATGAATAACCAAACAGAAAAATAATGAAGTCATTAAAATAAGTCATCTAACCCAACATGAACGACTACCAGTGAAGTTAACGAAAATATAAAGTGATTAACAAGAAGGAGATCTGAATTAAAATTAACTAAGGAACTGTATATATTCTACAAAAACTTAACCAACCAATTCTTGTAATCCAATTACGAATAATCACCAGCAACACCAACAACTCACACCACATTAGTAACTGATAAAACATTTTATAAAAGAAAAAAATGAACAGAACATAAGAAATAGTGAACACTAAGTGGTAATATTTTATTAATATACATTGGGAACCAATTTAATCTAACCACAACTGGCAACACATCGGCCATGATTATGACGTCACTCAACAACCAGCATGCATTGCGCACATAACGAAACGAAATATTACAGGCCATACTGTTCAAACATTAATAGTTATTTATAATATTATGTTAGATAATAAGTATTAACCTATTTCCATTGTAATGTACTCTTTATTTGTTTTTTATTAATTAATTGAACCTTCCGTAGCAGCCAAAAGAATTCACTTTTATATACTTAATTCATTTGACAAATGACCCTGAGATAAAAATCGATCATTACTAACATTAATATCGAAATAACAATTTTTTACTAAACTGAATAAAAATGTAAAAGATTAAACATTATTATTACCAATATCATTTCCATGTGTTTTATTTCTTGAAGGTAAAGTATAAATCGGATGTGCTCTATATGCACGAAGATCAAGAAGATGTCTGCGAGTTGTAAAAATAACAAAAATTATGAAACCGAAATTAACCTCAACGAATCCGTTCGAGATGGAAATCGAACATATTCATTCAGAAATTGTTTTGGGACGATACTACCGCTATGTTCAAACATTTGAAGCAGACGAACTGAAGAATTCTCTTCAATTAATTCTAGAATTAACCGATAAAGAAGATTCATCCATAAAATAAAATTATAATTAAATGGAATTAACATATATACGAGGAATAAACACGCAACCATTAGTATCAACTGACAAAAACAGATACACAGAGCAAAAGTGTTTATTAACAACAGTTTTATTACATATAAACATTATTAATAATACCCGTATACACGTTTAAATACAATATTCACAATAAAAATGGAATATACAAAATACGAGGCTTATCCAGAAATAAGTACCGTCTGCGCATATATCCTGTGCACATTGTAGTACGAAGGTCGTGCATGCGTAGTTACTTCCTTCTATTCGACGATGAAGTAGCCAAGCTATATTGTTTGTTTACGTTCTGATTTACGTTTACTACACGTCGGTAATCATGTTTAAAAAAATCGATCGGCCCGCCAGTTGTGAAATAAGAACAGTTATTAGGTTTTTGAATGCGACAAATCTTCGTCCTTATGAAATTCATCGTCAGATTTGTGAAGTTTACGGACAGAATGCGATTAGTGAAGGTATGGTGAGAAAGTGGGTTAGGATGTTTAATGATGTAAGAGAAAATGTTCACGACGAGGAGCATAGTGGTCGCCCGTCCTTAGTCAATGAAGAATTGCTGCGCAGTGTTGATGAGAAGGTTCGTTCCAATAGGCGATTCACAATTTCTGATTTGTCAATGGATTTTTCAGACATTTCTAGATCTTTATTACACAAAATTGTGACTGAACATTTACACTACGAAAAACTGTGTTCAAGATGGGTGCCGAAAATGCTAACAGACGGTTACAAAACGAAACGCATGGGAGCAGCCTTGGAATTTTTGCAGCGTTATGAAAGAGACGGAAATTGTTTTTTGAAAAGAATTGTCACTGGTGATGAAACATGGGATTCTTACGAGACACCAGAACCTAAACGACAGTCACTGCAATGGCGGCATACTGGTTCCCCGAAAGCCAAGAAAGCAAAGCCACCTCTTTCTGCAAAAAAAAATCATGTGAACCGTTTTTTGGGACTGTCAGGGAATTTTGTTAGTGGGATTTATGGAACGAGGCACAACAATCAACGCAGAAGTTTACTGTGAAACACTCAAAAAGTTACGGCGAGCAATACAAAACAAAAGGCGTGGACTACTGACTTCCGGAGTGGTGTTTGTGCACGACAACGCGCGACCGCATACCGCAAGTGTAACGACGGCGCTTGTTGATTTATTTTGCTGGGAACAATTCAGTCATCCTCCTTACAGTCCAGATTTGGCACTCCAGCGATTTCCATTTGTTTTTCCATCTGAAGAAATTTCTTGCCGGCCAGAAGTTTGAAAGTGATGATGAGATAAAGGGAAACGTCCAGCAGTGGTTGAAGTCACAGGCGGCCGAATTCTTTGAAGCGGGCATATTAAAATTAGTGCCAAGATATGACAAATGTCTCAACTTGCATGGTGACTATGTAGAAATGTAGATTAAGGTATGTAGAATTTTTGAAAAATAAATTAATTTGAAAATAATTTGTATTATTTTCTTAATGCCCAAACGGTACTTAATTTCTGGATAAGCCTTGTAGAATGTCCACTGTGCAATAAATTTTATGTAGGCCAGACAAATAAAAAACTACTCGATAGATTTGTTCAACACCACAATGCTTTTTAAAACCAAATATATACAAATCTAATTTAGCCACGCATTGTATAAATAATAAACATAGATTTCCCGACATTCAAAATGTGATGTTAATTAAAAACATAAAAAGGACAAAAAATGAATATTTAGGAAAATTTTAATATATACAAACACAATAACAATAATTTACTAATTAAAGAACAAACTGAAGTAAAAATAAAACAAAATGATCTATTTAAAAACATAAATTTATTAAAGTAAATTAAATATACACATAATATATTTCCAATATAACCAACAAAACAGCTGATTGAGAAAATAAACCTTAAAACAATTGATAAGTAAAATCAAATTATTGTTTATTTTATTTAAACTTGATTATCCATTATTTTTTACACTGAAACTGAGTCTTTTCATTTGTTTGTTTATTCATTTATAAGCCTCTGATGATGCTATTTAACCAGTGAAACATGCGTAAGGTGATAATTCAATATAAATTTACTTACAGAAATAGTTAATAATTGAAGAACTGTTCATAAATAACAAATAAATACATACTGTTACGAGAAGCCAACCTAACAACCCAGAACATTCTCCACTCCCCCCGACTAGTGTGGCAGCTGTTGCGTCATTCAAGTACATGATTCTAGTGAGTTCCAGGAACACTTGAGATACGCATTAAGCCGTCACCAGTGTGAAGTAAGGAGGGAAAGCTGTACTGGACCTCAGCGCGGCGTATATAAAGCCATAGCAGCCGGGTCGTCAGTTCAGTTACGTGACCGATTTTCGCTAGTGCAGATTGAGTGTTTGTTAAAGTGAAGTAGTATGGTATTAATAATTGTGTTGTTGATAAACAAACTTAATCAAAATAAATAAATTAAATAAAATACTGCCAGGAACTTACCTGCGATCTTTTTGATTACTTACCTTGTATAAATTTCAATCAGAAGACCAGAGTCGCCATGATGTTTTAGGCTATACATCGAAACCTTCACACTCTACCTTAATAAACAAAAGGGATAATTTTGCAATCTGACTACACCCCCATAATAATAATTTTCAGAAGAAACCCGGGAACGTTAGACGAATCTTTCAGCACAGAACATTAGGAAGTGGTAATGACGAAATAACTACGCTAACACATGGTATATGCTGTTAAACAATTCTTATTTATTAGATCCAATATTCAGTTTGCTCTTCCTTTAAAATTTACTTTAAAATCTTTCGTTTACTGTTACATGGCCACCATCCTAGTAATAAATGTAAGTAAAACCTTAACCTATATAACTGACTAAATTATGAAAAGCAACCCAGCGTCTTGCTTACACACACATTTACATCCATCCCCATAATTTATATTTAGAAATCTCTCATTTTTATACATTTAGTGGGTTTGCGCAAATACTGCAGTATTAATTTATAAATAAAGGTTTAAATTGTACTCATCCTGTTCGTTGTTACGCCAACACTGTTTTACGCTTGAATGTCCGAAAGATAACTTGAACTGTAGTAATTTAGTAATTATGTCTCTGACGTTGTTGTCGCACTCTTATTAATACTAACTAAACATCTCTGCTGTCTTGGCTGGTCGGTTCACCTTTTCTGGTGTATGATTTTTTCGTACCGCGCTCTAACACAACGACACGGTTCCGAGTTTAGACGCCGAACTGTCTTTGCCCGACATTCCTATTTTACTGTATGGGCGAGATGAACACTGTGTCCAGCCGGCGGACGCACACACGGCTCGCGTCCGGTGTGTTAAGATGTTATTGTCCGACTGACCGACGCCACCAAGCGCGTCGGTTCAAGCTACATCCCCCAGCTCGAGCGGTGATTGGCTGAGCCGCTCACGTGGCCTGGTCTAATTAACCACGTTGTTCCGTTCTGTGGTCGACTTTGGTGTCGAGAGTATTGTGGAGGCCCACGGGCGCACACTTACAGTCACATTCCACTGTTATCATTCTGTGCCTTGCTCTGACTGGCACGGATTTTAATACAGAGTGTCCAACAAGCATGTCTGAGTGACCGTAAAGGATGTCCAAACAAATCAGTCCCAAATAATTGATAATTTGCAAATAAAAATATATATCCCCCAAAATTGCCCCGTTACAGTGTGAAACTCTATAGACTTTGTTATTGCATGTGGACAAATCTAACTGGAAATATTGTACAAGTTAATTATATACTGTGTAATTGTGATAATTAAAGCTGGTGATTAGTGACTTAATTGGTGTTTTGTATCTTGTTTTCCACTGCACCATACGACGATAATTAGACCGTTGTAACAATAGATTACATATTTTTCCTTTTTTATAATTAGACCGTCATAACAGTGGTGTCAGAACTGGGATAGAACGATTAACAGTGGAAACAGAGGACACTTTGTAGAAGAGTAGTGTTAGTTGATAAAAATAAAATGGATACCAGTCAGATGATAGAAGTTTTCCGAGTAATGCTACGGCAAACACAGGAACAACAAAAAGAAAAAGAATTTAGTCATCAAGCAGACGACGTTAAGGCGTGCGTACAAGATGATATCACTGCGAAATTCATCCTGTTACGTGGTAAGCTGAACAAACAAGTTGACAGAATATCTGAAATAGAAAAATCTGTGTCAACTATGAAAAGAAGTATGTCAAGTTTAGAAGATTCACAATATCAGAGAAATCAAAGAACGCTATTAACTGAAGTAGGGCCAGTTTTTGCAAAGGCCCCATCGTTTAATGGAATCACTCACTGGGCAACTTATCATCGCCAATTTGAAGCTGCCGCTGGCTTAAATAACTGGACAGAATAAAAGAAAGGCCTTTCACTCGTTCTTGTGTTAAAAGGACCTGCCGCAGAGCTAATACACGAAGTGCCATCTGACAGCCAGAACACATATGGCAAATTAACAAAAGCTCTGGAATTACGGTACGGTGACCGTGTTCAACTTAAAGCAAGGCGACAGCGTTCAGGGGAGAGCCTTCAATAATTTGAAGCAAATGTCGACCAACTGACGAGATTGACTTATCCCGAAGAATCAGAGGACTTCCGAACGTGGATGCTCACATTGTGTTTATTGACAGTATCAGAGAAAGTAAATTACAAGTGTTCAGAATGGCACGGCATCAGAATAGCTCAGACGCTCTTGTTCATGCTCTCTATTTTGAAGCTGCCAAGTCGGCGACCTACATTAATCAAAGTATGTCATCACGTTGAAGTCAAATGGATCCAGTATCACAGTATCGTCATAACGGACGGAATAAAGAGACGATTCAAGAACAACAGTTTAAGAAGTCAGTAGCGCCACACGGATCTATCGAACAAAAGGATAAAGACAAAAGACCTAAGTGTTATAACTGTGGGAAAAGTGGCCATCTACAAGCAGATTGTTGGCAGACAAAAAATCGGAGAGGAGAGCGTGAATGCACGAATTGGAGATGTAAAGATATGGAACTGCACACAGTCTCCACGCTTCATAAAACCACGGGTAACCTGATTGTCAAAGGATTCATTAAAGACAAACTTGCGGCATTTACAGTTGACATGGGCGCCACAGTGTCAATCGTATGCCCTGACTTAGTCACCAACCGCCAGCATCAATTTAGCTTTTGTACAATACAGACTATGACTGGAAGCCTCTTCAAAGTATTAGGTCAAGTAGACGTATGTGTACGCCTGGGTCTCCTCGAGTTTAGCCACCAAATACTCGTTGCAGACATTGTCGATGAAGCGATTCTTGGTACGGACATTAAGAATGCCTATGGATTCATTGTGGACTTAAGAGAGAACGTCCTGAAGGTTGGCCAAGAGAAGATAAAGCTTTGCATGGCTAAAATGTCAGGGTCTGCCAACCATTCAATCAAGCAAGTGGTATTGGCCGAAGAAGAAGAAGTCAACAGGTCCGGTCAAGAGGAACCTTTCCTATTCCTGGCGGAAATGGAAGAAGAACTAGCAGAGGAAGCACAAATACGTGAAATGGCAAAAGACGTGATTGGAAAGCCAACTATGGGTGTCAAGGAAAGCCCCTTGTTTATTTGTGAGTTAACAGAAGTGCCCGGGGAAAAGTTGCTGAAAATGAAGTTACGCAAGAGGTTGTTGATGAGAACCAAACAGACTTGGATCAGCCAGTGGTGTTTAGGTCATCAGTACATGACGCAACGGGAGTGATTCCAGCAAAACTAGCGGTTGAGGGGAAGACTCGTATTCCTGGGAACTTGACGTTCAGATCACACGAGACTGAATTCGAAGAACCAGAGAATTATCTATTGCAAGGACGTCCACCTAGATCGCCTGGCCAAGTATTACTTCAGAGATGGTTCGCCAGTTCGGGACGAACAGGCTTAAGGAGAGGGCAGTGTTAAGAGAAGCCTACCGAACAACCCAGAACATTCTCCACTCCCCCCCGTCCAGTGTGGCAGCTATTGCGTCATTCAAGTACATGATTCTAGTGAGTTCCAGGAACACCTGAGATACGCATTAAGCCATCGCCGGTATAAAGTAATGAGGGAAAGCTGTACTGGACCTCAGCGCGGCGTATATAAAGCCATAGCAGCCGGGTCGTCAGTTCAGTTATGTGAGCGATTTTCGCTAGTGCAGACTGAGTGTTTGTCAAAGTGAATTAGTATTGTGTTAATAATTGTGTGAAACTCTATTACTAGACTTTGTTATTGCATGTGGACAAATATTGTACAAGTTAATTATATACTGTGTAATTGTGATAATTAAAGCTGGTAATTAGTGACTTAATTGGTATTTTGTATTTTGTTTTCCACTGTACCATACGACGATAATTAGACCGTTGTAACAATAGATTACATATTTTCCCTTTTTTTTTTTGCTTTTTGCAGGCCATCTAGGCTAAAAAATTTGTTATTCTAATTTTTGTTTGTCAGTGGACAAGTATATAATAATGATTCCTACACTATTAATACTGTTATAAATGTTACAATTAAGCATGCAATATATGGACAACTAATATTTTTGTGAATAATACAAAGATACAAAAGAGGCTAAAAGAGATGTGTGAAGGCAGAAAGTATACCTTGAGAGAACATTTGGTCTACTATAAAACTAATATGAATATATAAGAAGTATAAAATATATAAAGAGGTGACTTACGGAAAGCAGAAACTTTGGCAGCAATCATGAAATCAGTCTTAAGAACTTCCCTTGTACATGTTGCACCCAAGAAGAGAACAAATATTAGATACAATCCAGTACTGCAAACACAAAACATGTTTGATTAATAGTAATACAAGTTTCATTAATACAAATTATAGAATCTGTAGAAGAGAAATTATGGAAATTAATAGAATAAGTCCACAGAAAGATGTTTTAACAATAGCACATCTTCAATAGGGCAGATAGTAATCTCAACAGCATCCAATATCGGATGGGTGTGTGTTGAGATAACAATAATGTTTACTCATTGTGGGCACACAACTCTCTAGACACAAAGTAGTTGAGATAACTTGGGTTCCATCAGTCAAACCCCAAGTTTGGAGAATCAATCAGTCAAACAACTGTTGTAAAAGCTGTTCTTGCTTTGCTGTAGCAAAACAAATTCTTCAATCCTGGATTACAATGAAAGGCCATGGCACTGTTAACAGTTAATAATTCTAATTGGCAAAGTGACAGAATCATTGGTATCTGACAACTAACTGATACAGGGACAACACAAAATATATTACCACACACACACACGTGCGCTTACCATGTAGCAACCGCAGCCAGTGTTCCATGGGGAATATCGGTAGCAGGATTTCTCAAATCGCCACTCATATTAATACCTGCCATAATTCCAGTAATTGTTGGAAAGAATACTCCAAATACTGTAAACCAACTATAACCATCAAAATAATCAGAAAATGCATTCTTCTTATAATTGTCACTTATCCATCCTTGGAAACCGTTTTCTGTAACACAATTAAATGTACAATCACTTAGTGTAACAAAAGGTAGGAACTGCAACTCGTACAGTTCGTGTAATGTTAACGCTCTATCCAATAGGAATGAGTAAAGTTCAGGAATGAACACGTCCTGTTAGAATCCAAATGATCAGAGAACCATAAAAAATTACTTATACTTCTAACACGTTCAATGGTTAACAGATTCTTAACACATGCCATTATGTAAATTTTGTAAAAGTTATATAATATTAAAACAAGATCACAACAGTATAGAAGTAATGAAAACTTACATGAATTGATACATTTAGAGGAAAAATAGAAAACATGTAATGGTACACTTCATGAGCACAACGTAAAAACAGTTTTTCAATATAACGCTGAAACAGATTTTCATGGGCGAGAGACATCAGAAAGCGAGAGCATGGAATTTTTTGTATGTGACTTTTGGTTTGGGAAATGTTGTCGCGGTCAGTTAAGTGCGTAAATATTCAGCAGCTGTATGTCCCTAACAGCAGGTTTCGCACGCCCAAGGAGCATTTCATCAGCCACACTGGCTGATTTTCTCACAGGAGAACAGAAAAAACTGGTTTTAGCACAGGAGCAGGGCAGAGAGATGGTATAGCTAAGCGTAGCATCCATAGCAGTCACACACCAAGCAGTACAGATGGCAGTGGGAGCAGCAGTGACTCAAGAAGGCCGTGCCTCGGTAAAAATTCAATGGAGTAGAAACGATGTCAGCAGTACCTTGAGTGAAATTTTAATTAAAAATGTAATTACAAACAATTGAGTTTAGAAAGTTTTGCAGTTGGACAGTGTGCACACGTTAAGAGTACAGGGACTCGGATATGTGCTAAGTGCGAAGTAATATCGGCCACGTACTGTTTGCAAGAGAAAGGAATTCAAAAACAGCAAAGTATAAAGGTGGGGAAAATTTTGGCCAAGTGAGTTATAAACAGAGGGAAAAATTACTAAAACTATATACACAATCAGAGAGCGAGAGTGTAAGAGAGTGAAAAAGGGGGGTGAGAAAAGGGAGAGAGAAATAAGAGAAAAGTACTGATTTGCTGGGCTTTATATATAATAAGTTTGTAGTTAACATGTTTTTATTTTTAACACTTTGCTGGCGAAAGACGTATAAGTACGGCTTACGTAACTTCCGAGTTTTGTCGAGAGGCGTAAATGTACGTCTTCGCATGTAGGATTGTTTTAGACGGCGAAAGCCATTGATTTACGCTTTTCGACAATGTGTAATCATGTAACTATACAGACTGACATTAGTAGTTCACAGTTCTGCACCTAGATCGCAGGAGTATATACATTTCTATTCACATATGCTTTGTGTGTACCACAGTTCTGCACCTAGATCGCAGGAGTATATACATTTCTATTCGCGTATGCTGTGTGTTGTACCACATGATTTTTTTAGTCAAATGCAGGGGGGGCCATTCCGGCTTCCCGTGCTAACCTAGCGATCAGCTGTTGTTGGCGCGTGACGTCGACTGGTGGAAGAAATACGCGCGAGTCTTGATTTACCATGCAATCTTACCTGAGACAATGTCCTACTTAGCATCTCTCTGCTGTTTACACGAAATATTAACAATAATTGTAATGAGCTATTCATATATAAAAAGGATTAAACAACAAGATTAAATGGTTTGCGGCAAAAAATAATGGTAAAATCTATTTCTACATTTAATAGAAAAGTAAGCAAGTCTGTCCACATATAACATTGACAAAATGGCACAAGATGTAAAATTAAGTCGGAAAGGAGGCGATATTATATATATATATATATCATTTTTTATTATTCGTTAATTTTATATTAATAGAATTATTTCGATTGATATTAATTTACTTAGAAACCTCTGATGATACTGATATTTTTCAGTGAAACGTGCGTCAGGTGTTAAAAAGAATATACGAAATTATACTACTTGCAGAAGAAACAAATTAAAAACATCACAAATTATATATATAATTTGGCCCCAGAATTACGTCATCTGATGAATCGTAGCACACACGTCCTACGTACATTTTGACCGCTAGATTCAATCAAGATTGCCTTGAAAACTTTTTTTCACGAATTCGGGGATTAGGCGTCTTTTATAATAATCCCACTCCCTTTGAAGTGCGCAACAGAATTCGGCTCTTGCTTTTAACGGGTAGCACGGACGATATACCGTTATCTGGAAGTGCGTCTGTGGCTGAGGATGGTAGCATTCATTCCACCGAAGTTATGGACTCAAATGACTCTGACGAGGATTTCATCCAGTTTGTTACCAATGAACTATGCATAGACATAGTTGAACATACGTTGGTACCAAGTTCTCCGAATAATGACACCGACGAAGCAGAATTGTTAAAAACAGAGGACTTGGCCCCATCTGCAAGTGACAACGATGTTCCTCAAGATGCCTTAAAATATCTGGCCGGGTACATCGCATTCAAGTGCCGCTTCATTGATGAAAGTCTAGGTGTGAGAGGCGAAACATTGTGTCTTTCCGGGGAACATAGTCATGACTGGATATCGATTACCGGTATATCAAAGGGGGGGGGCTTACCCATCCGTCAGACGAGTGGTTACAAAAACTGATTCAGTTTGAGATAGTTTTTACTTCTTTCCACGGACGTACAGTATCAAAACAAGTGAAAGTTATCTCTTATTTGGTCACCTTACTCAAATCTAAATTTCCAGAGGTGGACGAGAAAGTCATTTGTCTGTACGTCAGGACA
Source organism: Magicicada septendecula (assembly GCA_034769895.1). Taxonomy (NCBI): domain Eukaryota; kingdom Metazoa; phylum Arthropoda; class Insecta; order Hemiptera; family Cicadidae; genus Magicicada; species Magicicada septendecula. The sequence continues at coordinate 264,040,911 of CM068375.1, forward strand.
AGAACATTCATCAGAATCCGCCATCTGAACAAACAGCTCAAACTCAAGTCACTTGAAAAGTATGCAGCAACAAAGAGTCGGCTCTGGGTAGCTTCGTCTTCAAAAATTTAAGTCACCTATGAAGGTATGTATCAACTAAATAACCATTTTCATTTCGTGATAAAAGTATTTATGTTTACAACTAAACGTAGTAGCTTCAGTTTTTAACATTATAACAATGAAAATGTAGATAAAGAAAATGATTATGATATTGATTATAATTATAATAATTGGAAGCTTGTTTCAAATATATTATACTACATAGAAATGTTTATACACGCACTCATGCGCGCACGCGTGTGCAGGTACGCGCACCCACCCACGCAGGCATATTATATATATATATATATATATAATTTGTGATGTTTTTAATTTGTTTCTTCTGCAAGTAGTATAATTTCGTATATTCTTTTTAACACCTGACACACGTTTCACTGAAAAATATCAGTATCATCAGAGGTTTCTAAGTAAATTAATATCAATCGAAATAATTCTATTAATATAAAATTAACGAATAATAAAAAATTATTTATATATATATAGACTTAATTTTACATCTTGTGCCATTTTGTCAATGTTATATGTGGACAGACTTGCTTACTTTTCTATTAAATGTAGAAATAGATTTTACCATTATTTTTTGCCGCAAACCATTTAATCTTGTTGTTTAATCCTTTTTCTATATGAATAGCTCATTACAATTATTGTTAATATTTCGTGTAAAAAGCAGAGAGATGCTAAGTAGGACATTGTCTCAGGTAAGACTGCATGGTAAATCAAGACTCGCGCGTATTTCTTCCACCAGCCGACGTCAGAGCGAAGCAACCGATGGGAGCGTAATTGGCCGGAGTGGCCTACCTTATTATTCTAGTTACATTGAGTCAAATGTGCAAGTGTTATCGTTAGAATGGCGTCTGTAAACAAGAAATATCTGAGTGAAAATGAGATTGTGGAGTTACTAAACGTTGATAGTGATAGTATTTTTTCTGAAAGTAGTGTAGAGGTGTTCTCAGAAAATGACAGTGATCCGGAATTTATTCCCGATTGTAACGAAACATCAGGTAAGTTTTTGTTTACACTTTTCTAACCTCTTCATTCACTTTATGAAGCAAGAAAACAAAGAAAATGTGTGTCTGCTCACAACAACTAAAAGACCCAACTACAGGGAAAGCTGGAAGAAAAGACACTCTTTATCAATGTGGGAAATGTGATGTTGGCCTCTGTGTTGATAAGTGCTTCGAAACATACTATACCAAAAAAAATGTTTAGCCAATGTAAACAAAGTTGCATATATATAGTGTATAAACAATATTAGTGAATATTCAGAAGACAAGTTTCAGTAGTTTTGTGACAATATGTTGTGTTATGCCTAATTGTAATAATATTTCAACTTTTTTATTTGCAAAAACATGGGAACTTTATAATGATACAGAAAAAATTTTATTTAAAATATAAGTTTCACTTTTATATAGTTTTTTAGAGAATAGTTGAATTAATAAAAAAAATAAAGCTTGAATTACTTATAAGTATATTGTTGATTATGTACTATGTCAAAAAGTGTGCAAAACGGTCAGACGTGACGGATTGACAGACCCAGAATCGCTCAGACAGGTAAATGTTAAAAGACAAAATAATATTTTATTAAAAAAAAAAAAAAAAAAAAAAAACAACAAATAAAAATGAACATTAATATGCGTTAAGTTATTTTTACATCACCCTCGACCTAACCTATACTCTGTGCTCAACGAGTTCGTCTAACGAATTTGACAATCTTCTGATAAGGGAAAGTTTTTGTTTTAAATTATTTTCATGGGGAAAGTTGATATGGTTTCCACATTTCCTCCTATAAAAATGTGGTAGTGACCCATGGGCTTTTGGTGTTTCATGGAATCTTCTGAAAGTAAGAAAGGTAAGTAAAGGTAGTATCAGGGCCTTCTTATATTTCTTATATAGTTTTCTGGAAAAGAGAAAACTACAATGCCAATAACATTATTATGCCTTTAGATATGTCATTATACTGTTATTATAGATATTAGATATAATTCTAATAGAGGCTTTTCATTTTAATTAAAAAATTAATTAAAAAATATTACTTCTTTTCAAATCATATACTGATTAATACATACCATACAATTAATTATTCACTTTTACCTACAACAATAAATAAACTAACCAAATGTTTGTACGAATAAATTTTACTTCTAAAAATTTCTTAAAAAACTGTTCATTAATTCAGCAGTAGTATAATACAGAAAATGTTAACTGCTTTTGGTATACAAACTGTTAACATCAATTATAAATAATAATGTAACTATTAAAATTAGTTATTCATAATGGCATGAATAATTAATTATTCACAAGCATTAGTTGGAGAAATTAGTAACAACCCTGCTTTGTTCTATACCACTGACCATTTTCCATCTTATTTCTTCCTAAAAATAAACAGGCTTATGTATGGTTCAGATGTAAGAAAAGAGCAGTTTCATGATCAGTGTATTAAAATTGCTATGCTCCTTGGTCTTTATTTGAATGAACAACATAAAAATATCATATAACTTTTAAATAACCATCCTATTACCAATACAAGGTGTAAAGGTATACTTACCCTTAATCAAATCTACCCGCCCAAAATATCACCTACCTTATTTTTCAACATGTCAGAGGGTCGCCAGCATATTTAAAGTTAATATGCAACTCTTCCACACTCTTCATTAAACCTTACCTGTATACTTTAAACACTTTACTCCCTGGATTCAGAAGACTCTAGAATTCGTTAGGCAAGAATTGGATGTTGCAAACAGACTAAGGTTGCTGCACAATAATTACAGTTAACACGTGGTCTTTGTGACTTGAACTTAGTATTTTATTTGAAATTAAAACATTAATGGGGTGTGCCCCTATATCTCTGGTCATTCATAAATCACACCAATTAACATACATAATTATTAATAGATAGAATTAAATTTACTTATTTTAGGAAGACTAACCAGCACTTCGCACTCGTGCTCACTCACATTATTTTAAACCCCCCGTAACTTTTGAGATCTCATTTTTAACTGAAAGGAATATTTTGAATATTGGGTGAATTAATTGTTGACTGGTCGATCTATTTTCAATGTACTTATCTGCCAGAGTTGGTCTCCATGTAGCAACCTTGCTCGTTCAAAACTGTTTTCTTCTATTACATTCGCGAAACTGGTTAAACTGTTAGTTACTTTTGATGATTGAATCGTACACTTGAAGAAAGTTAATTAATGCTGGTTTATATACTTTTTCACTGATTTGAGGCCTAAATTGATTTTGTCCGCGGACTTAGATTAAACACACCTGTACGGGTTGACTTGCGGTAGAAACAGGAAGATGGTGACGTCTGTTCGTACTCTTTAAAGGTGGGTCACGTGGTATCCCCTCCCTGCGGTCGACGTCATCTCGAAACGTTCCAGAACCTCATCGAAGCTTGTATTTCGTTTTTGTATTAAAAACACGTGTTCTGTTTGTGATATTCCTCTGACGTCAATCGTCTTGCTAAAATTCGTGCCTATATATGGTTACGCTTATTTCGTCCTGTGACGTCAATGATTTCATCACCCTGACTAACTCAGGCCACTCCCAATTGCTAAAGTCATATTTTGTTCAGTTTTACATTCATTGGATTAATGCACAACAACAAATAATTATGTCCCCTTTTTGTACTGTCACAATATCCCCTCAATGAGAGTTTTATGCCGAAGCATAAAAACTCTCATTGACATAACCTAAAAGGATCAGTCCATATATGGCGCCATGACCCCCTTAAATTTTGTTAAAACCATGGGTAACTTACCCCCCTGATCCAGTGATTGTGGCCGCACCTGCATGACTTTACTGGACTTCCTGTTGTAGAATCCCAACACTGCAAAGCCAGGCAGGCACTAGACGCCCCTACCCTGACACGCTGGTCAGCACAGGGTCGCCACCACAGTGTCACCAGATTCTGAAACAAACAACAAAACATTACTAAGTGGCCTTTCATTTACCCGATCCTGAACTGATTTGTTTCCTTTTAGCCGTACTGGTTTGTCTTTTTCGAAGTACTGGCTTTTTCTTAACTTCTAATACACACATCATGGTTTAACAGAAATCCTTAACCTAACATGATATATTTTTCCAAACATTTTAACATAACATCCTCTTGTAATTTCTAATTCCAAATTCAAATGATCTACTAATTCCAGTCGGAATTCAAGTAAATAACAACTTTAGATTACCTTTTTATTTAAACATCTCATTTTATATCTTATTTCATTGACTTACACACTCAACTCGAAATTCAAGTAAACAACAACTTCATCATCAATCTGTTACAATACATGATTAACACAAAAATCCAAAATTATACAATACAACAAGTACAGTCAACAACATGTATATTACAGCATTGTATTCTTAATTGTTATCGTGATTTAATCATCACCCTCATCTATTTTTCTCATTCATTTACTCTTCTCCACATCATTTACTACTATCCACCCTTATAAATCCCTTAACCCCTCATACCCCGCATTACAAAAGGGTCAGTGACCTCAAGAACAAGCCTATATTTAGTATTACCCAAACTCACTAAAACGAAGTTTCTCCCTCGCAGCATGTAACGTTGCCACTGGCCATCCATCTCGCTATTGCCCCCCCCCCCAGGCTGGACTGTAGCGCCCAGTTACTTCCACAAGGACTGGATCAGCTAGGGTATAAACATTATTTACCCCGTCCTTGCTTCGGCGTTACAATATATTCAGATCTACTGGTCAATAGGATACCAGTAATTCTACTAAAAATTTTATTCACACAGCCTTATGATGGTCTACCACCCCATTCGGTGGATAGCCGCTGTTCCATAGTTTATGGTTGATTTCCCTTGTTCACCCCCCAGTTACGTATCTAAGTTACATCAATTTCAATGACAACAAACTATGGTCAGGGTACAATAAGACTGCCCATAGCTTGTCGCAGCCAAAACCACGGTCAGGATTTGGTAAAGCCGTGACCGCCTGAAAATTGGGAAATCAATAGTTAAAATAGATTGTGTAACGGTACATAAGTCCGTGTAGGAATTTGTAGGTACATGCGAATATAATTTTATTGTGATTTAATGTATTAAACGACATAAGGTTAGAATTTCCAATATATATCATACTACGCAGTTTGCCAGGACGACTTGATGCCAAAGTCACTGGTGTACATGACAAACGGCAGATATTCAGACGAAACGATGAACGGACAATGCTAAAACGTCATAAATAATACGACAGACGTAACAACTGTGATGTAAAACAATGCCGTCATCAGCCGTGAACAAAAGGTTGATGCCGAATTATCCCTTCCACCTGGAGAATTTACACCAATATGTCTGTCCCAGTCGACAAACTACCATCAATGCAGTAGCACGTTATAAAATTCGCTGGCAAATTATTGTCAGCCAAAGTGTTTTAAAAGTATAAAAATGTGATCAAAAAATGTAACAAGTATAATCAGTGAACAACCAGAGTACACAATGTAATGTAACTTCAGTGCAGTAAAAGAACAGACATAAAAAAGTAAAAAGTTCGGCGGACATCGGCTGGCAAATGGAGAACGTCTGATGAGAAAACGCAACACTCCAAGTTCAGGAAAGTTAAAATTTATATCACCATTGTTTATTATTTGAGCTCAAAATTCTAAATTAAAAATGTACCATTAATTTGCTGTATGGGGAGAGAGTGCGCGTGCGAATGAGTGCCGGCACATACAGTCAAAGCCACGAGGCAATGGTTTATGTACAAACGTAAGAAAGTAGTCAATTGAAATAAAATGATAACTGCAGTTTATTAGAAATGCACTTGATTATAGATTAAATGATGACGATAAAAAATGTGAATCATTGAGATTGATGTTGTAACTTTATTTTATTAGTTACTTTATTATATCGATAATTTATATTTTAAAATTTTCATCGGGCGCCATGTTGCAAACTGACATACAACAAAATATGTATACTTACCTAAGGTCAGAATTCGTGTTAGCGAACCAGTACTTGCGGAATGTATTACCTGAAATAACTCACTCTGACTTATATTGTTTACCAATGACATTACCTTTTATTATCAAAAAGACTCTACGTACATATGAAAATGACTCTATTGAACTATGTGCCAAACACGCACGTTACTATGCCTCGGGGCATAATCCCATTTATTTTGTAAACATATAATATCCCTTAAACATTTTATAAGCCCTCCAAAATAACATGTTTTATACTTATTACATAATAAACATAATATATAGTTATTAGAAAAAAAAATGATTTCACAACCCAGCACTTATTAATTGTTGTAATGAAATATCCTCTCTCTCACTTGCACTCTCATTCATGGTACAAAGTTATTTTGTAAAATTGAGCTCATTTAAATTAATTAAATTTAAAAGAAATGATTATCTAAACCCTTAGTTGGACCTTTTAGACCCCCCCCATTTTTATGACTTAGCTGGAAATTCTTCGAAGATGTCCCATCGTTGATCTCACACTCTCGATGTTTTCGTACCGCAAAATGTAGGGTTTACGTCGAACTGTTATTTTAAAAAATACTGCACTTTCACATATTTAATAAACTCTTGGTTATGTAAAATTTAGATGTAAAAAACTTTTAGCGAATTTGCCGGCCGGCAACCTTCACTGTCGAGATGAAAATGGCAGCAGTTATTAGCTGTGCAATGCAGAGGTGGGGCAAAAACTACGTCACTGGTCCTTTGTTCAAAACGGTCAAACCCTTTAGTTTACAGATGTATATTGCGTCTCGCATTCCTGTGGCTGATGTCATCAATGGGTTAGGCTTGTTTACACTTTATTATGACGAACTGTTTTTTGCTATTATTGTGATTTTCCCCTGACCTCGACACAAATCCTGTTCGCTCAATATTATGTCGTTGAAAACTTTTGGACAACTTTACGCTGTTTTCTTTATAGGGCTTTAAAAACAATTACAACAATTAGACTTTATAACAATTATTTCCCAGGATATTATAGGACCAGAATTGTACCGTTACAGAACCCCCTCAATGAAAGATTTTATGCCGAAGCATAAAAACTCTCATTGACACATTCGTACTTCCTAAAGGGATCAGCTAGGATATGTCACCGTCACCACAACCCCTTACTATTTATATGAAAAGAATACAATAACTCACCTGTGGTCCGATGATGGTGACAGTACCTGCATGACCTTACTGGACTTCTCCTACGAGATCCCAACACCATAAGGCCAATCAGGCGCTTTACGCTCCTGCTCTGACGCGCTGGCCAGCTCACGACCGCTGTCACATCACCAAACACTGAAACAATAAATCAAAAATATCAAAATAGTGGCCTGATATAATACTATATCCCTAACTGATCTGTTTCCCCTTGCTATGTGCTGGTTTGTGTTAAGAAGCACTGGGTTTGCTTCAACTCAACAAGAATTATATGGAAGTGCCATTCTCTTCATTGACTACCCTTAACATTATAAAATTTTTTCGATTCCCATCGATAATAATTAACCCTTTTTTGTTTTCATAATTAATATAATTATAGAAGAAACACAAATCTTTATACTACAATTGAAACATATAATCCAAAATTTATGGATACAATTACCAAAATCTCCCTCTTCCTAAAATATTTTATAAAAAAATTTACTATTATTATTATTATTAATATCATTAACAGTAAGTAATCCGGCACTGTTAACAATATTTACCCCTCTTTCTCCTCCACACACACTATTTCTTAATACATACATATGATTCATGTTCAAATTCCTATGCTAATACATGATAAACATAATACATAATAATACACTCATCATTAACATTGCGATTATCACATTAAAACAAACAACTCACATTTAACTTTGATCAAAATATACACACCTTACATCTTTAAATTTGCGTATAAAATTATAACATTACATTTTAATTAATTAATACTTTTAATTATTAAACTTTTATTAATTCGCCATCCATTATTTATCATTTACTACCATTTAATTCTTCACAATTTCAAATTTATTATTAATATTCATATTACATTATTATTATTTCATTTCTTATTACCTTTCTACTATGAATTTTCTACTTAACCCTTCACATTTTTATCATTGATTAGTCTGGGTGACCCCTGTATTCACTATGATTTGAATTATTATATAGGCACTAACATTTATAATCTTACTCACCTTTCTTCCAACAACCACTATTAACCAGATTTACATATTATGACACCAATCTCTCAATTATAACTCCCTTCACTAATTCCACTTACCTCTGGCACCGCTCGTCTTTGTACTAGGATGTGTGTTCCCAACCTGGCCATATACATACCTAACCATTTGCCCCCCAAAATATCGGCAAACACTCCCTTAAACTACTCTATCACTTGCCACAACGCTATACGTTGATCACTCCTTACACCACTACCCTGACTACAAAATCTCAACATCAACAAATAGATTTACTATTCACATTACTCACCTCTCTACATATAATCACTACCTACTACTGTGTCCCTAAAATATCTAACACTCTCATCGTGTTACTGGTATTTCAAAATTCTTATTTATCTAACTCCAATTAACTTTAATTGACTAACTCACATGCCTTTATTTTAATAATTATCACCCAATCTCTATTCCCTTTTTAAACTTTACATTACTGTCATCAATGACAATTGCATTAGAAAATTCATCCCTCACCTACTAATAACAATACATCATAATATTCAAATATATATTGTTACAACACAAATAAGCCACCCCAGTACCAGGGATAAAAAAGATAATTATAAATATAAAAATACTTCATATCAAATAAAATGTTTAAAAATAAATAAAATATAAATATTATGACACGACGTACGACGACATTACCCAACCCAAGTGATTGACCCAACAATAGTAAACAAAAGAAGAAGGGAACCACGAAACAAACACCAAGAAAAAGGTAATTGACCAAACAAAATAACTAACAAAAGAAGGTAAGAAACCAGAACCAAAGAAGAATAAAAGGAAGTGAACAAATTCCTACAACTAAACAGAAAGTAAACCAGACGAGAAGAGGAGAACCGAACCAAGATGAAGACAATTGAAGTAGAAGAAGATGAAGAAGAAGAGGAAGAATGAAGAGGAGACAAAGTGAAACCAAGAAGTAACAAACACCACATATAAAAGGGAGAAATGGTATACTCAAAGATAGAATACTGTAAATAAACCCCAAATAATTATCCACTAATGAAAACAAATATTATTGTTATAAATGAAATAATTTATATACCTGTTTTAAACAAAAGACAATTAAAAAAGTAACTTAGTGAAGAAAGGTACACTAACCCAATTATTAAAATTATATTTAATGAAATGTAAATAACCAAATGTCATTAATAATAAATATTATGTTATAAGGAAATAGTGAGAAATAATAGAGAAATAAGTATAGGGATTACCCACTAAGTAACACTTAATATAAACAGTGAATAAAGTGCAATAGTGAAAGTGTTAATACCCCAAAACAGTGAGTGTATCAGTGATAAACCTCAGTTAATTAAAGGTGAAAGTGATACGTGGAGAAAGATATTATCAGTAATAAAAATGTATTAATAGATAAGAAAACACTTAAAAAAATCATTGATAAACCAATCAATGATGTAAGTGAGCTTATGAACAATCATATAATTAAGAATAATTGAAAATAGTATTTAAAATAGAGATAAGTAAAGGAAGTAGTATTATTCAAGGAGAAAGCCCATGTAAAAACAGTTTGTGTTAACATGGAATGGAGGAAGGTAGTAGTAAGGAAATAAGAATTTGCATTAAAGTTAAGTATACAATTAATAAAACACCCCATGTTAGAAGGGAAATAAATTTAATGAGTTTGAAAGAAGTGATGATGTTTCTCACTCAAAGTAATAGCAAAAGAATGAAATAAATGTTAAACCAACAGTAACTAATAACTTATAAAGAATTGTTCGTTTTATAATAGGATATGGCTGAAAGAAACTTGCAGTCCATAAGCCTAGTTGTTATATTTTAAATATGGATAATGAAAACTATATTGACTTGTAATTAGAACACAAACAGAATCAAAACGCAACACAAACAATTATCATAACAAAGTGAAGCCCATCAGGCTGAATTAAAACGTAATTTAAAAGGAAATAAGTAAAATACCATCATGGCTACTTTTGCCAATGAAAATGTCTTAACTGTCAGACACACACAAAGGTCAATTTAACAAATTCACAAGGAAATTTACTAATATAAGACCAGTAAATAGCCAGTAATTATGTATAAATCATGTTAAAAGAGAAATGTTATTATAAAAGTTTAATTTAAAAGAGATATGTAATTTATCAGATGTCAAATAATTAGACTAAAGTTAATGTATAATAGAATATGACCTTATGAGGTATCATTTTAAACTTTGAAAGGAATTAAAGACAATAGTGATATTATTTATTACCCCAAAGGAACGATAAAGAAATAAAATCATTAAGAAAATACATAATAAATTTGAATAAAAATTCAAATATCTTAACAATGCTTTTGAAAGAGGCCGTAACCAATCAAAGGGTTTCTGTTACCATAGAAACGGGCCGTTGAATACTAATTTTCCGTTAAATTTATTAGACTTGAAAAAATGACGCGTGGGTAAGCGGTACGCAAGATTGTGACAACTAAAATTTTACATTAAATAGTTAAAAAGACATTCAGAAGTCGACAACAAGAACCAAAGACGAGAAGATGCAGAGCTTCTATGATTATACGATGTCCTGGAACCAAATAAAAGAAATTAAATAGCAGAAAGTCCCAAGACGAGATAGAAGAAGATGCCCGAAGCCTAAACCAGCCCAAAATTGCAGAATTTCCATCACCCCAGACGACAACATATCACCACTGTCTGAACTGATAAGTATCAACTAAATTCCTTTATCCCAGAAACCAATTTACTTTAAATATTTCTCAAAACAATCAAAATTTCGCACTATTAAACGAAATTAATTTTCTTTCAAAGGTTTAATGCATAATCAACTTACGTAAAACCATTGTTAATTAAAATATAACCTCGCATTAGTGTGCGAACTTTGTAACAAAGAATACGACACTACCGAACAATTTGTAAAAATACTTTATACTATTTAAGTACGTATAAGGTATGGTAGTGTATTTTTTTAATGTAACCAACTTTTATGTTTTATTTTATAATCCAAAGAACCCCAGATTTTGAACAGATTAATATATTGTATGTAAACAGAGGCCATCACGGCATCAAAATAATTTGTTTCAAAACCAATTTCGCCAACTTTGAGATATTTGTGTTTCATGTTCTAAGCCGGAGCAATTTGTTATTAAATCATTTATAATCCTTTTGTCATATTAATTAATGACTAAATTTGCATTAAAATTACAGTACAGAGTATTACCATCGTTTTATTTCGTAGGACGTTGTATAATATATGTGTGTTAGCAAATTTTAATAAGTAACCAACTAGCGCTCGTCACGAGTGGACAATACGACAACCTGTACAGCGGCGGGAATCATTCGAACGCTCCAGCCGTCAACGCTGACAACACTTATTAACTTGTAATTTAACAAATTTAATTGTTTTAATATAAACAATTTGGCGCCACCCGGGATTCGCAACCCCTATGAATAAACAGGTAGGTTGTACTGATAATTTGGACCACGCTACAGACATCAGTAGTGACAACCATTATTGTAACGACCGGTGTGTGGCGGACACACCACATTAACACTTATACACATAAAAAACAAGTGTAAACACATTTTACAAAGGTACGACTGAGTCTTCGAGATCGTTACAGATTGACGACTCCAACGTGAGGCTTAAATAACAATAGGACGCCTCCGTTTACTCGTTACAGATTTGGTGACCAACAACGTGAGGCTAGAAAGAACAATTAGCGGCGGTTATGAATAGACATAGTATGGTTACAAGGCTCAAAGGTAAGGAAGCATCAAACCAAGAAGAAAACCAAGAAGAAATGGAAGAAGTTTAAGAAATAGAAGTTGAGGAAATGATTGGAGAATTGATTGAAGAACATCCACAGGAGGACCAACTGGAAAACCCAAATCTACCGGAATCAGAAATAGAAGCACAAGTAATGGTAAACAACCAACCAATCAACCCAACCGAAGAGACGAAATTAGATAGTTTGATGAGAATGATGATGGAACAAATGAACAGGAACCATGAAGAAACAAGGGAAGCTTCAAAGAAAACAAATGAAAGATTAAGACAAGACAAGGAAGATTTGAATAAAAAATTAGAATCGTTACAAAAGGGAATGGAATTCCTGAATAACAAAATGGAGAGCAACCATGAAGACCTGAAGAGAAGTCAGGAGACATTGGAAAAGAAGAGCGAAGAGCTGAAGACACAGGTCAAGAAGGATCTGGAAATAGTAAATAAAAAGATGGAAAATGGTAATGAAACACTCCTACGACAAATGGAGGAAGATGGTGAGAAGAACAGAGAAGAATTAAGATTCATGCTAGTAGAGTTTCGTGAAGAAATCAAACGGACAAAAACGGGGATGAATAAGAGATGGGAAGAAACAAGTTACCCAGTAGATCGACTTAATGAAACAGTAATTAGTGATTTCAAACCATGGAATGAAACACTAGACAGCACTTCTGAAAGTATCAAAGAAACATTGAATGAGAACAGAGAACCGGGGAATCAGAAAATAACACAGAAGGAGATGGAAACTGTAGAAGAAACAAGTGTATTGTTTTCTGAACATACAGATAACAATGACACCAAGAAAATTAAGCACATAAAAACCAACAGTAGAAGAGTAAAGAAGAATCGAATCATTAAGAAGATTAAGAAAACAGAGGAAATGAGAAAGGTATATAAAAGGAAACTCATCAAAACACGAGAAGAAGTGGAGATGATGAGGAACGGACTCATCGATGTATTTAATTTGCCCCTTACCTACCAAAGCAAATTAATGAAATATAAAGATTGTAGGAGGACTCTGAGGGAAATTATAAAAGGAATTCACAACCAACCAGTGGATGAAAATTTCAGCAAATCTATGCTTAGATGGAAGATGCCAGAAATAGAAATGACTGACAACAAAACAGAGTATAACAAATCAAGAAGGTCAATAAAACACTGGAGCACACCAGAAATGGAAATACCGAATAAAAAAGCAAAGATAACATTAATGAGAGAGGCACAATTAACTTCTCTGATTAATCAACAGAACGATCAAATGATTGATGTAGACATTAATACTACGGGACATATGGTAGTAGAGGAATTGTGGTATGAGACCAAAGAAACCTACATCACAAGGAAGAAAATAGTTCTACACGCCAAGGTTATCCGAACCACAAGTGCAGAAGAACTGATGGACCATGGGTAAACTAAGCGAAGATACCATACACCAAGAAAAGGGACTGATCTTCGAATTACTGACCAAGCAACCCAATGGAATAGAAAGAAGTATTAAAGTTAAATTAGACCAATAAAAATCACCAAGATAAGAAATGACAACGACCAAGACGAATTAAATAAGAAAAAATAAACCATAATAAATAAAACTTTAAAAATTATCCAGAATAAATGTTCAACCATCAGACATTTGAAGGAGAAGAGGGAAAGAACAACGAAGTGTCGAATAAAAAAAGAGAAGGCAATAACAAGGAAAGAAAAGGAGAAGTCAACTTACAAAAGTATAAATAACAAGGCCCGGTATAGAGTAATATGAATAATAATATATATGGCCATACATTATCACAAAGGATAATGGTAACAATACTTACCAAATAAGTAATATTAACACAAGAAAAATAAAGGGAGTTTATAACCAAACTTCAATAAAAAAGTTTTATGAAGAAGAATAAAATAACTAGAAATTAAATAAATAAAATTTCAAAATTCCAAAAGATTGTAAGAGCAACTTACTACCCTATTCAGATGATATATGCGGAATAGAAAAAATTAATATAAATGAATAATAATGTAAAAAACAAAGGAATAAGTTACACAAATTCCTTTCAATTTAAATCAATTTACAGTCTAATAAAATATTGATATATGAAGTATAAAATAAAAAAGTGAGATAATAAGGAATAAGTTACACAAATTCCTAAATATCTAAAAGTAAGAATCACAAACTTACGATAATAATTAAACAAAAAATAACTAAAAAGGAATAAGCTACAAACATTCCTTTAAAGTAAGAGAATTAACTTACAAAGAATTATCAAAAATGATATTTAATACAGAATAAAATAAACAAAAATAAACTCAAGCTAAAATTACTGAGATAAATACCTGAAATTATAATGAATCAAATGTATTCAAGAAAAAAAAAAATCTGAACTGGTACATGGAAAAAGAGAAATTATATGTATAAAACAAATATACAAGAAATGGCTAAAGCAGAATATTGCTAAATAACCAAGAAAAGACTAGAAATGTCTAAGATAATTAAAATGATCACAAAGAGAATTGAAAACAAAATAATGAAAAGTGAGATATGATGAAATTAACATATGAATAAATATAAAAACAATCAACCGTATGAGTAGATGATGGTATATAGCTAAGGTATAGCGGAAGGAAGAATGAGTAAAAGGCCAAAGTGATCTAAAAACAAACCACAAGGTGGACAATCCCAAAGTATATTATTATTATTGTTAATTTAAGTCACAAATTGACAAAAAAGGTATTTAAGATTGACTGTTGAAAGGTCCAGCAATCAAAATAAACTGAGCAGAGATGATGTTCCTCTGGTCTCAGAAAAAATGAGTAGTAATGGGAGAAACCAGCTACTAAAAGTTAGGGAAAAAATTGTGTATAAGGGAGAATGCACCAAGGGAAATATAAATAAAAACAGATCCAAATAAAATGGAATGAATTAAGTAAGAAGAGATATAAAGAATGGAGAAACAAACAAGAAAGAAAAGGAAAAAGATTATATATAACTGATAATTTCATAAAAAACTATGCTAGTGTTTTATTAAAATGATCAATTTTAGAGGAGAGGCATTATGTTACAACACAAATAAGCCACCCCAGTACCAGGGATAAAAAAGATAATTATAAATGTAAAAATACTTCATATCAAATAAAATGTTTAAAAATAAATAAAATATAAATATTATGACACGACGTACGACGACATTACCCAACCCAAGTGATTGACCCAACAATAGTAAACAAAAGAAGAAGGGAACCACGAAACAAACACCAAGAAAAAGGTAATTGACCAAACAAAATAACTAACAAAAGAAGGTAAGAAACCAGAACCAAAGAATAAAAGGAAGTGAACAAATTCCTACAACTAAACAGAAAGTAAACCAGACGAGAAGAGGAGAACCGAACCAAGATGAAGACAATTGAAGTAGAAGAAGATGAAGAAGAAGAAGAGGAAGAATGAAGAGGAGACAAAGTGAAACCAAGAAGTAACAAACACCACATATAAAAGGGAGAAATGGTATACTCAAAGATAGAATACTGTAAATAAACCCCAAATAATTATCCACTAATGAAAACAAATATTATTGTTATAAATGAAATAATTTATATACCTGTTTTAAACAAAAGACAATTAAAAAAGTAACTTAGTGAAGAAAGGTACACTAACCCAATTATTAAAATTATATTTAATGAAATGTAAATAACCAAATGTCATTAATAATAAATATTATGTTATAAGGAAATAGTGAGAAATAATAGAGAAATAAGTATAGGGATTACCCACTAAGTAACACTTAATATAAACAGTGAATAAAGTGCAATAGTGAAAGTGTTAATACCCCAAAACAGTGAGTGTATCAGTGATAAACCTCAGTTAATTAAAGGTGAAAGTGATACGTGGAGAAAGATATTATCAGTAATAAAAATGTATTAATAGATAAAAAAACACTTAAAAAATCATTGATAAACCAATCAATGATGTAAGTGAGCTTATGAACAATCATATAATTAAGAATAATTGAAAATAGTATTTAAAATAGAGATAAGTAAAGGAAGTAGTATTATTCAAGGAGAAAGCCCATGTAAAAACAGTTTGTGTTAACATGGAATGGAGGAAGGTAGTAGTAAGGAAATAAGAATTTGCATTAAAGTTAAGTATACAATTAATAAAACACCCCATGTTAGAAGGGAAATAAATTTAATGAGTTTGAAAGAAGTGATGATGTTTCTCACTCAAAGTAATAGCAAAAGAATGAAATAAATGTTAAACCAACAGTAACTAATAACTTATAAAGAATTGTTCGTTTTATAATAGGATATGGCTGAAAGAAACTTGCAGTCCATAAGCCTAGTTGTTATATTTTAAATATGGATAATGAAAACTATATTGACTTGTAATTAGAACACAAACAGAATCAAAACGCAACACAAACAATTATCATAACAAAGTGAAGCCCATCAGGCTGAATTAAAACGTAATTTAAAAGGAAATAAGTAAAATACCATCATGGCTACTTTTGCCAATGAAAATGTCTTAACTGTCAGACACACACAAAGGTCAATTTAACAAATTCACAAGGAAATTTACTAATATAAGACCAGTAAATAGCCAGTAATTATGTATAAATCATGTTAAAAGAGAAATGTTATTTATCAGATGTCAAATAATTAGACTAAAGTTAATGTATAATAGAATATGACCTTATGAGGTATCATTTTAAACTTTGAAAGGAATTAAAGACAATAGTGATATTATTTATTACCCCAAAGGAACGATAAAGAAATAAAATCATTAAGAAAATACATAATAAATTTGAATAAAAATTCAAATATCTTAACAATGCTTTTGAAAGAGGCCTTAACCAATCAAAGGGTTTATGTTACCATAGAAACTAATTTTCCGTTAAATTTATTAGACTTGAAAAAATGACGCGTGGGTAAGCGGTACGCAAGATTGTGATGACTAAAATTTTACATTAAATAGTTAAAAAGACATTCAGAAGTCGACAACAAGAACCAAAGACGAGAAGATGCAGAGCTTCTATGATTATACAATGTCCTGGAACCAAATAAAAGAAATTAAATAGCAGAAAGTCCCAAGACGAGATAGAAGAAGATGCCCGAAGCCTAAACCAGCCCAAAATTGCAGAATTTCCATCACCCCAGACGACAACATATCACCACTGTCTGAACTGATAAGTATCAACTAAATTCCTTTATCCCAGAAACCAATTTACTTTAAATATTTCTCAAAACAATCAAAATTTCGCACTATTAAACGAAATTAATTTTCTTTCAAAGGTTTAATGCATAATCAACTTACGTAAAACCATTGTTAATTAAAATATAACCTCGCATTAGTGTGCGAACTTTGTAACAAAGAATACGACACTACCGAACAATTTGTACAAACACTGTATACTATTTAAGTACGTATAAGGTATGGTAGTGTACTTTTTTAATGTAACCAACTTTTATGTTTTATTTTATAATCCAAAGAACCCCAGATTTTGAACAGATTAATATATTGTATGTAAACAGAGGCCATCACGGCATCAAAATAATTTGTTTCAAAACCAATTTCGCCAACTTTGAGATATTTGTGTTTCATGTTCTAAGCCGGAGCAAATTGTTATTAAATCATTTATAATCCTTTTGTCATATTAACTAATGACCAAACTTGTATTAAAATTACAGTACAGAGTATTACCATCATTTTATTTCGTAGGACGTTGTATAATATATGTGTGTTAGCAAAATTTAATAAGTAACCAACTAGCGCTCGTCACTAGTGGACAATACGACAACCTGTACAGCGGCGGGAATCATTCGAATGCTCCAGCCGTCAATGCTGACAACACTTATTAACTTGTAATTTAACAAATTTAATTGTTTTAATATAAACAATTTGGCGCCACCCGGGATTCGCAACCCCTATGAATAAACAGGTAGGTTGTACTGATAATTTGGACCACGCTACAGACTTCAGTAGTGACAACCATTATTGTAACGACCGGTGTGAGGCGGACACACCACATTAACACTTATACACATAAAAAACAAGTGTAAACACATTTTATACAGGTACGCACGAGTCGACTAGATCGTTACAGATTGACGACTCCAACGTGAGGTTTAAATAACAATAGGACGCCTCTGTTTACTCGTTACAATATATATGCTTAATCATTTATTATTCATTAGAAACTTTCTTCATTACAAATTAATAATTTAACTTCATTACACAAACTTTCTTTTGTACCACATTAATTGAGTAATTAATCTTCAATTATTTAAAATTTCACCATTACTTTCACTTGTTTAGTCAAAACAAAAACATGTTAATTGTTATTATTAAATCAATTAAACTATAATTTACTGTTACATACATGGTGTACATAACATTTACCTGTAATACACAACATCAAAAATACACAAATACATTGACATTAATACACAAAAAAAATATACAATCCAACTTATTATTTTATCATTGACCAAAATCAGTTCATATACAGTCCATTTCAAAACCACTGTTCACATATATTAATGTTCATACACAATAAAACAATCTATCCTCCATCATTGAATAACAGTCGAATCTTAGGTATATACAACTTATTTTTTATTAAATAAATGGTATTATTATTATCAATATAATATTTGTTTAAAATTTTATATTCTTCCACAATCTCGTTTGAATTAATAGGTTTATTCCATATCAATTTATCATGTACCATGTCATCATCGGGTATGGTTCTGTCTAGTAAGTCATATAGTCATTACTATCGTCCTCATAATTATCTACTACGACACCCGTTACTTCCCAAGGTAAGTAATTGTTATCATTATTATCATCTACTATTATTGCTATCTCAATTTCACTATAAGGTAAGTATTCACTATAATTATCCACCATCTCTACTCCTAACCTTTCTACAAATTCTCTATACTTTCTATTTATCTTAAAAATCTCTATTACTCTCTTTCTCTCTCTCTCTCTCAATATATTTCTCACCATAACACCATGCTACACTCTCTCTCTCCAAATATGCAGGGGTCACTAACTCATAATTACTGCACCACCTGTGAAGTGCACAAAAACACCAGGGAACTCTATTTGTAGACCTATCGTCTCCCAAATATAAATCTAAGGAACTCTCGTCCTTCTTAAACACACGTGAAGACTTTACTTCACTCCCTACTACAACATTAAGGGAAAATTCTACCCCCTGCATCCCTTTTACAAAAATACTTTCTCTCAGCTCTCTCTCTGACTCAACACACACAAACATCTCATTATCACTCCCAATATTCTCATCATCATTTTCTAACACCATGTTCTTAATTATATCATTATTATTACCTGTAAATTCATTATTCAAATTATCATTATTACTCACCTTGTTAGCACTTAAACTAACACTATTTTCTGTAAATGTATCATCATTACTACCCCCACTATTCTCTACCCCACTTTTATTCTTGTAATTCTCGTCTACTTTACTCTTTGGTATATCAAATTTCTCGTCTACTAACGTTACTGTTGTTCTTTCATTTTATCGAAATGCGTATGCATTTCATCGATTCTTTTATCTAACTTAAAATTTTGTCTTTTAATTTCATTTTTTATTTCGTCAAACTTTACATCTAGCTTGCTGAACTTCTCATCTCAAATTTCAAATTGGAATCTCTTTTTTGTTCATCAAACTTCTCGTCTAACTTTAACAGTAATTGCATCATTGCACTAATCTCATCTATTTTATTTTCGTCCCGAGTTGAGATGGGTGTTACTGTTACTTTCTCTAACTCTACAGATTCAGTCACACTCAACTCACCAATCTGACTAATTTGTGTTAATGGAACATCCATCTCGCTAGTCAAATTTTCATCAGTTACACTGATTTCTATTGTTTTATTGTCATTGGTATTCATTTTCTTTGTTTATTATATCTCTAACACATACTATACTGCTAACGCATATATGCATATAGCTTGTAACTTAACCCTACCTTACACATGTGTTTACGTACTTTCAAAATATTACTCCAGGTAATTATTCCGCATTTCTGGTAGGCACACCCCACATAAAATTATATTTTATGTAGAGTCCCTGTTCGGGCGCCAATGTTATATTATTTTATATTACTGCCATAAACTGACTATAGTATATCAATAATTTTATTCAACTTTTGTCCCTGTTTGGGCGCCAATGTAACTTTATTTTATTAGTTACTTTATTATATCGATAATTTATATTTTAAAATTTTCATCGGGCGCCATGATGCAAACTGACATACAACAAAATATGTATACTTACCTAAGGTCAGAATTCGTGTTAGCGAACCAGTACTTGCAGAATGTATTACCTGAAATAACTCACTCTGACTTATATTGTTTACCAATGACATTACCTTTTATTATCAAAAAGACTCTACGTACATATGAAAATGACTCTACTGAACTATGTGCCAAACACGCACGTTACTATGCCTCGGGGCGTAGTCCCATTTATTTTGTAAACATATAATATCCCTTAAACATTTTATAAGCCCTCCAAAATAACATGTTTTATACTTATTACATAATATATAGTTATTAGAAAAAAAATGATTTCACAACCCAGCACTTATTAATTGTTGTAATGAAATATCCTCTCTCTCACTCGCACTCTCATTCATGGTACAAAGTTATTTTGTAAAATTGAGCTCATTTCAATTAGTTAAATTTAAAAGAAATGATTATCTAAACCCTTAGTTGGACCTTTTCGACCCCCCTATTTTTATGACTTAGCTGGAAATTCTTCGAAGATGTCCCATCGTTGATCTCACACTCTCGATGTTTTCGTACCGCAAAATTTAGGGTTTACGTCGAACTGTTATTTTAAAAAATACTGCACTTTCACATATTTAATAAACTCTTGGTTATGTAAAATTTAGATGTAAAAAACTTTTAGCGAATTTGCTGGCCGGCACCCTACACTGTTGAGATGAAAATGGCAGCGGTTAGTAGCTGTGCAATGCAGAGGTGGGGCAAAAACTATGTCACTGGTCCTTTGTTCGAAACGGCCAAACCCTTTTGTTTACAGATGTATCGTATTCCTGTGGCTGATGTCATCAATGGGTTAGGCTTGTTTACATTTTATTATGACGAACTGTTTTTTGCTATTATTGTGATTTTCCCCTGACCTCGACACAAATCCTGTTCGCTCAATATTACGTCGTTGAAAACTTTTGGACAACTTTACGCTGTTTTCTTTATAGGGCTTTAAAAACAATTACAACAATTAAACTTTATAACAATTATTTTCCAGGATATTATAGGACCAGAATTGTACCGTTACAATGTAATTTTAATACGACGGAAATACGTCGCTGCCATTTTGTTCAATATGTAAGAGCGACTCCAATTTGTTTTGTTTGTGCCTATTTCAATATTAATGTCAGTAAAAAGCAAGTTTATTTACCATACACTGTTTGGGTTAGTTATTTCGAACAATCATCCTGTCTCTGTTGATCGCTTAACAAGAATCCTGGAACCCTTAGGTCAATTTAATATTTTACGTTGGTACTAGAAGATGGCGCCTGAGCAAGCATGGCATATAAAATAAATGTGGTAGAAAAAGGTGAGTTATCAACAACAAAATAAATAGAGTTAATGTATAACATAACAATTGGTAGACAAAACCAAAGCCTTATAATACTATTTACTTAACACTTATAACACATACAAAGTGTCAATTATTACCATACAGTTTTCTCTATCATAATTCAACTACTATGTTTTTTCTATACTGTTATCCACAATAGCGGGTACAAATTAACAATCTGGTTGTTTCACCATTATTTTATTCTAATTGCACAAGATATTCATCTAACATTCTTTTTTTTTAATAATTATAAGTACAAACTCTAAACAGGGCCACAATTTTTTTTTTTTACTTGAGTGGTACCAAACAATACTTATTACCTTAATGTCTACTCAAGGTTTTATTACAGGTCCCCCGCCCCGATCTGCCTACTTCACAATTTCTACTTCCACCAATTTGTTTGCAGAGGATGACCATCATTGTTCCACCCCATTTCTGAGGTGGACTCCAACCATGGCCCGCCCCTGCTAAGCCAAACTCCACGGTCAAGGTCGGTGATACCGTGACCGCCAAAAAATGGGGGAGAGTTCCTTCTGAAACAATTTTTTACATATACAATACATAGTTATACAGCTATTTCTATTTAGTACAATAAATTCTTAAATTTGTAGCATTGTGCGTACCCACTATTTCCCTCGTTACCTGATTTTGCAACATGTATGCGTTGTCCATCTTGATCTCTATTATCTCATACGGACCTTCATACAACAAAAAGAATTTTTTAATTTCATTATCCTGTGCATCTGATAATTCACGCCTTCTTACTAATACTAGTTGACCTACTTCATACTTGATCCATTTACCCTTTGCATCATGTCTCCATTTTCTCCTCTCACCCTTCGTCAATAAATTTTCATTAGCTAATCTCAGCTTTACGCACCTATCGATGGTAGGTGGATAATCAAATAGTTGTTCTAAAATTCTTTGTGGGCGTGTCCCCTTCACTAACTCATAAGGTGTGTACCCGGTAGACTCATGGGTGGTATAATTTAACCAATCCTCGATTTTCTTCACATACATAGGCCACTCGCTGTGTTTGGTATGGCAATACGCCCTAAAAATCTTACTTATTTCTCTCATCACTCTTCGGCTTGATTTGACTGCGGATGGTACACAGCTGTTTAGGTATTATACCCTCCCAGCCCAGAGTCTGCCACCATTTCCCACTAATGAATTGTGGCCCATGATCCGAAAGTATTACCTTGGGTTTCCCTATCTGGGTCATGTACTCCCGTGTTATCTCCTCACTCAACACTTTACTTGTCGCCCTCTTCACGCTATACAGTTTTACAAATTTAGTAAAGGTATCCAATACTACAAAAACATACATCGCTCCTCCTCTACCCTTGGGTAACGGGCCATACATACAACCGCAACTAAATCAAAAGGTCTTTCTACTTTGATAAATTTTAATTCTCCTTCCACCGGATAGTTGACTACTTTGGACTTCCGGCACAAATCACACCCACGGAATAATTTTCTAACACGCCTTTCCATATTTTTAAATATACATGACTCCTTCAATACGTTTACACACTTTTTCGCCACAAAATGCCCATATCTAAGGTGACAATCCTAACTATTTTCACTATTAACCCTTCCGGTATAACTAACCTCCAATCACGTTCTCCCCCTCTACTTTCTTAAATAAACTTGTAACCCCTTTTTCAATCTTTTAGACTTTATAAAAAAAAACTTTTTTTTTTTTAAAGAGGGGCCACAAGTTATTTAAAACTAGGCCGAGGGCCTAGAGAAGCCAAAAATGCGATGGGTCCAGCGTAACGGGACTTGCAATTAAACTCGGTTGTTAAACAACAATAACAAATTTTATTATCAATTTCAAGTAACTTTATACGTATAACTCTAAGTATTCAATATAACTTTCATGGAATTAGAAAAATTTCATTACAACTTCCACTCCCCTCCCTGGCATTACAACATTCTGAAAATATACACATGTAACCTCATATAATTATAATATCTGTAAACATCATCATAATAATTTCTCATAAATACACATAAATACAACCTCAATCAATATAGTTACATGAATACACATAGCACACATATATACATATACATATACCACACACACATGTTCACCTGGCAGGCAGCCTCTATATATATATTTCACCATACCTCAAGAGAATATAAACCCCAGTATCCGTGACCAAGACCCCCATCCCAAACTACTGTAAACGGATAAAGTGCCCAGCCTGCTTTAAAAACTTTTCATTTAAAAAAAACAAATCCATTAACATGTCAGATTATGACAGGGTTACGACAAATGAAACATTACAAGTATACAAAATTTAGGAATGTTCCCCCAAATAGTAATGTGCCACCGCAAGGTCAACATGACTGCACGGTCTTATAAAATGTATAATAAAATTTATAATTGAAAAGTAAGAACCGGTAGTGTGCTCATATTAACAACTCAACAATTAATGCACTGGCTATGACAGTAAAAGGAATGATAAAAATTTACTTATTACTGAATTATTACACGGTTAACATAAATTTTATAAGATATATAATAAATTTATAATTGAAAAGTAAGAACCAATAGTGTGCTCATATTAACAACTTAACAGTTAATACACTGGCTATGGCAGTAAAAGAAATGATGAAAATTTACTTATTACTGAATTATTAAAAGGCTAACATAAGTATTATAAAATGTCTAATAACAATTTTAATTAAAAAATTTTATAACATAAAACCCTAATAAAACACATGTGAGGTGTTCATACAGAATTGGGTTGACCTCAGGCAAGGCCATGCTCCGAACCAGATGTAACAAAATTCAACAAGTCAGCAACCTGTGGATGACCGCACCGACAGGTGATGATGACAGGTCAAGACACCCCCAAACCTTTAAATAATCTTAAAAAACAAAACCCATATAGATCTATGAATACCATCAAGAAAATGCCCAATCAAGTACCCCGGCACCCATGCAACCATAATTAACAGCCCTACAAATTAGTAACATTACGTTACGCATACTTTTACAATAAGAGAAAATTTAGCCGCAAAATTCGGTGACGCATGACCCCGTCTGGGTTTACTTACTTTGGGGGGGGGGGGGTAAGCGTTTGTAAAATAAAACTGACAAAATTTATAAGCACTAACTGTCCCGCTGGACTTGTGCACCAACAAACTTTAACTGGAGCTGTTCCAGGAATAGTATCACATGCTCTACATTGTAGTGGCCCAAAAATATTTATTAAAGGCTTAAATGTCACCTGGTTATAGTCTGTCACAAAACCTGAGGTAATTGCAGCGTGTAGTTCATCTCGTTCTCCCGGCGGTGGCTAACATGGAAAGTCACTAGTTTAATGTCATGGGTGGCGGATGATCGGCCACTGGCTGGAGCGAATCAGGAGATCGACTTAAATCAGGAACCCGGAGAGTCGCTGAGCGATTATTTATGCATAGCAGATAGACAATTTAAAGATTCAAATCTCACTGCAGCCGGGAGGAGTACGACTGTCCAATTCGAGCGCTGTAAGTGAACTGCCCAAGCTTGCACGGAAAAAATAACTACGCCGCCTCGATCCCAGAGCGCGCGCGGATCAGCATAGCGAAAGTAATGATAACGTAGCAGGCACCGCTAAGATAATTAATTAACATGTACAGCAATGACCGTCACATCGTTAACTACAAAATAGCCGAGTTATTCCAAAACTCGGCACACCCCCACTCCAAAAGGGCAACACGGTTCCCCCAACTGGAACTCAGTGGTACCCCGCAGTGTATCACCCTTACAGTCATACTCAAGTTGCTATCGGTGTTCCCACCAGCCATGGCTCGGATCCCACAACGATCAATAAACAAATTCAACCACTATACACAACGAAACAGCAACAGCACACTATCACTCTCCATCAGAACTTTCAAAACAGGGGAAACTGACAATCTCGAGGACCACAATCTAAGTGCACCTGCAGCAAGGTTCTCTAACTCCTTACCGTTTTTTTTTTTACGGGAGGGGTAGGAAAATCAGGAAGATGAAAAGAGGCAAGGATCATTGAAGGTCAAGGGCGAGGATTAAGGGTAAGGACATGGTTCCCTCCGAAAAGGAGAATGACTGGGGAAAACCAAGGTTCGCGTGGGCAGGGGCGCAACCCTGAAGTAGACGAACACCACTGGGACTGTGGGGAACATCTACCCGCTACCCGTTAACCGCTTCTTCTCACCTTTCTGTGACAGACTTTAGGTACTCGTTCCTTTCGGACACCACTTTCTGAGAAATTATCTCGCGTTGAGCTGTACTGGCTGGTTTCCTCTGAATCAGAATCAAGGCAACTTACCTCACTACTTTCACCCCGATTTGGATTATCCTCATCATCTAACTCCTCTGCTTCTGCCTTCCCTGCTTCTCTTTCTTCCACTTCTTCCTTTTCTTCCTCTTCCGCAATTTCCCCTTTTCCGTCCCCATAATCCAAATCAACAACATGACACTGCACCTCCTCACCACCTTCCAGTTGCTCGCTGATCCATCTTCAACAGCATCTTCTCCCAGCTCCTCACCGATTTCTGCATCGCCCTCGTCACCAGCTCCTTCACAAACTTGTTCACTAACCTCCTCACCAATCTCGTTTTCCTCAACACATTCATCACCAACATCATCGCCATCACGTCCACTACCACCATTCGAACACTGCACATCTTCATCATCCTCTAGTTGCTCCTCTGGTCCACATGAAACTTTTTTCCGTGCTTCGGAATCTTCACCACTACTTACAGAAGGCGTCTGCACATCTTCACACACAACATCATTCTCACTCACACACTCCACAACGCTGCAACCAAATTTCTCCTCAACTTCTACCTCATCTCCTTCCACCACACTTGCATCATGGACATCCCCTTGTCCACCCGCAACCTCCAAAACTTTTGCAGCCTGGACATCCCCGTGTCCATCGGCAACCTCAGACTCTTCAGTCTCCCTAACATCTACAACTATACTTCCCTGTGCAGCATCTGCAGACCGCTCTTCTGCCTCTTCCTTCGATTCCTCTCCTTCACCACTCTCAGCAACTACAACGTCCTCAACATTTTCCACCCTGGAATCCAGCTGTCCAGGGTCATGTGCAATGACTAAATTAATTTCTACTGGCGATGGTAAAGCTACACCATCAAGTGACTTCTCATATCCCTGCGTAGGCGATGACGATATTACCGGATCTGAATCCGCCACGAACCGAGACAGAGATACAGGAACAAATTCTGCTGCATCTGGATTCAACCATGACACCCTCTTTGAGTCCTGTAATTCAGTATCAATAGACGTTTTCTTGTCGTCTTGTATTAATCCCACGAAATAATACCCCTCTTCTTCTTTCTCTTCACCTTCTTCATCCTCACCTCTATTAGGCACTTGTAATTCCTCTGGAACCTTTAAAGTTTCCTTTTTCTCTGAATCGGAATAACGCCTTGCTACAGGCTCCCTACTTGCCGATGTTGGTTTACTAATATAACTTCTTCTTCCCCTGTTACTTTAATACTTATTGGTTTTCTGTGCTGTAGCTGTTGTTACCGTCTTTCCACTTGCCACCCCCTCGTAGCCTCCATTACTTCCGGAATATTCAGTTTTTCTGACTGTCTCCTGTGTTCTCCTCCAACCGCCCTGTTTGTCCTTTTTCGCTCCTCTTAATGAACCACTGGAGTATTGGACATCTTTAGCAGCTCTTCCCCAGGACTCATCATTCTCCTGGACCCTCCTGGCATGCGCACACCACCGGTCCAGGTCTGCAAAACAACGTGGAGGCTCCGCGAAAACCAGTCGGGATCTCTCTTGGGGATTCAGACCTTCTCGTATTACCTGTATGACTTCCGTCACGGGCAACCCCAACCTTAATATACGGGCAGCTTTCCTTACATCGTGCACGAAATCCCCCAATGCCTCTCCGTTGGCCTGTAGGCGATAGAATAAATCTAACTTAAGCTGGGAACGTCGTCGATGGGGTAGGAAGAAGTTCAACACCTCCCCATGGAAAGCGTCAACACTGCCACCCTGACGCAGAGTGTTGGTGACCAGCCCTGCCAATGAACCCCGGCAATACGGGTATATAAGGGACAAGACCTCCCCATCGGACACCCCCAGGAAATCTGTCAACTGCAGGACCAGGTCCAAGAAGACCAGCAACCGGTCCACATCTACTCCATCCAACACCGAAAGTTTCTGGAGAACCCCTGAAATGGGGTGGGGCAATCTCTGGTAGCATACCGCCGCCAGAATTGCACAATTCACAACAAACAACAATAAAACAAATCCCCACTAAACACCTAACACAACATGACCTACAAAAACATATTCACAAGAACTGACAAAACTCAAGTACTATCCTTCCTTTGAGCGACCTCCGGGTTCCCTAGCGCTGCAAAAACCTGATCCACTCCATAACCAACTCTCCGTCAGCCACCACTCTCAAGAGGAGAAACACATCAAACACTAACACAGAACAACAATACACACCACCGAACAACTACCACAACATATAACATCTCAACAAAGACACTTATTATAAACAACAAAGACTAAATCGGGCCAATGACAGTACCGACCTTTGGTCGGGCCACACCGCATCCAGCTAACCTCATGCACAGTAATTCGACCCTGAATTACAAACATCATCCACCGCCCATGCAACGCTCAAGACCCCCCAGCAGTTCAAGTCTCAAAAAAAAATCCCAACTAAAAACGCATGCCACGTGGCGGCACCAGGTTTACAATTCAAAATCAATTAACAATTATTCATTCACATAATATACTCAATAACAATAGATATAACTCAACATGATAGAAGCAGAGATGTTAATTTAAACAAAAATATTTAAAGTTCCAATTTGCCGGAACTATTCCCGAGTCTGCAAGCCCCGTCACACCAAAGGACCCAAGGGTTCGACCCCAGAATCAACCACGCTCTGCTACCATTTGTAACCCCTTTTTCAATCTTTTAGACTTTATAAAAAAACCCTTTTTTTTTTTAAAGAGGGGCCACAAGTTATTTAAAACTAGGCTGAGGGCCTAGAGAAGCCAAAAATGCGCTGGGTCCAGCATAATGGGACTTGCAATTAAACTCGGTTGTTAAACAACAATAACAAATTTTATTATCAATTTCAAGTAACTTTATAAGTATAACTCTAAGTATTCAATATAACTTTCATAGAATTAGAAAAATTTCATTACAACTTCCACTCCCCTCCCTTGCATTACAACATTCTGAAAATATACACATGTAACCTCATATAATTATAATATCTGTAAACATCATCATAATAATTTCTCATAAATACACATAAATACAACCTCAATCAATATAGTTACATGAATACACATAGCACACATATATACATATACATATTATAATAAAATAATAAAATAGATTAAAGTGATTCTGATGCTGATGTACTCAAGCCCCACTGTTTGGGCTAGCCAATTTGTAATAAAATAAAAAAGATCGAGTCTGTGTGTTCTTAATTTGTGTTTAATTGGTGTGGCTCTCGACGTCTTACTGGCCTGAAAGACTTCCTTAAGTTTCCCAGCTGGTCGAGTCCCAATGGTAGCAAGACTGGTCGAGTAGCGTAATGTTGATGAAGAAATATATGTTCAGCTCCACCAAAAGTTTGAAAACAAAAATTGTTGTTTTGAAGAAAATATAAAAAAAAATGTGTTTAAAAAAAAAATAATTTTAAAAAAATTATAATTTTATTAATTAATTAATTATAATCAATTAATTAATATAGGGCTGTGAAGTTTTAAAAAGTGTAATGCTCTTCTGAAAAATTTTATTGAAGTTTTGGTATATTTTAAATAAACTATCACCACTCATAAGATTGTCTTCAAACCAATCGATACTTGTTTACCTTTTTATTTTTTAGGTTATCTTCACTTATAGGTAGTAAAGTCCTGGTAGATTATTAATTAGAATTATATTAGTGATAACTAGTAATATTTATGAAATAAAGAACTATTTAGTGTTGAAAAATATTAATGTTTTATTAGTTAATGGCAATATTGACTCTTATCGATTACAATATCGATTCTCAGGATATCGAAAAAGTTACAAAATATATTATATAAAATTCAAACAGGGTTCTTTAAACAGCCAATTATTATCAAAGTCAGAGAAATCAGGCTAATATTTAAAAAGAATAACGTTACAACAAATTAATAATTATTACTAAATACAGACATTGAATAATAAATTTAAAAATAATATAATTGTTTTCACCAACAGCTGATATGATCACGGAAGCATTGAGGTTGCCAATCGAGGTTGGCCTTTCTTGAACAAATCCGGTAACTACCAAGCTCCCGGTGTTTTTCTGAAGCGTAGAAATTGCGTATTCTCTAGGGGCTTCGTTCCTCCAGTTAGTCAGCACACGCCCCGTTGCACGGACTATCACTCGTTTCCCTGCTGCTGAATTCTAACCCGACAATCTCGTTGTAGATGTCCAGGTTTCCCACATCGATAACACTTCGGTCTTCCATCCTTTCTTATTTTATTCTGTGGAGCCGACAGTCGAGTCTCTGTTCCTTGTTCTTCTTCCTCATCGTCTGTGCCGTCTCTATCTTTTAGCTCGCGCACTTTATGACTTGTCCAACCAGACGCTGATTTGGCGGCCTCAAATTGCAAAGCATGTACCAGGGCGTCCGCACTGTTCTGGTGTCTTGCCATTCGTAACACTTGCTGTAGTTCGTTATCTCGGACACCGGCAGTAAATGTCTGCATCGCAAAACGCGTTCGAAAATCTTCTGGCGCTTCAGGATAGGCCAGTCTAATTAGTCTGTCGATACTTGCTTCAAACTCTTGAAGACTTTCCCCGGAATGCTGTCGCCTTGCTCTCAACTGGGTGCAGTACACATCTCGCAAATGTTTATCACCATACCGTAATTCCAGAGCTTTTATCAACTCGGCATAGGTGTTCTGGCTGTCAGGTGGCACTTTCTGTAGTAGTTCTGCCGCGGGTCCTTTTAATGCAAGAACAAGTGAAACAGCCTTGTCTTTTTCTGTCCAATTATTTGCGCATACAGCAGCTTCAAATTGGCGGAGGTACGTTGCCCAGTGAGTGCTTCCGTCAAAGGTTGGAGCTTTGACATGAACTGTCCCTACTGCAGGCAAAGTGACTTTCTCTGTTAACTTATTTTCTGTGTATTTTTCTGTCTTGATCACTGGTACAGTCTGTTCAGAAATTTGTTTTGGTTGAATCTTCATGCACTGTTCAACTTCAATTTTAATTTGTTCTCTTATGTTTGCCATTGAGTTTTCTACTGCAGATATTTTTGTTGACATAACTTCTTCCACAGTCAAGACAGATTTTTCTACTTTAGCTATTTTATTTGACATGGATTCTTCTACGTCAGATATTCTGGTAATCTGATTGTTGAGCTCACCTCGTAATTCACCTACGTCACCACGTAGGAGACCCAATTCTGCGGTAGTATGTTCTTTTGTTCATGAATTAATGCTTTGATGTCATCTGCCTCCTGCTTGCGTTTTTCATCCTGTCGTTTTTCTGCTTCTTCTCTTTCTTGTATTCGTTCTTCTTTTTGTCGTCTTTCTTTTTCTTCCGCCTCCTGTCTGCGTCTTTCTTCTGCTTCCAGCAGGAGGGTTTTCTGTCTCTCTTCCGCTTTCTCTGAACCCTGTCGTCGTCGTTCTTCTGTCTGCAACAACAGCACCTGGAAATTTTCCATCATCTGACTGGCACCCATTGTTTTTCGATTAATTACGAATTACACTCGTCTTGTACAAAGTATCCACTGTTTCCACTGTTAACCGTTCTATCCCAGTTCTGACACCACTGTTACGACGGTCTACTCGATCGTCGTAGGTACAGTGGAAACAAAATAAGTACAAGACACCAATTAAGTCACTAATCACACCTTTAATTGTTATAGTAAAACAGTTCGTAATTAACAACACAGTGTCTACAACAAATCAAATGAAATTGTTCATACGCAATAAAATGTCCACTAATATTAAAACTCAACTGTATTACAATTATACCGTCTGAATATAAAACGCAACACTTCACTAATAACTACTTGAACGTACACCGTAATAACTCGAACCGCTCTGTAAATATATCGCACTAATACTCTCGAACCGCACAGTCAAAAATCTCGCATTGAACTGAAAACTAAGGCCGCGACGCGATGTATTTATAGTTACGCTCACACACCAGAAGCTTCCAAACTGCATCTTATCTCTCGCGAACTACGTAAATTGCTACGGCCTTGACACAGTCCGAGCGCCCGAGCGGAGCCTGGCACAGTCGAGAAAATTCTCGCAAAATGCGTTTAGTAGCACGTACACCACACGCTTACATCGAGATCTTTCTGGCGCATTCGATAAACGCGTAGATTGTTCTGTGCTGTCGTAGCACTGCCCCCTCCTTAAGCCTGTTCGTCCCGAACTGGCAAAGCGTCTCTAAATTTGTATTTAGCCAGGCGATCTAGGTGGACGACCTTGAACTTTCGCTGTCCTTCCTGTTGAATCCGATAAACAACATCGTTAATCCTTTTTTTTACAGTGTAGGGTCCTTCCCAGTTAGACTGAAGCTTAGGTGAGCGACCACGACGGCGCTTTGGATTGAACAACCAGACCTGATCTCCTTCTTGGAAACCCACACTATTGCTGCGAATGTCATACCGAGTTTTCATTTTATCACTGGCAATCTTGAGCCGTCCTCTTACCAAGCGATTCATTTCTCGCAGTTGGTTTTCTAATTGCGAGGAATAGTTCTTTGGCTCTTGGGACTGAGTCTCAGGTGATCCAAACATCAAGTCCCCAGGAAGACGAATCTCCCGCCCAAACACCAATTTTGCTGGAGTCATGCCGGTTGTGTCATGTACTGATGACCTATACGCCATAAGGAATAGTGGTATACGTTGGTCCCAGTCTGTTTGGTTCTCGTCAACAACTTTCGAAAGATGCTGCTCAAGTGTCCTGTTGAATCTCTCAACCATCCCGTCCGACTGAGGATGCAGAGGCGTTGTCCTGGTCTTTCGAATTCCAAGTAGACGGCATAATTCTTTAAACACTCCTGATTCGAAATTTCTCCCTTGATCCGTATGGATTTCCATAGGGGCTCCATAACGGCAACAGAAGTTGTGAACTAACTGCTTTGCCACAGTGGTAACCTCCTGATTTGGAATTGCGTATGCTTCCACCCACTAAGTAAAGTAGTCACCTACAACCATGATGTACCGGTTTCCATCGTCAGTAACTGGGAATGGTCCAGCAATGTCTATGGCAATTCTCTCGAAAGGTTGTCCAACGTTATACTGTCTCATTTTTCCCCTGCTTCTGGTTTGTGGGCCCTTGCTTGCAGCACATATTTCACACGTCCGAACCCATTCCTCTACGTCGTGGCGAAGATGAAGCCAATAGAATCGCTTCCGTATTTTGTCAAGGGTTTTGTTAACGCCAAGATGGCCTCCAGATGTTCCATCATGCATCTCCTTCAAAACAGACTGCACTTTACTTCGGGGAACTATCAACTGCATGACCACGTCTCGTCCATCTGCACTTTCCCAAGCCCTTTTCAGCAATCCGTTTTCTAAGGTGAGAGATTCCCATTGTGCCCAGTAGTCCTTCAGCACTTCGGAACCATGGCAGATATCTTGCCAATCCGGGCGGCGACCTTCCTCTTTTGCTGTCAAGATCGGTCCAATGTCTTCATCAGTCATCTGTTCTTGTCGACAGTCTTGTGTTGTCCAGCCATCAGCCAGGAAATCTACAGCGATGGCTTGAACAGGTTCGCTTGAGTTTTGTTCTTCCTTTCTGTGGCAATGTCGGCAGTCTTCCGGACACGGTCTTCGTGATAAGCCATCTGCATTACCGTGCAGGCGCCCCCGCCGATGTTGTACCTTGAAGTTGTACTCTTGCAGACGTTCGAGCCACCTTGCCAACTGTCCTTCCGGATTTTTAAATCTCAAGAGCCATGCAAGTGCAGCATGGTCGGTACGTAGTGAAAACTCTCTCCCATAGAGGTATTTATGGAAGTGCTCCAAAGCTCTGACAATTGCCAACAACTCTCTTCTTGTAACACAATAATTTCTCTCTGGTTTAGAAAGCGTC
Source organism: Magicicada septendecula (assembly GCA_034769895.1). Lineage (NCBI taxonomy): Eukaryota > Metazoa > Arthropoda > Insecta > Hemiptera > Cicadidae > Magicicada > Magicicada septendecula. The sequence goes on from CM068375.1 coordinate 264,074,695, forward strand.
TTGCTGTAATACGCTATTACTCGTTCTTCACCGTTCTGCACTTGAGACAAAACTGCTCCTAGACCAGTATTGCTTGCGTCTGTGTCTACGATGTACTTCCCTTCGGAAGCTGGAAAAGCGAGAATTGGCTGCGAACATAATGCAATCTTCAACGTTCTAAATGCTTGTTCACACTCTCTCGACCATTGGAAGTTTTGTTTATTTTCCGTTAGCTCATGTAGTGGTTTAGCAATAGTAGCGAAGCCTTTCACAAAACGTCGGTAATATGAGCATAACCCCAGGAAACTCCGAACTTCGTGTTTATTCTTCGGAACTGGCCAGTCTCTTACGGTGTATACTTTATTAGGATCCATGCTAACGCCCGCTGCCGAAACCAGATGGCCCAAATACTGTACTTCCTTCTGGAATAGAGAACACTTCTTCGGGCTCAGCTTCAGTTGTGCACCGTGAATTCTAGTTAGAACTTCCTTAAGGTTTTCCAAATGATCTTTGAAAGTCTTCCCGATCACTATGACATCGTCTAAGTAAACAAGGCAAGTTTTCCACGTCAGGCCTCGGAGTATCAGGTCCATCAATCTCTCAAATGTTGCCGGTGCATTACAGAGTCCAAATGGCATGACGTTAAATTGGAATAAGCCACTTGGGGTCGAGAAAGCGGTCTTTTCCTTGTCTTCTTGGTGAAGACCCACTTGCCAATATCCACTCTTCAGGTCCAATGTGGAAAACCACTGTGATCGGACAACGTGTCGAGTGTATCGTCAACGCGAGGTAATGGATAGCAGTCTTTCTTTGTAACGTCATTTAACCTCCGGTAGTCTACGCAGAAACACAATCCACCATCCTTCTTCGCTACCAGCACTACAGGGGAAGACCAAGCACTTGATGAAGGTTCAATTACTCCCTCTGTCAACATGTCCTGTACTAACCGAGACATCTCCTCTTGTTTAGATAATGGAGGCCTTCGAGGAGGTTGGCGTATCGGTGTTGTGTCCCCGGTATTGATGCGATGTTGCACAAGAGAGGTTCTTCCCAGTGACTGTCCCCGAAGTGCAAAACAATCTTTGAATTAGTGTAAAAACTGTCCGAGTTCTTTTACCTCACCACTTGAGAGGTCGTTAGAAGATCTGTTCAATAATTCTTGCAGTTCCTCTGGTAATTTAGAAGTATCCGAAGAACTGGGTCTTCGTTGCGTTATTCCGGCTACCCAGGCCACAGGAGTCAATTTGCCTAAGAGAGTATTGCTTTGTAAAGTGATAGCTTGATCCAAAATATTCGCCACTCTAATAGGTACATTTCCGGTTTCGTCAGGTTTTACTAAACTTCTGGCAATTAGTATGCCCGGTGTGCTGACTACCTGGGGTTCGAATACAGAGCACTGATTGCCCCTAGTATCTACCGCAGTTCTAACCATGATGATCTTTTCGGAGTTTGGCGGAACAGTTACGGCCACTTGGTTTATGACGTCCATCGATTTTTCTGCTGTCGTCATTGTTGACAGCATTACCTCTTCTCCTCCGATTCTCAAGACATTGTTTTTGAAGTCGACTATAAATCCGTATGCGTTCATAACGTCCTCACCAAGAATTGCTTCATCCACAATGTCTGCAACAAGTACTTGATGATTAAACTCAAGTCTACCGAGGCGTAGGTGTATCTCCACTTTTCCATACACTTTTACAGGCCGTCCAGTAGCTGTTCGCAAGCTGCAAGAGCACCAGATTGGCTTGAGATCTTTCACCACGTCGGGGCGCACAATAGAAACTGTTGCGCCTGTGTCAACTGTAATCGAGGTTGTAATTTCTTGAACAAATCCGGTAACTACCAAGCTCCCGGTGTTTTTCTGAAGCGTAGAAATTACGTATTCTCTAAGGGCTTCGTTCCTCCAGTTAGTCATCACACGCCCCGTTGCACCGACTATCGCTCGTTTCCCTGCTGCTGAATTCTAACCCGACAATCTCGTTGTAGATGTCCAGGTTTCCCACATCGATAACACTTCGGTCTTCCATCCTTTCTTATTTTATTCTGTGGAGCCGACAGTCGAGTCTCTGTTCCTTGTTCTTCTTCCTCATCGTCTGTGCCGTCTCTATCTTTTAGCTCGCGCACTTTATGACTTGTCCAACCAGACGCTGATTTGGCGGCCTCAAATTGCAAAGCATGTACCAGGGCGTCCGCACTGTTCTGGTGTCTTGCCATTCGTAACACTTGCTGTAGTTCGTTATCTCGGACACCGGCAGTAAATGTCTGCATCGCAAAACGCGTTCGAAAATCTTCTGGCGCTTCAGGATAGGCCAGTCTAATTAGTCTGTCGATACTTGCTTCAAACTCTTGAAGACTTTCCCCGGAATGCTGTCGCCTTGCTCTCAACTGGGTGCAGTACACATCTCGCAAATGTTTATCACCATACCGTAATTCCAGAGCTTTTATCAACTCGGCATAGGTGTTCTGGCTGTCAGGTGGCACTTTCTGTAGTAGTTCTGCCGCGGGTCCTTTTAATGCAAGAACAAGTGAAACAGCCTTGTCTTTTTCTGTCCAATTATTTGCGCATGCAGCAGCTTCAAATTGGCGGAGGTACGTTGCCCAGTGAGTGCTTCCGTCAAAGGTTGGAGCTTTGACATGAACTGTCCCTACTGCAGGCAAAGTGACTTTCTCTGTTAACTTATTTTCTGTGTATTTTTCTGTCTTGATCACTGGTACAGTCTGTTCAGAAATTTGTTTTGGTTGAATCTTCATGCACTGTTCAACTTCAATTTTAATTTGTTCTCTTATGTTTGCCATTGAGTTTTCTACTGCAGATATTTTTGTTGACATAACTTCTTCCACAGTCAAGACAGATTTTTCTACTTTAGCTATTTTATTTGACATGGATTCTTCTACGTCAGATATTCTGGTAATCTGATTGTTGAGCTCACCTCGTAATTCACCTACGTCACCACGTAGGAGACCCAATTCTGCGGTAGTATGTTCTTTTGTTCATGAATTAATGCTTTGATGTCATCTGCCTCCTGCTTGCGTTTTTCATCCTGTCGTTTTTCTGCTTCTTCTCTTTCTTGTATTCGTTCTTCTTTTTGTCGTCTTTCTTTTTCTTCCGCCTCCTGTCTGCGTCTTTCTTCTGCTTCCAGCAGGAGGGTTTTCTGTCTCTCTTCCGCTTTCTCTGAACCCTGTCGTCGTCGTTCTTCTGTCTGCAACAACAGCGCCTGGAAATTTTCCATCATCTGACTGGCATCCATTGTTTTTCGATTAATTACGAATTACACTCGTCTTGTACAAAGTATCCACTGTTTCCACTGTTAACCGTTCTATCCCAGTTCTGACACCACTGTTACGACGGTCTACTCGATCGTCGTAGGTACAGTGGAAACAAAATAAGTACAAGACACCAATTAAGTCACTAATCACACCTTTAATTGTTATAGTAAAACAGTTCGTAATTAACAACACAGTGTCTACAACAAATCAAATGAAATTGTTCATACGCAATAAAATGTCCACTAATATTAAAACTCAACTGTATTACAATTATACCGTCTGAATATAAAACGCAACACTTCACTAATAACTACTTGAACGTACACCGTAATAACTCGAACCGCTCTGTAAATATATCGCACTAATACTCTCGAACCGCACAGTCAAAAATCTCGCATTGAACTGAAAACTAAGGCCGCGACGCGATGTATTTATAGTTACGCTCACACACCAGAAGCTTCCAAACTGCGTCTTATCTCTCGCGAACTACGTAAATTGCTACGGCCTTGACACAGTCCGAGCGCCCGAGCGGAGCCTGGCACAGTCGAGAAAATTCTCGCAAAATGCGTTTAGTAGCACGTACACCACACGCTTACGTCGAGATCTTTCTGGCGCATTCGATAAACACGTAGATTGTTCTGTGCTGTCGTAGCAATATAAATATACTTCATATTAAATAAAATAATTAAATACAAATAAAATATAAAGACAGTGACACGACAAACGACGACATTACCTAACCCAAGTGATTGACCAAACAAACAGGAACTAACAAAGAAGGGAAAAAACCAAAACCAAAGAAGAATAAAGACAATTGAAGGAAGTGAACGATTTCCTACAACTAAATAAAATCAAACCAGACGAGAAGGGGAGAACCGAATTAAAATGAAGCCAATTGAAAATGAAGAAGAAGCAGAAGAATGAAGAGGAAACGAAGTGAAACCAAGAGATAAGAAACACCACATATAAAAGGGAGAAATGGGACACTCAAATATATAATATTGTGAATAAAACCAATAATTATCCAATACTGGAAATAAATATTATTGTAAATGACATAATTTATATAACTGTTTTAACCCAAAACGGTAAAGTAATCTAATAAAGAAAAAGTACACTAACCCAAAAATTAGAGTTATATATAGTAAAATCTATAGAAAAATATCATTAATACTATGTATAATTTGTAATGAAAGAAATAGTGAGAAAGTGACAAAGAGAAATAATTATAGGGATTACCCACTAAGAAACACTTAATGTAAACAGTTAAAAAGTGCAACAGTGAATGTGTAAATACCCGAAAATATTGAGTGTATCAGTGATAAACACCAATTAATTAAAGGTGAAAGTGATAAGTGAAAAAAGATATTGTAAATGATAAAAAGGTAGTAATAGATAAGAAAAAACTTAGTAAATCATTGATGAACCAATAAATGATTTAAGAGTGAGCTTATAAAGAAATTATATAGTTAAGGGTAATTAGAAATAGTATTTAAAGTAGAGATAGATAAAGGATATGATGTTATTCAGGGGAGAAAGCCCATGTAAGATGAACAGTTTGTGTTAACATAGAATGTAGAAAGGGATTAGTAAAGAATTAAGAAATTAAGTATATAATTAATAAACACCCTATGTTATAAGGGAAAATAAATTAAATAAGTTTGAAGGAAGTGATGATGTTTCTCACTCAAAATAATAGTAAAATAATGAAAGGTATGTTAAACCAACAGCAACTAATGAATTATAAAGAATTGTTCAAAAGGTGATGTTAGTTAACACCCAAAAAATAATAGTTAATGAATTGAGTTGTAAACAAACTTTACTAAATAATGTTAAAATAATTGTATAATTATATTTATGGATAGGATATGGCTGAAGGAAGCTTACAGTCCATAGGCCTAATTATTATATTTTACGTATTAAGATACAGAAAATAATATTGACATGTAATCAGAACACAAACAAATTCAAGACACAACAACCACTAAACAAATCAATTATAACAACAGGACAAAACGCTTTGTAATAAAAGGAAATATAATTAGAAGATAATAAGTAAAAGTAATCAATGACTACTTAAGCCTAGGAAATGCCTAACTGTCAAAACCAATAATAACAAATTGTATAAAATCCACTAGGAAATTAACAAATCTAAGGCAAGTTATTAGCCCAAAATTATATATAAATCATTTTAAAAGAAAAATGTTACAATAAGAGTTTAAATTAAAAGAAATAAGTAATTATCAGATGTCAGCATAATTAGACAAAAGTTAATATCTAATAGAACATGACCTTATGAGGTATTGTTTTAATCTTTGAAAGGAAATAAATACAATAGTGATAATATTTAATACCCAGAAGGGAAGACAGAAGAATAAAATCAATCAGAAAATATATAATAAATTTGAATAAAAATTTCAAATATGAGAACAATGCTTTTAATCTAGGCCTTAACCAATCAAAGGGTTTCAGTTACCATAGAAACGGGCCATTGGTTACTAATTTTCCATTAAATTTACTTACTTGGAAAAATGACGGTTGGGTAGTAGGGACGCAAGATTTTGTATGACCGAAATTTTATTTTAAAAAGTTTAAAAAACATTCAAAAGTCAACAACATGATCCAGTGAGAAGGAGATGAAGAGGTTCAACGATTAACTGATGTCCAGGAACCAAATAAACGAAAATTAAATAGCAGAAATTCCCAAGACAATTTAGAAAACGATGCAAGCAGCCTAAGTCACTCCAAAGTTGATGAATTTTCCATGACCCAAGAACCACGATCTATCACAACCTTCTAAACTGATAAGTATCATTTAAATACAATAATCCCAGGAGTAAAAGCACTTTATATATTTCTCACATCAATACAAAACTCTCACTATAAAGTAAAAATAATTTTCTTTTAAGGATTGAATAATATAAACTTACGTAACAAATTTGTTAACTAAAAAATAACCTCGCACTAATTTGCAAAATTTGTAACAACTATTACTACACTGCCAAACAATTTGTAACCACACTTTATACTATTTAAGTACGGATAAGGTACGGTAGTGTACTTTTTTAATGTAACCATATTTTATGTTTTCTTTATAATCTCAAGAACTCCAGATTTTGGACGAGCTGACAATTCATTTATAAACAGCAGCCAAAGATGGCGTCAGAATAACTCGTTTCAAAATTAATTTCGTCAGCCTTGAGATTTGCGTTTCAGTTTTATGCCGGAGCAATTTTATTGAAAACTAACTTATAATATTACTGTCACATTGATTAATGATCAAACCATAATTAAAGATACAGTACAAAGTGTTACCATTGTTTTATTTCATAGGAAGTTGTATAATATATGTGTGTGTTAGCGATTTCACTGAGCAGACAACTAACGCTCTTGCCATATGGGCAATACAGTAAGCTGTACCGAGGCGGGAATCATTCGAACGCTCCAGTCGTCACTGCTGATAACACCAATCGAACTTATTAATTCACAAATTTAATTGTTTTCATTAAACAATTTGGCGCCACCCGGGATTCGCAACCCCTATGAAATTACAGGTAGGTTGTACTGATAATTGTGACAACGCTACGGACCTCGGTAGCAACAACCATTAATGTAACGATAGGTGTGAGTCGAACACACCACACTAACACTTTCTACACATAAAAAACAGGTGTACACATTTTACAGATGCGACCAGAACAATTCATTACAATATTAAAATTAAATTTGATAATGAAGACATATTTTATAACATAATTAAGAAGTAAATGATAGAGGACAGATAGATAAGATTAAGAATTATATTGCATAGTACTAATTGGATGTTTTAAAATAAGGGTGTGTGACTGACCCACGTGTGTAGAGGAACCGGGTAAGTTTAAAAGGATGCACACACACACACACACACACACACACACACACACACACACACACACACACACACACACACACACACACACACACACACACACACACACACACACAACACTGAAACACAAGGAATTTGCTAGAAAAATATGTAACTGCACAGACGGTGGGACAGGATTTAGGGGGTGGGAAAGGGACATTTATATTATAGCTTGTTGTGTGTGAGCAGGGTGGGGGAGAGGGTGAAGGGTTTGTTTTCACATAAGTTCTGTCTATTCCGATCTGACGATGGGCTGTGAAGCTTGAATGCGCTAATCGGGATAATTTTTATATAGTGGTGTGCAACAGTGATCATTCTGCTTGTGATTTCAACCACTAACACAAATTTCTTCATTAAACTAACCATTTTTAACACATGAAAACATAATAAAATTATTTTTTCTGTACCGCTAAATCCTTACATGGTCCTATGTACCGTCACAAAACCCCCTCAATGAGAGGTTTTATGTCGAAACATAAAAACTCTCATTGACTCACTCACACTTTCTAAAGGGATCAGCCCAGATATGGTGCCACAACCCCCTGTAGTGTTTATATAAAAGAAGTTTGCAATAACTTACCCTTGGTCCAATGATGGTGACAGTACCTGCCTGACCTTACTGGACTTCTCAGGTGAGATCCCAACACCGCAAGGCCATTTAGGCACTTGACGTTCCTGCTCTGACACGCTGGCCAGCTCAGGACCGCCATCACAGCATCACTAAACTCTGAAACATCGAATACAAAATTTAAATAGTGGCCTAGTATAATCCCATATCCACAACTGATATGTCTCCCCTTAGCTGCATTGGTTTATGTTAAGAGGCATTGGTTTTCTTAATCCCTAAGCTCAAATAACAAACAAACAAGATTTATGACAGAAGGTCTTTCTCCTTAGGCATTCCTATATTTACCAACTTCCCGACTCCAGTCAATACTACTTCATTCTTTTCACCACAAGAAAAAATATATTCTTATACTAAAATGACAACACGTAAAATAATTCCTTAAGTTTTTCAAAAAGCAACAACAACTTATCTATATCCCTAATACATGGAATTCAAAACACAACTTTATTATGGCAAACAATCTAACTAGTATTTCTTCATTGATCAGTTTTCCTGATTTTAATATTTCTTTACAACAGAATCAGAACTATTTTTATTCAACACCATTATCGACATCATATATTGGATGCTTAATATTTGTTACCGTTGCTACCCTTGTAGCAACCTCCTAGCCACACACTCTATTACCCTATTTATGTTTAATCCTTTACTATTCTTAAAATCATTTAACTTGCCAGCGAATTTTACAGCGTGCTAACACTCTGAGTGTATGTTGAAGACTGGGGCAACATTTTGTCGTAAAATCGACAGGTGGAGGGGATTAATTGTCATTAATCCTTTGTCTACAGCAAGTGACGGCACGGTTTATACGACATCTCTAATTATTAATTTTAGAGATAATAAATTTATTTATAGAGGACAAAATTCGTGCCAGCAGTTGCGGTTACACGATTCTCTAAATTTAGTTATATTAGTTTCAGTTAAAAATAAGTTATAAATTAATATTAAGTTTTTTAAATTTTGGTGAAATAATATATAAATATGTGTTTACTTTTATGTCTGAGAAACTTTTATCTAAAACTAGGATTAGATACCCTATTATTGAAAGTGTAAATAAAATAACTAGATTATTAATAGTTATGATCTTTAAATTCAAAGAATTTGGCGGTAATTTATCTAATCAGAGGAATCTGTTTTGTAATCGATAATCCACGATAGGTTTTACTTTATATAAATTTGTATACCTCTGTCAAGAATGCTTTATCAGAATAATTTTCATTTATTTTATTAATAAAATGTCAGGTCAAGGTGCAGTTAATTTTAAAGAAAGAATGGATTACATTTTTATAAAAATGAATTGTTTTCTATAATGAAAATCATGAAATTGGATTTGAAGTAAATCTATTAAATATAGTTTTTTGAATTTAGGTTCTAAATTATGTACATATCGCCCGTCACTCCCAATATAAAGTGGGATAAGTCATAACAAAGTAGCTGTACTGGAAAGTGTGGCTAGAGTGCAAATTAGAGCTTAGGGCATATTATTTACACTAATAAAAATTATTGATTTATCACTATAATTTGAATAATAATTTAAATTTATGATTAATTTATTGAGATTATTTTAAATAAAAATAATTATTTAGTTTTAGTACTATTTATGGAAAAAATATTTTTAATTGAACTGTGAAGATAAAACAATAAATATAAAAAAAAGTAAAATTATAATTTGTACCTTTTGTATCAGGGTTAATTAATTATATATAAAAATTTACTTTTCCCGAATTATAGTGATTTAAGATTATTTGTTAATTATTGTAATATAAATATTAATAAAATAATTTTAGTGATGAAACTTCTTTCGAACTATAATATTTCTGGTTTCTTAAGAATTAAATTTAATTTAGAATAAATATTATAACTTATATTTTAATATAAAGTTTTATGTTTATTTAATTATATTAAGGATAAGCTAAATATGATTTCTATAATATTTTAGATTTTAATTAATTAAATAGGCTTATAATTAGCCTTTTTATGTGAGTAAGTTAAATTTTATTTTTTATTTAAATACATTTAATATATTTTAGATATATATTAAGAAAATTAAATTAATAAAAATATTTTTATTAAAATGATTAAATTAGTAAATTACAATAAATTGTATTTAAGAATTAGGCAAATATAATTTTCACCTGTTTACCAAAAACATGTCCTTTAGAAAAATATTGAAGGTCTATTCTGCCCAATGATATTTTAATGGCCGCGGTAAATTGACCGTGCAAAGGTAGCATAATAATTAGTCTTTTAATTGAAGGCTTGTATGAATAAATGAATGAAAAATTTTCTTTTTTAATTAAAATAGATTGAATTTAGAGTTTAAGTAAAAAATCTTAAATAAATAAGTGGGACGAGAAGACCCTATAGAACTTTAAATAAATTTATTTTACTAGGATTTAGAATTAACAACTGGAAAAATTATTTTATTTTTTGTTGGGGTGACATTGTAATAAATAAAACTTTAAATGAATTTTTCATAAATTAATGTTTAATTGATCCAATTTTTTTGATTATAAGATTAAATTACCTTAGGGATAACAGCGTTATTATTTTGGAGAGTTCATATCGATAAATTAGATTGCGACCTCGATGTTGGATTAAGAAAAGAGTTTAGAGCAAAATCTAAATATTCTAGGTCTGTTCGACCTTTAATTTCTTACATGATCTGAGTGCAAATCGGCGTGAGCCAGGTTGGTTTCTATCTACTAATATATTTTTGATATTAGTACGAAAGGACCATGTCAAATAATTTAATTTATTCTATTTTAGCAAAAAAAGTGCATTAAATTTAGAATTTAATTATGTAATAATATTACATGTAGAAAATGTTTATAATTACTAATTTAATTACTGCCTTGTTTATTTTAATTGGTGTCGCATTTTTAACTTTGATGGAGCGTAAGATTTTAAGATATATTCAAATTTGTAAGGGTCCAAATAAAGTAGGATTTATTGGTATTTTACAGCCATTTTCAGATGCTATTAAATTATTCTTAAAAGAGAGAAATATACCAATGTTGTCTAATTATTTAATTTATATAATTAGACCTGTGTTAGGTTTATTTAATTCTTTATTATTGTGAGCTATTTACCCATATTTAATCAATTGTGTTTCATTCAATATGGGTATAATATTTTTTTTTGTTGCACAAGAATAGGAGTTTATAGTCTAATAATTACAGGTTGATCATCAACTTCTAATTACGCTATATTGGGTTGTATTCGATCAATTGCCCAAACTATTTCATATGAAGTCAGTCTTGTATTAATTATTTTGTGTCCTATTGTGATAATTGAGAGTTTTAATTTAATTGAATTTTATTTTTTTCAACAATTTATATGATTAATATTTCTGTTTTTTCCTTTGAGAATTTGTTGAATTTCATCAGCGATAGCTGAAACTAATCGATCACCATTTGATTTTTCCGAGGGGGAATCAGAATTAGTTTCTGGATTTAATGTTGAATATAGAGGTGTAGGATTTGCATTTATTTTTTTAGCTGAGTATGTTAGAATTATCTTTATGAGTATAATATTTTGCTTAATATTTCTAGGTAGAAAAATTAATTCTTTAGTTTTTCCTATTCAATTAACATTAATTTCATTTTTATTTATTTGAGTTCGAGGTACTTTACCTCGTTATCGCTATGATAGGCTAATATATTTAGCATGAAAATCATATTTACCAGTAAGTTTAAACTTATTGATTTTTTTTTCATGATTAAATCTATTATTTAATTCATTAAAAAATTGTCTTATTACTAAGTTAATAGAATAAATTTTCTTTTCTTTACTTTCAAAATAAATGCTTTATTTATAAGCTAATTAACTAGTTAATTAATTCATCTCAAAAAGATTTAATTATTGGATCTAAAATAAAATATATAAAATAAATTGTTGTTAAAAATATTCCGATCTTAATATATGGGTATTCAACAGGACAAGCTCCAATCCAAGTTAATAAAACTAAGATAATGAATAAGTATCAAAATAAGATTTGATTAATAGGATAATTTAATAGTCCTATAAATTTTGAATTGTTTATGAAGGGAACAAAAATTAAAATAAAAATTGATATGAATAATGCAATTACTCCTCCTAATTTATTAGGGATAGATCGTAGAATTGCATATGCAAATAAGAAGTATCATTCTGGTTGAATATGTTTTGGAGTAACTAATGGATTTGCTGGAGTGAAATTATCAGGGTCACTTAATTTATATGGTTCAAGTATAATATAATAAAAAAAAATAACTAAAATTAATAAAAATCCTAGTATATCTTTAATGGAAAAATAAGGATGAAATGGAATCTTATCATTATTTGAATTAATTCCAAGTGGATTATTTGACCCCATGACATGCAAGAAAATAAGGTGTACAATTGTTAATGCTAAAACAACAAATGGTATAATAAAATGGAAAGAATAAAATCGGGTTAATGTTGCATTATCAACAGCAAACCCTCCTCAAATTCAATTCACTAAGACTGTCCCGAGATATGGAATTGCTGACAATAAATTTGTAATGACTGTTGCTCCTCAAAACGATATTTGACCTCATGGAAGAACATAGCCCAGAAAAGCAGTAGCTATTAAAATTAATAAAATAACCACTCCTACAGCTCAAGTTTCAAAATTTTTATATGAACCATAATATAGTCCTCGTCCAACATGTAAATAAACACAGATAAAAAATAATGAAGCTCCATTTGCGTGTGAAATTCGTAACATCCATCCATGATTAATATCACGACAAATATGTCTTAATCTATTAAATGCACTTGCTACATCTGCATTGTAGTGTATTGATAAAAATAATCCAGTTAAAATTTGAATAACTAAACATATTCCTAATAGCGATCCATAATTTCATCAATATGACAAATTCGTAGCCGCTGGTAAATCAATTAGTGAATTATTTATTATTTTAATTAATGGGTGTGTACGTCGAGTGATACTTAACATTTGTTAAAATTTTCTCCGTAAAGGAGACAATTTAATTCTAATAATATTCACAACAGCAATCAATGTAAATAGAAGATAAATAACTAACATAATAGTTATTATTCCTGACGGAAATATGTATAATTTTTTAATTATAAATCTATCAAATAAATTATTTATTTCCAATAATTTATTAACGCTATCTATCTTAAATCTAATAATATTTATAGTTATAATCAAAATTCAAATAATCGTGTTTGATATTAATAATTTTATTGAAAAATAAAATTTTTCATTTGAAGCAATTCTTGATATATACATAAATAAAATTAATATTCCTCCAATAAAAACAAGAAATAAGATATAAGAAAAAAAATAGGAATTTATATAAAATATACAAATAATTCTGGTAAGCATTGTTTGTATTAATAAAATAGATCCCATTGATAATGGGTGCTTCATAAAAATAAAATTTATTGATAACAGAATTGTAATTGATATTATAATCTTCATACAGAAGATAATTTAATAAAAATGTAAGCTTTGGATGCTTAAAATGATTTCTTACTCTCTTCTGAAGTTTTAAAATTATTAATTTATCTTAGATTTACAAGATCTAAATTTTTTTTAAACTATTAAAACAAATGAATCTATCATTACCTTTATTATATTTAATTATATTTATATCGGGCATTATCTCATTATGCTTAAATCGAAAACATATCATAATAAGTTTATTAAGATTAGAGTTAATGATTTTGAGATTATTTTGTATATTTTCTGCATTTCTGTCAATTGAATTAAATGATATATATATATATTAATAGTTTTGTTAACATTTAGTGTTTGTGAAGGAGTTGTAGGATTGTCAAGATTGATCAATCTGATTCGATCACATGGTAATGATCAATTACTATCAATATCTTTAAAAACATGTTAAAATTAATTTTATTTTCATTATTTTTAATCCCTTTATTATTTAACATATGATTATTAAGAAATATATTAATTCTTTTAATACTACTTATTATCTTATTCTTCAGAAAAGACTTATTTATACTAAGATATAATATATATATAGATAATATTTCATATGGATTAATTATTCTTACAATTTGAATTACCTTCTTAATAATTAATTCTAGCCCTTTATATAAATATAATAATATGAATTTATTTTTATTTATAGTGTTATTATTAATAACATTATTAATTTTATCATTTTGTTCATACAATATTATGATATTTTATATCTTTTTTGAGACTAGTTTAATCCATACTATAATTATTATCATAGGATGGGGATATCAACCTGAACGAGTGAGTGCTAGATATTACTTGCTATTTTATACTTTATTTGCATCTCTTCCCATGTTAATTTCAATTGTATATACATACAGAAATAATATGACTAACATTATAATGTTAATGAGATCAAATAATAAGTTTATTTATTTAGGGATAACATTAGCATTCATAATTAAGGTTCCATTATTTATATTTCATTTTTGATTACCAAAAGCTCATGTTGAAGCACCTGTTTCTGGTTCTATAATTTTAGCTGGGATTCTTTAAAATTGGGAACCTATGGTTTAATTCGTGTTATATATATTATGCCGGTAATATTTATTAATTATAGATTCATCTGAATTTCTATTTCATTAATAGGGGGAATTATAATTAGATTATCATGCATAATACAAATTGATATAAAATCTATAATTGCGTACTCTTCTGTAGCTCACATAAGATTAGTTATTGGAGGAATTATAACAATAAATATATGAGGTATAGTCGGAGCATATTTTATAATAATTGGACATGGCTTATGTTCATCTGCTTTATTTTGCTTAGCAAATATTTCTTATGAACGTACAGGGAGACGTAGAATCCTAATTAATAAAGGAATATTAAGATTTATGCCTTCAATAACTCTCATATGATTTTTAATATCTTCTAGAAATATTTCATGTCCTCCAACAATTAGTCTAGCAGGCGAAATTATAATTTTAAATAGATTAATGTCTTGAAATTCATTATGTATAGTTTTCTTGTCTTTTTCTTCATTTTTATCAGCTTGTTATAGTTTATATTTATATTCTCATACCCAACATGGGATAATTTTCTCGGGTTGTTACTCTTTCAATTCTGGAAACGTACGTGAATTTTTTTTAATTATAATACATTGAATTCCATTAAATTTAATTATTTTGAAATTAACATTGCTAATATAATTCAATTAGTTTAAAATAAAACATTAAATTGTGGATTTAAAAATATAAATTTATATTGGATAATTACTAAAAATAAACTTAATATATATATTTTCTTAATTTTATTAATTATAAGATTAATAATATTAATTTTATCAATAAATATAATTATTTTTGATTATGCAATTATAATAGAATGACTAATTATTACAATCAATTCATGTAATATTTATATAACATTAATTTTTGATTTTATATCGACTTTATTCCTTTCAACTGTTATATTTATTTCATCAATAGTTATATTATATAGAGGTATATATATGATAAGTGATAAATATATTAATCGATTTATTTATATTATTATAATATTTGTGATGTCAATAATATTATTAATTATTAGACCTAATATAGTAAGTATTCTCATTGGATGAGATGGATTAGGGTTAGTGTCATATTGTTTAGTTGTTTATTATCAAAATTTAAATTCTAGAAATGCTGGAATATTAACGGCATTAATAAATCGTATTGGAGACGTTATAATTCTTTTATTATTGCATGAATGATAAATTTTGGATCTTGAAATTTTATATCTTGTATTAATAAAATAATAATGAGTCCAATAATTATACTAGTTATTATTGCAAGATTTACAAAAAGAGCTCAAATTCCTTTTTCCTCATGACTTCCAGCAGCTATGGCTGCTCCAACTCCAGTATCGGCCCTTGTTCATTTATCAACATTAGTTACTGCAGGAGTATATCTAATTATTCGATTCAGAAATTTAATTATATCATTTAATCTAATTCAAGTATTCTTAATATTATCAGTACTAACAATAATTATATCAGGGCTAGCTGCAAATTTTGAATTTGACTTAAAAAAAATTATTGCATTATCAACTTTAAGACAGTTAGGAATTATAATATCAATTTTAATATTTGGCTACCCAATATTATCTTTTTTTCATCTTATTATTCATGCTTTATTTAAGGCATCACTTTTTTTATGTGCTGGAGTATTGATTCATAGATTAATAAATAATCAAGATATTCGTATAATGGGCTGTATAAGTTATAATATACCAATAACTAGAACGTTCATAAATATTGCTAATTTATCATTATGTGGAATACCCTTTATGAGAGGGTTTTATTCGAAAGATTTAATTATAGAAATAATATGCTCCAGAAATATTAACTTTTTAATTTTATTATTGATGTATGTTGGAATTGGAATAACATCCTTTTATTCTGCCCGATTAACATACTTTTCAATAAATATAAATTTCAGTTATTATAATTTTAGTTCACAAAACGAGTCATTTAATAGTATATTAAAGAGAATCATGATTTTATCTATTTATTCAATTTTATCAGGGTCTATATTTAGATGAATCATGTTTAATAATCCTGCAAGAATCATTCTTCCCATCGAAGGAAAGATAATAGCAATGGCTCTATCTTTTCTAGGATTATTAATCGGATATGAAATATCTATGTTTTCATCTATAGTAAAGAAATTTACAAGAGAGTTTATAAGTTCCATATGATTTTTAAAACAACTATCAAACTTTCATACTCAATTTCTTATTTTAAAAAATTCACTTATATTTCAAAAATCAATTGATTTGGGATGGGGAGAAAAAATTGGACCTCAAGGCATGATTGAATTAATAAAATTAATCATAATATTTAATATTAATATAAGAAAAAATAATTTCAAAATTCAAATAATAACATTTATTGCTTGATTTTTAATTATTATATATTTAAATAGCTTAAACATTAGAGCATAATATTGAAGATATTAAGGTAATAAATATTTTTAAATATTTACAAGGTTTTACCTCTCTTTTCAATGAAAATGAAATGTTTTATAAACTTTATAAATAAGGAAAAAACGGAGTTTAACCGCTTTAAAAGCTAGTTAGCAGCTGCTTTTATTCCTATTTCCTTTTAATTGGAAATTATATGTTCAATAACTTTATTAACAATAAAGTGCCTCATTTTTGGCTTCAATTAATAAACAAAGGAATAAAGATTCTTTTTTTAGGTCGAAACTAAATGTATTTATTACTTCGTTGCTTTCAAGAATGGCTAATATAAGCACCTATTGATTGCAATTCAATAATTATAATTAAATACATCCCCATTAAATTCAATTTAACATATTATTTTTTCATTCATGATATAAGCCCAATATTAAAAATAATAAAAATAACAGTATTACTAAGTAAATTTCAATAATATTAATAGTTGTTATTACAATAACCATGGGCATAATAATTACTAATTCAACATCAAAAATAAGAAAAATGACTGCAATTATAAAAAAATGTCTTGAAAAAGGAATTCGAGATGACTCAAAAGGATCAAATCCACACTCAAATGGAGATGATTTTTCACGATCAATAATTGATTTAGTTGACACAAAATATAAAAAGGTTATTAAAGTAAATAAAATTAATAATATCATAATACAGTAACCTACAACATTGAAAATTAATCTATTTAAAAATTAATCCTTTTAATTGGAAGTTAAATATACTTATATACTAACAGAATATTTATCTACCTCATCAGTAAATTGATACATATAAAAATAGTCAAACAATATCGACAAAATGTCAATACCAAGCAGCTGCTTCAAAACCAAAATGATGAGTTCTAGAGAAATGAAATTTTAATTGACGCAATAAACAAATTATAATGAATGTTCTTCCAATAATAACACGAATTCCATGGAATCCTGTTGATACAAAAAATGTTGATCCATATACGGAATCTGAAATACAAAACGATGATTCAAAATATTCATATACTTGAAGAATAGTAAAATCAATTCCTAATATTAAAGTTAATAAAATACCATAAACAGATTCATTATGTTTATTTTCTATTATGGAATGATGAGCTCACGTAATTGTTACCCCAGAACATAATAAAATTATAGTATTTAATAAAGGGATTTGTATTGGATTAAAGGGAATAATTCCAGAAGGAGGTCAACTTATCCCAATTTCTATAACAGGTCTTAATCTTCTATGAAAAAATCCCCAAAAGAAAGAAATAAAAAAGAAAATCTCTGACACGATAAATAAAATCATCCCTAATTTTAAACCTCTCACTACAACTATTGTGTGAAGTCCTATAAACGTCCCCTCGCGCGAAATATCACGTCATCATTGAATTATAGTTAAAATTAAAATTAAGAATCCAAAAAATAATAAAATAAAATTTTGTATATGAAATATTATTACTATACCAGAAACAAAAGTTAGAGCCCCAATTGAACCCGTTAAGGGTCATGGTCTACAATCAACTAAATGATATGGATGATTATTCATTAAGATACTTCTCTATAATACAGAGTTCTTAGAACTGTAAAAACATAAGATTGAATTACACAAACTGCTGATTCAAATAATATTAACAATATCTGAATTAAAATAATTAGATTTATATAAATTTCTAAATTAGTTGATCTATTTCCTAATAATGTTATTAGTAAATGGCCAGCAATTATATTTGCTGTTAAACGGACAGCCAAAGACCCTGGTCGAATTAAATTCCTGACAGTTTCAATACATACTATAAAAGGTATTAAAATTATTGGAGTTCCTATTGGAACTAAATGACAAAACATGATTTGTATTGTTCAAAAATCCAAATAAAATAAAAGTTAATCAAAGAGGAAGAGCTAAACTAAGAGAAAATACTAGATGTCTTGATCTAGTGAAAATATATGGAAACAATCCGAGAAAATTATTAAATAGAATGAAAATAAATAAAGAACAAAACAATAATGATCTACCAAAAGATCCTGAACTTATTAGTAAATTTAATTCAAAACTTATTGTACTTAAAATTTTATTAATAGAAATTGTATAACGACTAGGAATATATCAAAATCCTATAGGTATAAATAATAATAAAATTAATGAGCTTAATCAATTTAATGAAAATAATCCTGTTGATGGATCAAAAGTTGAAAATAAATTTGTTATCATAATCAATTATATAAATTATTAAAATTATCAGTTAAATTTATCCTTGGAATTTTCATAAAAGAAAAATAAATAAAAGTTATGATTAAGATAACAATTAACAAAAAAAAGAAAAACAGAAAACATCAATTTATTGGAGATATTTGTGGAATAGAAAAATACCATTCTTAGTTTCTTGAATCTGACAGATTGATGTCTTATAATAAACTAACTTTTCGTCATTAAAAGTAATCGTTAGTTACTATAAATTGGTTTAAGAGACCATCACTTACTTTCAGTCACTTAATGAATAGTTTATTAATCAATTAATAAAACAATTTATACCAACTCTCAATCCTAAAAAATGTTGGGGAAAAAAGGTTAAATTCACCCCAACAAACATGATCAAAAAATGAATTTTTAATCAATTAGAATTTAAAGATAATCCAGTAAATAAAGGATATCAGTGAATAAATCTTCCTAAAATTGCAAACACTGCACCTATTGATAACACGTAATGAAAATGGGCCACAACATAATATGTATCATGTAATACAATATCAATTGATGAATTAGCTAAAATCACCCCAGTCAACCCACCAATAGTAAAAAGAAAAACAAACCCTACTGCTCATAAAATTGAAGGTCTCATCTTGATTTTAACTCCTCTCAAGGTTGCTAATCATCTAAAAACTTTAATTCCAGTTGGAACAGCAATAATTATTGTAGCAGAAGTAAAATAAGCTCGTGTATCCACATCCATACCAGCTGTAAATATATGATGTGCTCAAACAACAAATCCTAAAATACCAATTGATATTATAGCATAAATTATTCCTAGTGACCCAAAAGATTCAATTTTTCCTCTTTCTTGAGTGATAATGTGAGAAATTAATCCAAATCCAGGCAAAATTAAAATATATACCTCAGGATGCCCAAAAAATCAAAATAAATGCTGGTATAAAATTGGATCTCCTCCACCTGAAGGATCAAAAAAAGAAGTATTTAAATTCCGATCAGTTAATAACATTGTAATTGCACCAGCTAAAACTGGTAATGAAAGCAATAATAAAAAGGCAGTAATTAATACCGCTAATACAAATAAAGGTAACCGATCCATATATATTCCCACTGATCGTATATTAAAAATTGTTCTAATAAAATTAACTGCGCCTAAGATTGAACTAGCTCCGGCCAAATGTAAAGAAAAAATAGTTAAATCAACACAAGATCCTGAGTGTGCAACGCCTCTTGACAATGGGGGATAGACTGTCCAACCAGTACCTGCACCTCTATCAACTATTCTACCAATTAATAATAATGTTAATGAAGGTGGTAATAACCAAAAACTTATATTATTTATTCGAGGAAAAGCCATATCAGGAGCACCAATTATCAAAGGAACCAATCAATTCCCAAATCCTCCAATCATAACTGGCATCACTATAAAAAAAATTATAACAAAAGCATGAGCAGTAACAATCACATTATAAATTTGATCATCTCCAATAAAAGATCCAGGAATGCCTAATTCAACACGAATAAGAACTCTTAAAGTTGTACCCACTATTCCTGATCAAATTCCAAAAATGAAATATAATGTTCCAATGTCTTTATGATTAGTTGAGAAAAATCACTTATTCATAACTAATCATTGATTTATTCCCAATTGAGATGACTGAATTAGGTAATAAACTGTAAATTTATTTATGGATATATTTTCCTCTCAATAATCTAATCTTTCTTCCCTATTTTTTTATTCTTTTTTCAGTCTTATATTTAATAATAATATTAAATTGCAAATTTAAAGGTGATTAAAATAAATCTAAGGCTTACAAAAAATTATATTTTTAACTTTGAAGGATAATAGTTTTATTAACTTAAAACCTTATTAATTCATAATATTAAATAAGGTTACAACTATAAATCCAATCAATAAAGAATTTACTATAAATAATGTTTTATTTAACCTAAAAGTTGACAACTTTAAAGATATATTGCTTATCATCAGCCCTGTCATTACAACTCGTAAATAATAAAATAATACTAACAAAGCAGTTATTACTAAAATTAAACATAAAAAATACATTTTATTAACCAAAAGACAATAAATTATCATAAATTTTGGGAAAAATCCTAAAAATGGTGGTAATCCACCTATTGACATAAAAATAATTATTAACATTAACGATTTAACTCTATTGTTAAACAAAATAAAAATTTGATTTAAATAATTCATATTATTTATTCAAAACAGATAGCAAGTCAAAAATAAAGAGAGGGAATAAATTAAAAAATATACCAGCCATATATAATTTATTAATATAACCCCTCTAAAAATTCAACTTAAATTGTAAATTGATGAATATGCTAAAATTTTTCGAATTGATGAGTAACACAGCCCCCCCAATGAGCCCCAAATACATGATAAAACAATAAATAAAATCAATCTTATATCTAGATAACTCAATAAAATAATGGGAATAATCCTCTGAACGGTTATAATTAAAAAAGACACTAATCAAGACAATCCATCAATTACTGAAACATATCAATAATGGAATGGAGGAGATCCAATTTTAATTATTAAACTAATTATAATAAAATATTTTACTTGAAATAATATTCCTAAAATAACAACAAATAGGAATAATAATCTTGAACCCATTCTCTGAATAATAAAATATTTAATTATTGACTCAGATGAGTAAACTCTCATTTTATTCATTATAAAAGGCAAAAATGATACTATATTTATCTCGACTCCCATTCAACAACCCAGCCAATTGTTTGAACAAATCGCCAATATAATACCAAAAAACAAGAATGCCACAAATACTATATAAGAGGAATTTTTTTTAATTAAAAAGAGGATAATTTTCCATAAATGAGGTATGAACCCATTAGCTTAATTTTAGCTTATCTTTTATATGTTGTAGTTTATGAAGAACATTAATTTTTGATATTAAAAGACAGTTTAATTCTGTCAACATAATAAGAGTATAATATTACATAATTTATTCTATCAAAATAACCCTTTTTGCTCTTATTTTTTTTCGTTTTTTCTTTTTTTTTTTTTATTTTATGTATGACTTATAATATCTGGTATAGCTTTTTCTATACAATAGACTTACTGCCAATATTTAAATTCGCAACCTAATGAACTCTTTCCTCCATTTTTTTGCATTTCTATTTATTGATTAAAATAAATTTACGGAACTGAATATATAGTAACAATCAAATATGCAGTTAAAATTCAATAATTACATCAATTTTTGTACAATCACATTTTGCAAATCTGGTCCATAAAATATATTACTACAGTATGATTATAGTTAAATTAAAAATATTAATGCTAATATTACTGTTTTACCACATTTATATATTCATATATAATATATATATATACATATGTATATATACATATATATAATAGTATGTTTTTCTTTTTTTTTTTATTGAAGTATAAAAAAAAGAAAAACATACTATTATTATTATAAATATTTATATATAAATATATATTAATATATTATTTATATATATATAAATATAAATATATATATATGCATATATATATATTAGTATATATTTTAATATATATATATATTATAACAAAACATTGTTATCAATGTTTATCGTTCTAACTGGAGTACGCATAATAAGCGTTATCTGCTACAATTGTACATTTAGAAGGGTACAGATAAGATTTTATATAGCAAACAAAACAGATAACAGTCCACCTGCATAAATATGTATAATTTTGTCGGCACATGTCAGAAGTGTTTTAAAACTTAAATAATAAAAAAATGACAAAAGATTAAGAAGAACTAGGTTGACCAGTGAATAGTGCGGAAATGTAGCTTTATTTAGACACCAAACACATAACGAGATAGTGAGAGTGTCGTGAACTATAAGCGTTTTACTATTTCACACCTTTCGCGGTGCTAATTAAAGATCGCGTGTATACATAGCTAATAACTGTGTTCAAGACACGTCTAACAAACAACTTTGTTACCTAAATAAATAAAGGATTGTTGAGATATTCGCCGATAGAAACTCATTTGCACACGTGGCTTTGCCCTATAAACAGTGAGCCAAAACGAGCATCTGGCTCATTCATAAAGTATTCGTTGAGTCGTACACACGGAACGATACGCTGCAGAAGACGCTTCAATGAGACCGGCAGACACCTGAGTTACTACAACTACGTACTACGGACATCAGACTATACCCGAGGCCAGAGACGCTGTGTCCATGACGATAAAGGAACGACGCCTAGCCTAGCTGTTCATACACCGCTAAGCGACGCTGATGGAGGTTTCGAGAGGAATAGCTGTACTCAACGCCGACGCCTGAGACCCGTGTACATCTGTGTAACATGAAATCATCAAAACAGGTGACCTGATATGGTTCAGGGTTCATAATAATGTTGTAAAACACAAAAAGTAAATGAAAAGCCGCTATAAGCGAAATTGAACAGTTTTAAATAATTGATAAACATTTAATTATATAGGCGGTATGACTAAAGCCTAAAGACACTTTTAAATGTTGTACTGTATATCATATAGAGACATTTATTCAAAAAGACAGAACATTTAGATAATGTGTGATTATTATAATAATATGTTAATAAGAGTGCAGAAAGACTCTAAGCAAATGTTTTCATGAGATTGTGCACTGTATAAAGAATTATATTTGATAAATTAAATGTGATAAATTAAGGGAGAGTGCAGAGAAGCTCTAAGAGTGTTATCCAGATATTAGATGTCACAAATTTAATTGTTTCATATTAATTATTGCTGATAGCCAAGCAGGCTGAAGAGTAGAATAATTAAAAGGGAGTTACCCTTAATAAAAGTGTTTATATTAATAATAATTACCATAGAGATAACGATAACTATAACCCTTGTTATATTCATTTAAAAAGTTCGTATTTTATTTTCTCATGTATAAAGAACAGGGTTACGGATTTCATAGAATGAAATCAATTCAGTATTTCCATTTTATTAAATAATTAAATTCAATATAACAAAAATGATTTTTTATAAATGAATTATAATTACAGGCAGACAGTGTGAAACTGCCCATATATGTGTGTATATTTCCATGTTATATGTTTTGTGTATATACTGTGTATTGTATGTCTTATTTTCAGGAACTTATAAATGATGTACTAAGATATATGATTTTAATATGTGATTGTTAGACGTAAGCATTATAACAATATATCACTAGAGAAAATATGTGTAAAGTAATATTCAAGAAAGAATATAAATTAGTGGAACCCGCCGTAAATTGTGTTAAATATTTGAAATTCTTTTTATTATTATGATTTGTTTAAAGATAAGCACCTTGAGGGTGACAATTATAATCATTGGAATGATAGACTAAAAAGGTAGTTTTCATTTATTCACAATTTATACAACTCAGCTTCCTAAAATAATTCTTTTGAAAACACATCGTCCCAACTCGTTACCTGATACCTAATAAGCCCAAATCCCACACCTAATAGCCGGCAAAGCAGAAAAGTACCATATACTGCAGGTAAGTGTTGGCATGATATACCCTAACCAGGTCCATGTAAAACTCATAATCCATAATGAAAGAAATCATAAGAAGATGTGTTGCAAAAGAAAATGTCGCTTCCAACGTGGGGCACGATTAAATAAATAAAAAAAAAAATAAAAAAAAAAAACATAATACGAAAAAATTAAATATTAGTAAGAAGTTAAATAAATATAAATTCACGTAGAACAAATATTCAGAGTTGATGTGTAATTATTATAAAACGTGCATTTATATGTTGAATGTAGCTGATAAGAACGTACAGTTAGCGTTATCAGTAAAGTAAACAAAGGGGAGCTTAGATAAATATTGTGATTATCAGAAACTGATACTACAGGCGCCCAAGATAATGGTTGTATGTTGATGAATAAATGACTACCAATACAGTATTTAATAATAATCCAAATAATTAATAATATACAAATTAATAATAAATATTTTAAAATCGGTTCACCAAATTAAAATTAAACATGGCACATAAACAAGAGGTCAGTTTAGCCGACATAATGAAGAAGTTAGAAGCCAGCAACGCTGAAAACGTAAAAAGGTTTGAAGAAATAAAAACTAGTGGTGCTGAAACTATGAGAAGATTGGAAGCCAGCAACGCTGAAAACGTAAAAAGGTTTGAAGAAATAAAAACTAGTGGTGCTGAAACTATGAGAAGATTGGAAGCAAGCACGTCAGAAATTCAGAAACTATACGCGTATAATGCTGAAAGTAAGGTAGAAATTATGGAACGAATGGAGACCTTAGAAGGTAAAGTTAAAGAGTCTCTAAAACAACAAGCGGTGGTGATGAATGAAAATTTCGAAGAGCAGCGAAAAAGACTACAACAAAATTTTAAATCTATGGCCGACATACTGGACCAGAAACTCGAAAAAATTACGCATCGACAAGATACCAAGATACAAGTCATCAGCGAGTTGGTGCAGAGTAATGTCAGGAAGACCATGAAAATTGAAGAAGAAACAAAAAGTCTAGCCGCAGCAGACGACACCATCAAGAAATCTATCCAACACCATGACAACAGGGTAGATCAGCTGGAAGTCAAGTTAAAAGGTGAAGTAGACCGACTTACACGAGAAGTGAGAAGACTACCAACACAAGCGTTAGTATACTCGACCGTACCTAGAGAAGAGAGACCCATTAACTATTTTAGAGGATCCAGAGGGGAAAATCCCATTGAATTTCGTATCAAATGTGAGAAAGAAATAGATAGTATTGGATCTATTCTCAGTGACAAAGATAAAATAGACTTTGTAAGTCGTTACTTAAAAGATGCAGCAGCCAGTTGGTTCACGATGGTGAATGACGATTTAAAAACGTATGAAGAATTTAAACTAGCATTCGAACGGAGGTATTGGAATGAATACATACAAATGAGAATACGAAATACACTGGAATTTGGTAAATATAATCCAGGTAAGCTGTCTGAAGATGAATACGTCATTATGTTAGTAGAGAGGAGTAAACATTTACGTCCCGCGTTAACACAAAAAGAATTAGTCATTAAGCTTGCTAATCATTTCAGCAGGAACATCCAACTAGCTATACATGTTCAGGGTATAGCCACCATTGAAGATCTATTAATACTTTTAACACAGATGGAGGGTGTAATCCGTGAACGAGACCCACCAAGAGGAGTTCAGCGAGATAACCGGAACCAAAATCAAGATAGAGGTACGTGGTATTCGCAAAGATATCGCCAAGAAGATAAAGGCAGAGAAGATAGACGTACAGACGATGAAAAATATCCGAAAAACAAAAATGTATCATATGATAGACGCCATGAAGATGGACGAACATATGAGAAGCAGGAGCAAAATAATGAAAGAGGTAATTACAAAGGAGGTTACCGATGGCCGAATTCGTCGAAACGATTTTCGAAACCATGGACATCCGATAGGAATGCAAATACGCAGGCGATTACCGTTGAGAAAAAACAGAAAGAGACACCGAGAAACACTGATGAACGTAATAAACCGTCCACATCGAAGACTGAAAATCAATGACTACATTCTGGAGTCTGTATAGGAGGTATATTCCCACCTGATCTTAGGGAAGAATTATTTATGACCGATAAAAGTAATCCAATAAATAATACTGTATGTCCACAAATAAAACTGTATGTTAATAATGTACCTGTTAACGCATTAGTGGATACAGGGAGTGAGGTCACAATTATCAATAGTGCATGGGTAAAAATTCATAATGCTCATTTTAAAAATGTACCGAAGTTGCCTACACGGGAGATACAAATAACTACAGCAAATAAATCGATGGAAAAAGTAAACCATCAGATGTATGTTAGTATTACCTGTCAAGGATTAGAGATAGAATTACCTGTACTGATAGTTGATAAGCTAATATATGACTGCATTCTGGGAGTGGATGCGCTAGACCGATTCAATGCTGTTATCAATATGAAAGATGGACAAATGACATGTACAGTTAATAATATATGTAAAACTATAGATTTAAGAGCACCTGTTAAAGAACAGAATCCTCCACAACCGGAAATACTTAAAATTAGTAGACCCAAGATCACATTAGCCGAAGAACGGACACATCCAGAAGAAGTAGAAGATCAGCCAGGAGAACAACACATAAATGATCTGTTAGAAGAATATGAGGACATCTTTAGCGAAGTACCAACTCAAACTCACGTCTACCAGCATCGAATTAAGGTAACTGACCCGTCCAAGTTCGTCAGACGCACATATACGATTCCAATGAAATACGAGGAGCAGGTAGATCAAGAAATTCAGCGTATGTTAGATAACAATGTCATCCGCAGATCACATAGCAATTACCTGAATCCACTTGTAGTAATCAAGAAAAAAGATGATGCGATTAGACTGTGTATGGATATGCGTAACCTTAACAACGTTGTTGAAAAGATGTACGACTGCGCTCCAAATGCTGAAGAGTTATTTGCTAAATGTGAAGGAGCTAGATATTTAACAAAATTAGACCTTACTTCTAGTTTCTGGCAGATACCAATACAAGAGAGTGACCGCAAGTATACGGCGTTCCTCTACAAAAACAAGACCTATGAATACAACGTAGTACCGTTTGGATTAAGCACTAGCTTGTCTGCTATTGTACGATGTCTAGAAAATGCACTTGGAGAGGAGGTGTCACCTTACACAATGGTATTTGTAGATGACATACTCGTCGTGTCGAAAACTATTCAGGAACATGTAAATCAATTACGAGTTATTTTTGAGAAATTTAGAGTAGCCAAAATTTCCCTCAATTATAAAAAATGTGAATTCCTAAAAACCAATATCAAGTTCCTTGGTCATATTATATCCGAACGAGGTATCAAACCTGATCCTATCAAGATCCAAAGTATCCTAAATTTCCCTATTCCTAAAAATGTAAAAGGAGTAAGAGCTTTCCTAGGATTGACTGGTTATTATCGACGCTTCTCATCTGACTATGCAGCAACAGTAAAACCTCTGCTGGAGTTAACACAAAAGAAGAGAAAATGGAGATGGGAGCAGCATCACACTGAAGCAGTGGATCGAGTCAAAACATTGTTTAAACAAAATTTAATGCTACACCATCCGAAGAAAGACGGCGATTATGTGCTATATGCAGACGCAAGTCAATATGCAATGGGAAGTGTATTGTATCAAAAAGACTCAAAAGGAGACTTAAGGGTCATCGCCTATGCCAGTCGTGTATTCCGAGGAGCGGAGATAGAGTACTGCACTACAGAAAAGGAAGTACTAGCTATTGTATATGCATTATCCCAGTTCCGATTCTATCTATGCGGAACTCATTTTGAAATTCATACAGATCATCAGGCTTTATCTTTCCTATTAACATGTAAGGTAAAGAGTGCGAGGTTGATGCGATGGATACTTGCCATTGGGGAATATTCTTTCACCATTAAATACTGCAAAGGCAAAGACAATGAAGTAGCTGATACCTTAAGCCGTTATATAGAAGAAAAAGAAGAAACACATGAAGCTAAACCACAAGATGTCAGGGTACTTAGCAACATAACATACAAACCCGAGAGAGAAGTACAAGAATTACTACGTAATCTCGCTAGAGAGCAAGATAAAGATCAGCGATTACAGAATATAAAAAATAATCCGTTACCTATAAATTATTGTGTGAAAGATGGAATTTTATTTAAGCTTATTAATTATGATTGGAAAGTTGTGCTATCTCATGACATGTTACAGCAATTAATTATGCCATGTCATCGTAGTCTAGCTCATGCATCTCCATTGAAGTGCTATTTAACTATGAAAGAAGCCTTCACCTGTAATAATATGTTCAGAAAAATTAAAATAATTGTTAGGAAATGCCATGATTGTCAAACAGCCAAACATCCGAATTTAAACACTTGCGTTGAAATGGGGAGTATCAGAACTAAGAAGAAGGGGGATATAGTTGCACTTGATTTCCTTGGACCACTCCCGCGATCAAGTCGTGGGTACCGCCATATAATTGTGACGGTAGATGTGTTTACCAAGCTAGTAAAGTTATATGCTGTACGAAGACCCACCATGAAATCTGTTCTGAACGTCATCACCCAGAAGTATATACCAAAGTATGGAAAAATGGATAAAGTGTTGACAGATCAAGGTAAGCAGTTTGGTAATAAATTATGGAAGGACGCATTGACAAGACAAGGTATAAAACCTATACTTACATCCATAAGGCATCCACAAACTAATCTAGCTGAAAGAATAAATAGAGAGTTAGGCAAGTACATGAGGTTATATTGCTACAATCAACAGAGTAAATGGCCTGACTATCTACAATTTTTCGAAGATGCAATGAATCACAATTATAGTGAAGCTACAGGATACACACCGTTAGAATTAAGTGAGAATAAAATACCTAAAAGATTCTGGCACAACATGATAAATAAACCGAAAAATTATAATGTAGATTTGCCAATTCAAATAAAAATAAACAGAGCTGAACGACAGCTATATCATCAAGCAGGTAAAAGGAGAGACCGGTATAATAGAACTCACCGATTGACAAGATTCCAGATTGGTGATAAGGTATTGATAAAGACAAATCCTGTGGGAAGTAGTATATTAAACACTTCCAAGAAATTCTTCAGATTATTCTGTGGCCCATATGAACTAAGGAGTCGTCTAGGACCACACACCTACATGGTATATGACCCAGTGAAGCAAAAGGACGTTGGAAAGTACCACGCGTCATCTCTGCGTCATTATATCCAATAATACCCATATGTGATTGTTACTTTAAGATAAGATTTTATATTCTTTCTAATAAACATGTAATATAACTGACTGTGTATGTACTAAACATAGATAAAAAAAAAAAAAAAAAAAAAAAAAAAAAAAAAAAAAAAAAAAAAAAATGTTATGTAAAGCACAAACAATTTTTTTAAAGCAAGTGGGGGAGTGTTATAACAAAACATTGTTATCAATGTTTATCGTTCTAACTGGAGTACGCATAATAAGCGTTATCTGCTACAATTGTACATTTAGAAGGGTACAGATAAGATTTTATATAGCAAACAAAACAGATAACAGTCCACCTGCATAAATATGTATAATTTTGTCGGCACATGTCAGAAGTGTTTTAAAACTTAAATAATAAAAAAATGACAAAAGATTAAGAAGAACTAGGTTGACCAGTGAATAGTGCGGAAATGTAGCTTTATTTAGACACCAAACACATAACGAGATAGTGAGAGTGTCGTGAACTATAAGCGTTTTACTATTTCACACCTTTCGCGGTGCTAATTAAAGATCGCGTGTATACATAGCTAATAACTGTGTTCAAGACACGTCTAACAAACAACTTTGTTACCTAAATAAATAAAGGATTGTTGAGATATTCGCCGATAGAAACTCATTTGCACACGTGGCTTTGCCCTATAAACAGTGAGCCAAAACGAGCATCTGGCTCATTCATAAAGTATTCGTTGAGTCGTACACACGGAACGATACGCTGCAGAAGACGCTTCAATGAGACCGGCAGACACCTGAGTTACTACAACTACGTACTACGGACATCAGACTATACCCGAGGCCAGAGACGCTGTGTCCATGACGATAAAGGAACGACGCCTAGCCTAGCTGTTCATACACCGCTAAGCGACGCTGACGGAGGTTTCGAGAGGAATAGCTGTACTCAACGCCGACGCCTGAGACCCGTGTACATCTGTGTAACATGAAATCATCAAAACAGGTGACCTGATATGGTTCAGGGTTCATAATAATGTTGTAAAACACAAAAAGTAAATGAAAAGCCGCTATAAGCGAAATTGAACAGTTTTAAATAATTGATAAACATTTAATTATATAGGCGGTATGACTAAAGCCTAAAGACACTTTTAAATGTTGTACTGTATATCATATAGAGACATTTATTCAAAAAGACAGAACATTTAGATAATGTGTGATTATTATAATAATATGTTAATAAGAGTGCAGAAAGACTCTAAGCAAATGTTTTCATGAGATTGTGCACTGTATAAAGAATTATATTTGATAAATTAAATGTGATAAATTAAGGGAGAGTGCAGAGAAGCTCTAAGAGTGTTATCCAGATATTAGATGTCACAAATTTAATTGTTTCATATTAATTATTGCTGATAGCCAAGCAGGCTGAAGAGTAGAATAATTAAAAGGGAGTTACCCTTAATAAAAGTGTTTATATTAATAATAATTACCATAGAGATAACGATAACTATAACCCTTGTTATATTCATTTAAAAAGTTCGTATTTTATTTTCTCATGTATAAAGAACAGGGTTACGGATTTCATAGAATGAAATCAATTCAGTATTTCCATTTTATTAAATAATTAAATTCAATATAACAAAAATGATTTTTTATAAATGAATTATAATTACAGGCAGACAGTGTGAAACTGCCCATATATGTGTGTATATTTCCATGTTATATGTTTTGTGTATATACTGTGTATTGTATGTCTTATTTTCAGGAACTTATAAATGATGTACTAAGATATATGATTTTAATATGTGATTGTTAGACGTAAGCATTATAACAATATATCACTAGAGAAAATATGTGTAAAGTAATATTCAAGAAAGAATATAAATTAGTGGAACCCGCCGTAAATTGTGTTAAATATTTGAAATTCTTTTTATTATTATGATTTGTTTAAAGATAAGCACCTTGAGGGTGACAATTATAATCATTGGAATGATAGACTAAAAAGGTAGTTTTCATTTATTCACAATTTATACAACTCAGCTTCCTAAAATAATTCTTTTGAAAACACATCGTCCCAACTCGTTACCTGATACCTAATAAGCCCAAATCCCACACCTAATAGCCGGCAAAGCAGAAAAGTACCATATACTGCAGGTAAGTGTTGGCATGATATACCCTAACCAGGTCCATGTAAAACTCATAATCCATAATGAAAGAAATCATAAGAAGATGTGTTGCAATATATTAGTATATATTTTAATATATATATATATATATATATATATATATTAGAGATAATTAATAAATGTCGTATGTATAATGACGTTTCAGCATTGTTCGAGTAGTGCAGTATCCAAATATGTGTTGTTTAGCACATACGCCCATGACCTTGAAGTCGAGTTGTTCTGGTAAACTGCGTAGCATGAAATATATTGGGAAATGTTAACCTAACCATTTTTAACACATGAAAACAGAATAAAATTATTTTTTCTGTACCGCTAAATCCTTACACGGTCCTATGTACCGTCACAAGAGGTCTACAAAACTGTTTACATTCAGAACGTACGGGGATTACAACTAAATAATTACTCAAAAGGAATACACAATAGTTATTTAAACAAGATAATTAATTTGAACCAATTAAATAATTAATTATTATATAACAAAAATATTTAACGAACCAGTGTTAATTTAAACTCAGAGTGAACAACGTGTGACAAGTGATCTTTATTTACAAAACAAAGTACGTAGAAGAAATTCAAGTAAAACATTACGTATTAAGGTTGATACCGACCTCTCAATAATATCTCCCTCCAACATTCTATCTAACTCAACTTGAACTGCTCTTCTTTTAGAATAGGGCACCAGATAACTTCTTTGTACATAGGGTGTGTGTTCCCTTACTTTTAACTCACACTCATAGTTCCTGGCCCGACCAGGTAACTCTGCGAACACCTCTTTAAAACTTTCCATGACCCACCACAACGCCTTACGTTGGGGACTCCCTACAACTCCACCCTCACTACAAAACTTATGTGCCCTGTTCTCCCATATTCGCTCTTCACTTTCATCACTCTCGCTCTCTCTACATACATTCACTCTCGCTTCTGTGTCCCTATTACTGACCCGTTTTTGTATCACTTTTATTCCCGAAATTTTTATTGTGTCTAATACCCGTTCAAAACTAACCCTAACTGGTTTAATTTCATTATCTAATTCTAATACCCGTTTATGGAAATCAATTACTGCTTTGTGCCTTATTAAAAAATCATTACCCAAAATAACTTCCAAATTTAACCCTCATACTACTAAAAATGTATTATCATATTCGCCCGTTTATTACCATATTTAACTGAACTTGTTTTGTTACACGTTTACTCCTAACTCCCGTAATCCCTACTATAGTAACTATAGTAACCCCAGCAACTGGTAATGATGGAATATTTTTGTTTACTTCTTTTAATTCATCTAATATGTGTTCAGAAATTACTGATACTTCGCTACCCGTATCTACTAAGGTTTTCACTTCCTTACCTTCTATGGGTATCATTACTTCAGTCAATCCTGTCTCTGGTTTCGCTATATCGGTGTTGTCTTCTTCCATTAATTCCCTGGATAAGTCCGTTCGGATTATATTAATCTGATAGCTCTCGTCATCCTGGACCACACTGTTATCTATTGACAATGGCTGGGTCCCTTCCTCCATTGTCCTCCGGAATAGTTTTCCGGTTGAGCTGATGCACCAACTAGTGCGTACCCACTTCCACTCCTGGCAACATTCTTACCACTTCTAGGTGCTCTGCTGCGGCCATCTCCTCCTCTCTGGTTTGGATTGGTCTGTTGTGAAGTTGCTTCGTTCCTCTGACTGTTCTTCACCTTTCTACATCTATAACAGAATATTCTGGAAACGAAATTTTCAAATTGACACCCCGGACATTTCCAATCCTCGTTTCGATTATCAGTTTCTCCCCTCGCACCTCTATATACGGCTGGTGACCCCCTTGGTTGAGTATTATTCCCGTTATTGTGGGTCCCCAGTGGGTTCGGACGCCTACCCATCTCCCGGTCTCTTATATTTTGGAAAATGTCCAACATTTTTTCCAGTTCACTTATCTCCGCTACTTACCATGTCATCAATGTGATCTGCACCTCATGGGGCAAATGCTTAGAAACATGCCTCATGAACGACCTAAACGGTAATGGCAGTTCCAGGTATTTCGCTTCATTAAAGATTCTCATAACATAAATGGTCACATTGTCACCATGCATCCCAAAATTACCCGACCCCATTATCTTACTTCTGAGTACTTCTTGGTCCTCTTCCAACCAGTATTTATTTTGGAAAGCTATTTCAAACTCTTTATAACTCGTCCATTTGGTTCTATGAACCTCCGCCCATATCGCGGAACTCCCTTTAAAACATTTAATAATTTTTAGCAGCTGTACTTCCCAGCTGTTATTATTGAAGCGGTTAAATTCGCGTACCCGATTTAAGAATTGCATAGAGTGTACCCCCCGATTGTCGCAACTGAATGATTCTAATTCAATGTCATTGTTTACATCCCGAGTAAACATTACCCGTTCCATAATATTGTTTACTTTCTGACTTATCGCTATGTGTAACTCGTCTTTAACTTCAATAATACTCTGCTCCATCGACATAAATTTGTTATTGTCAATACTTTCGAACTGTATGCTATGTTTGTTCATAACATCCACGTTCTCTTGTATTGACTGTATCTCTAGTTTACACTTATTCTCTACTGCCTTAAATTGAAGGTTAGTATTGTTTTCGTAAATTTGAATATTCTTACTTACTTCTTCAATCTGAACTACAGTGTTTTGTTTACATTCTACTTTTACATTACATTTTACTTTCCTTTCTCTTTAACTTCGTTAATTTTTGCGTTAAATTGTTCATTTACTGACTCTATTACTTGTTCTTTTATTGTATGGAAACGTTCATCAATTTTGTTTAACCGTTTGTTCATATTCTTTTCGAATTTAACATTATTACTGCTTAGTTCATTGACATTGCTGCTTAGTTCCTTGAACTTTACACTCTGTTCATCGAAACTACTTTCTATCTTAACATTGTAACGTCTCGCGTAGTGTTTTTGTCACTCTTACGATCGCCTGTAATAGTTACAATGTTTGTATTCTGCTAGTGTTATTTATTTTTAATCGAGAGTGTGTGATTATGAAAATATTGGCCAGTTTTCTTTATTAGGTATTATATCAGTGCAGTTGTTTGAAAATGGGTAGGAGAGAGAGAGTGAGAGAGAGCGAAAGAATTCCTCTCTTTGGATACGATTTAATCGTTTGATTTTTTCGCGTGTTGCATCAGCTGTTTTCTATTTGTGACCCAATTACAGGTTATGTTATTCGTAGTACTTCATAATTTCTTATGTCAGAGCTAATTTTCTTACTCTTCTCTGCTATTCCCTTGTTTCCTGTAACAAAACTGCTTTCTACCAGAAATAATTCATAGTCAATTACCTAAAAGAAAGGTCTTTATTGATTGAATCTGATTTATTTTTAACTGGATATTATTACCTCCAGTGCCTAGTTTTACAATCGATTATTTTTCGAAATCACAACATTTTTCGATAAGTTTTTGAAGAAATACTTTTTATATATAACACAACAGATGTATTAAATTACAGTTATTAGAAAAAATTAATTAATTATATATCTCAGGGTTATTTGAGGATTCTTTGAACTATAAGAAAGTCAGAAATGCTTATTTATTAGTATCATACTTTACAATAATTAATATTGTAGCATGACAGATAATGCCCATAGTTCTGAATGGAGAGAATGATCATAAAATAAAATAAAAACATTTAAATCCAAGAAAGCAATATTAAAAATTAATTAAGAACCACCGTAAAGCACAATCATAGATTGAAGAAAGAGTTTCAGTAAAACCAATATTACAAAGAGTGATGAGTAATAAAAATAAACTTCAAAACTAAAAAAAAAAATAGGTAATACCCAGGTAGGATAGGAGTAAGTAAGGAAGAAACCCAAACATGACAACATCCACAATAAGAAAAGGAAATACTTTTATAAGGAACAAGGAGAATAGGAGAAATTAATGAAGAAACCAGAACACGACAATATCCACAAGAAGAAGGAGTGCTCTTATAAGAAACCCAAAACAAAAACCCCAAAAGAAAGTAATAAAAATAATAACAAATGAAAGTATAACAAAAACCCAAATTTAGAAACCATGTAAAATAAATGTAAGCCAAAAGTGTATAAAGTAGAATTGAAAGTGAACCAATGTGAATTAACTATATAATGCAAAAAACAAAACCTTCATTATCCTCTATAAACAAACTTCTTGATTTTAAAAAGACTATTAAACTAATTAGAAATAAAATCAAAGAATAAAAAGGGGATCAGTGCATGTTTTGTGTTATATTAAATAAACATAGTGTGTCAATATTGAAGTTCATAAACTGAGTAAATTGTGAAATAATACAACTTTAAAGTGTTTATATTATGTCAATGAATAATATTAAATAGAGTATTATCATGACAGATAATACAAGTGTTACTAAATAACAACTGCCACTCTTTATATACAACATTCAGTAGAATGACAGTAAATAAAGCAAGAGCAGGCCATATAAAAAGTGAAGTGATCAAGAAATATTACCCCGAAATCAAAC
Source organism: Magicicada septendecula (assembly GCA_034769895.1). NCBI lineage: Eukaryota > Metazoa > Arthropoda > Insecta > Hemiptera > Cicadidae > Magicicada > Magicicada septendecula. The sequence continues at coordinate 264,111,062 of CM068375.1, forward strand.
AAAAAACAGATATGACTGAAAATAAAACTAGGTGTAAGAAATAGTGTAGATGATGGAAGGACAGATATGTTTTGTTTATTTAGAATACGTTTAAATAGCTCAATGATAAAATGTCTGAGAGTACAATCCTTTTAGTATAAAACTTTTATTATGAAAATGTTTATTATGTTTTAAAAATAGTTAATCCAGATTAAAATGTCTGAGTTTGAAAAACTATTGTTAATTTCAATCATGTGTTATGAATTAATAGTATAAATTATATACTAAATGTTCTTTTGTTAAAATAAGGAAATGTTAATCAATATCATATTAGAATAGAAAGTCAGAGAGGGTATAAACAAAATGTATTATTTAAAAACTTTGTATGTACAAACTGTTAAAAATCTAGGCCAAATGTTAAAACTAAACAGCATTAAAATTAAGGAATTAAGTAAAGAAAAATAATTAAACTGATGGAATTTATATAAGGTAAACCAGTCATACAGTCATATAACTGGAACTATAAGTAAGAAAGATTTTGTAAAAAGATAGCAAGAATTATTGTTAAAAATGCAAATGTAAAAACTGAAAATTCAAAGGGGGGAGTCGCATATTAATGTATAATATTTAAAAAGAGAGCCAATTAATCAAATTACAAGAAATTAAGGGAAGATAAACCTTTTATGTCAATCTGAGATTTAATACAATCATTAATATAACATGTAAAATGGCAACATTTTTGAGAAGAACAGGAAGTAACATTTAAGACTTACAATTTTCAAAATAGCATTTTAGATCAAAAACTTAGTAAAACTATCTTATTCAAATCAAGCAGAATGAACTGAAGAAGAAGATTATGTATTTAGTAATTAATAAATTTAAATAATAGCAAAAATATATTCAGTTATATAATATAAAAATTTCACATGTACAGGATGTAAAATAGTTTTGAAACAATGGAGTACTAATATTAATTTGGCTAAGACTTTAGGAGAAGACGAAGGAAGTTAATTAGTTCATTATTAGCCGTTGTGAAGTACACTTGATACGAGCTCTTAGTCAGTATTAACCTAATAGCTAAGACAGAAATGGCGTATATTCGACAAGCCTAGCCTGATGCGAAAAAACGCGAGTTTTATAAAATTACATTTTAACCGTAAATTCAGTGAAATGAACACCTACAAACATTAAATTAATACAAAACAGAACAGAACACCAGTGAATACACCATTTAAACGATTAAAACAGTTATTCCACACAACGAAACGAAAAGTGCAATTCTCGACCTAATAGACTAAAGTGGAATATAACTTAACACTACACATTTTATCGAAGTGAACCACTAACACTTAACCAGAAACACTCCACAATAACCAGAAGGAAGAATCGCAGCTGCAGGAACGAGAAATCATAGGAAAAGCAGCCTTTATTGGAAGCAGAATCAGCGAGGTGCATTCGTCTGACATCTGAACTCGAAGCGGCCATCTTTTTCTTCCCACAATCCAACGGGACACTGCCTATTCAACTGAACGGTTCGAAAATTTCTTTACTCACTATTATATATTGAATGTCATATATGTATTTTAATTTTTAAGCTGATATATTGTAATGTTATACTTTCCATACTTTGCCCTTTTTCTCTGACTATCTATAAAATAACTGTTAAAAGAACCCGATACTAAATAATTGTACGAACTATTGATATACCCTGAGAGAGTCAATTAATCAATCGATAGAAAATCGATTATATTACCATTTGTTAATAAAATTCATTGAAGATTATAAAATTGAATATTGTTTATTCCTACATAATAATTAGCATAATACATATGGACGGTAGCGCGATTATTTTATTTTCTAGGTTGGCTAATCTGGTTTATATCGCGCATCAATTTTCGCGTGGTTGTACCTTGCACAGTGCGTATCAAACGCTCGCGGCGGTAGTACCGAGCCGAGCACACCTTTCGCTGTCATTTATTCTCGTTTTAATGTAGGCCGTAGGCCGCACATTTGTACTTATGGCCAATTAGCGCCATAATTATCATCTCAATTAAATAATACACAGTGCATAGCTAGCTTCCTCGGCGTTCGGTTCGCCGAATCCTTCGCTGTCAATTAGTCTCGACATTAAATGTAGGCTTTAGGCCTTTGTATTCTCGATTATGGCCGACTAGGCCCTCTTCATGATTATCTAAATTCATACTAATTCGCAACATGCAGTATTAGCCAGCCTCATTCAAGTTTACAGCTGTAATGTAATTATTCAAAATATTAAAATTATTCGTATACAGTCCACTTCTTGTTATTTCTTAATGCAGAATTAATTCATTTTACACATCATCTCAATCACTATGGAAGACCAGCCAACAGAATATTTAATTCAAGAAGCATACATTTAGCCCACTTGGGCCCAATTAATTAACACTTCCTGTCCACGCTTGTGGAACATTATTTCATTCAACAGTTTCGGTCCACTTGGACCGGGACTAATCATTTTTTGGTCCACCGTGCCTGGATTCTAATTAACATTTTAGTCCTCACAGTGCGCATCATCCATTTTTTGGTCACTCCGGACCTGGATTTCCACTTAATATCTTTATATCTGTTTCTGGCCATCACGGGCGGATTAGCGCGTCAGCTAATGCGACCGTGGCGTGATTTGCGTCGCCATTTCGCTCGTCATCTTCGGACAACGTAATAGCAAGTTCCTGCCAGCTGTAGTGCTTCAAAGTGGTCATCTCTGCCAGCTGTTCACCATCGTCACCAAGGAGCCGACGCTGTGGGACGTCGCCAACCAGGTACCACCAGCAACAGAAAAAAGGTGCGTAAAAAATGTCTGAAGAAGGCCTCAAGGTGCTGACCAGAAAGAGAGGCGGATTAAAGTCCGCGATAGTGCGGATACAATCCGCGGTAAATTCGTTTGATATTAATTTAAGCACAAAACATTTTCTGACTGTAAGATTAGAAAGTCTTAAGAGCTTAGCCTCGAAGTACGACGAGGTACAGTCTGAGATAGAGCTTATCAGTAAAGACACGAGCGCTGCTCAGGCAGACCGAGTCGAGGTTGAGGAAATGATATACTCAACTGAGGGAAACATTTTACAACTTCTTGACACTTTTAATACTCAGACTGTGCCTCCTGTACTATCGACGCCTATGCATTTAAAGCCGATAAGTTTGCCCTGCTTCTCAGGCAACATACTTGAGTGGCAACACTTCTATTCAATTTTCAATGATCTAGTGCATTCAAGATCCGACTTAACACCAGTACAGAAACTGCATTATTTGCATTCCTCGGTGAAGTGTGAACCATTAGACTTAATTAAATCATTACCCATTTGTCAAGAAAATTATGTAATAGCGTTGAACTTGCTGTCCGAGAGGTATAATAATCCATTTATATTAGCCAAATATTATGTACAAAACCTACTTCAGGTTAAGTCCACAATAAAGGACTCAGTCCAAAGCTTGGAGGAGTTTACGAATACAATAACGTCTTCCGTTAATTCATTGGCGGCAATGAAGCTGTCCGTAAATTCATTTGAGTTTATTACCATACAGTTGCTCTCCACCAAACTTGACCCTATTACTTTAAAACTTTGGAAGGAGTCCATAGACCCTGACAACTTGCCCAGTTTTCAAGACTTTACGCATTTTTTAAACTTGCGCCGACAGCTTTTAGAAAATACAATGCCAATTGAATCCGGACAGCAATTCAACAAACCTAGCGTAAAACCAAACAATAAATTTGAGAAATATAGCTTAAGAAATACTGCTGGCAGCAATACCTTTAAGAGTTATCACGCAGCGGCAAGGCATTATTTATGCGTGTGTTGTAAATCTGACCACCCGCTTTACATGTGTAACAATTTTTGTATATTAAGTGCCGCTGAGCGGGGGCAATTGGTTGCAAATCATAAATGCTGTATTAACTGCCTTAGAGCAGGTCATTTGATAACAAATTGTAAAAGTAAACAGGTCTGTAAAATTTGTTCAAAGGGTCACCATACCTTGCTGCACGCTAATTACGTGCCGAAATCACCAGCTGCCAGCAGCAATTATTGCTCATTTAAATTACAGTGTAAAAACAATGTTCTTTTATCCACAGCGGTTGTATATGTCGTTGATCAGGCTGGCAACAGGCATGAAGCTCGGGCACTCCTAGACGCCGGTTCCCAGATCAATTTTTGTACGAAATCATTTGCGAAAAGGTTGCACCTTAAACTAACCCGATCTAACATTCCAATTACAGGAATAAACAACACAGCGTGTTGCGCTACTGACATTGTTTCTATGCGTATTATTTCTCGCTATCAGAGACATAGTTTTGAGGCCAAATGTGCCGTCCTATCTAACTTAACTCATAATCTGCCTTCAATCTCGTTTGACATCAACCGGTTCCACATTCCAAACAAAATTTTTCTCGCTGACCCAGATTTTAATATATCTTCACAGATCGACATACTATTAGGGGCACAATTTTATCTGGATTTAATATTAGCCAATAAATACACACGCGGACCCAACTTCCCTATCATTCAGGAAACAAAACTGGGTTACATTCTGGCCGGCAATCTGCCCAAACACTGCCACACCCAGGGTCCTGCGGTTTCGTTCCTGGCAAGGAACAATGACAGTCAAATTCTGCAATCTCTCGAGAGATTTTGGGAGGCAGAAACAATCCCTGGCGATACCCCTGACGGCGAGTCGGCTTGCGAAGAGCATTTTGTGCGCTCTACTCAGCGCAACCACGAGGGTAGATTTATAGTGTCGCTCCCATTCAAGTCTGATAATCCCCACTTGGGGGAATCTTACACAAGTGCCGAATCAAGATTTTTAAGCTTGGAGCGTCGATTCAGGCGCGATGCCAAGCTCGCTCGCGACTACGCGGACTTTATCAGGGAATATATGGATCTTGGGCACATGACACTCATCGATCATGGCGCTATCAATTCAGGAGCGTCAAATATTTACTACTTGCCTCACCATGCCGTGTTTAAACATTCTAGCTTGACCACAAAACTGCGCGTTGTTTTTGATGGTTCGTCCAAGACTACTAATGGTCTTTCGTTAAATGACATATTATTAGTAGGCCCCAATGTTCAGCAGGATCTCTTCTCTATTCTGTTGCGTTTTCGCATACATAAGTATTTCCTGATTGCCGACATCGAAAAAATGTATCGTCAGATTCGCGTAGCTGAAGGAGATTGTCACTATCAACGCATTTTGTGGCGTGACTCTCCCCTCGAACCACTTAAGCATTTCGCGCTGCAAACAGTAACCTACGGCATGGCTAGCGCCTCTTTTTTGGCCACTCGGTGCCTTCTACAAATTGCTAGAGACAATCAAACTTCCTTTCCCCAAGCGGCTTTAGCCATAACTAACGATTTTTATGTCGACGATCTGCTTACCGGTTCGGACACTATCCCCGATCTAACCAAGCTGAAATCCGACCTAGGTGCGTTACTTGCTCAATATGGTTTCACGTTGCACAAATGGGCATCAAATGAACCCACAGCGGTCGCAAATCATCACAACTTTTCACTACCCCTAAATAAACAGGACAACGTGCGTACCCTGGGCATTCTTTGGAACAACACTGCCGATTCATTTTTGTTTAATGTCAAACTATCTCCGGTTGACCATAGCATATCCAAGAGAAAGATTCTTTCAATTATCGCCGGAATATATGATCCGCTGGGTTTAATCGGACCAGTTGTCTTTTTGTATAAACACTTTATGCAACGACTTTGGCTCTGTAAGCTTGGTTGGGATGAACCGATTTCCGGTCAGTCACTTTCGGATTGGCATTCTTTGTGTAACAAATTGAGTCTGATTGGTAAAATAGTAGTCCCGCGATCTATTCGTTGCAACCGTGAGGCGGTTACGGTTCAGTTGCATGGGTTTTCGGATGCCTCGGAGAAAGGGTTCGGCTGTTGTATATATATCCAAGTCATTTACCAGGATTCTACTGCTTCCTGTCGTCTCTTGTGTTCCAAATCTCGCGTGGCTCCCCTACGCCAAGTGTCATTACCTCGCATCGAGCTCTGCGCTTGTTTGTTATTATCGCGACTCGTATCTAAGGTTATTCCTGCTCTTTATTCGTTTATTGATAATGTACATTTGTATTCTGATTCTATGGTGGCTCTTTACTGGATTCATGCGCAGTCTACGCGTTGGAAGACATACGTCGCTAATCGGGTTGCTGAAATTCAGCGTCGCACGCAAGCTTATACCTGGCATCACATTGATTCGCGACGCAATCCTGCTGATATTATATCTAGGGGGTGTTTCCCTGACGTTTTGCGCGATTGCTCGCTTTGGTGGCACGGTCCTGGCTGTCTGTCTCAATCGTCAGAGTCTAATCCTGTCCCATCCTTCGTACCGGCCACTCCATCGTCTTCGGAAGTCACCGCGGAAGAGAAAACTGCACACAACCGGTCGCTAATGTCTACCCTGGCTGTTGACTTATCGTTGGACTTTTCCTCGATGCACCGGCTGACACGTGTATATGCTTACTGTTTTCGTTTCATCAGAAATATTAGGCACTCATGTGCGGACAAACTTTCGGGCGGTCTGACCCCTGTAGAAATTCATCAGTCTCTCAATTTCTTCATAAAACAATCTCAGTCGATCCACTTCGCAACCGAAATTAATTGTCTTCGGAACGGATCTCCTGTTTCCATTAGGAGCAAGTTGGCTTCTCTCGACCCGTTTCTTGACGACTCTGGAGTGATACGCGTGGGCGGACGTTTGCAGCATTCCCAGTTACCTTACGATTCGAGACATCCTATCGTATTACCCCCATCGGCGCATATTACACGCCTTATCATCGAACGTGAACACATTCGTTTACTTCACGCTGGTGCTCAGCTCGTGCATCATTCACTGCGTCAACGTTGGTGGATTGTTAATGCCCGGCTGGTCATCCGTTCCATTATTCGTAAGTGTCTCAAGTGTATCAGGTTTAGTGCCACACAGCAGGTCCAGAGACTTGGCATTTTGCCATCCCCTAGAGTCACTCCTTCAAGGCCGTTTCTATTTTGCGCGGTTGATTATGGTGGTCCCTTCATGATTCGTCATGGCGGGCAGAAGTCTAGAACCTTTACTAAGGCATACGTATCTCTGTTTGTTTGCTTAGCAACAAGGGCTATTCACCTGGAATTGGTGTCCGACCTTACTGCCAGCGCATTTGTAGCTGCTTTACGTCGTTTTATGGCACGTCGGGGTATACCTAGTCAGCTGTACTCCGACAACGGCATGAACTTCAGGAAGGCCCACACCATCTTACATGACATTTACAACTTTTGGCACATTAAGAGTGCCATCACCTCGATTAAGTCATTCACATCCTCTCAGGGGATATCATGGTCATTTATTCTGCCCTCCTCACCTCACTTCGGTGGCCTTTGGGAGAGCGGCATAAAGAGTTTGAAATTTCATCTGCGGCGCGTGGTAGGCAAATCTATATTAAACTTCGAAGAGTTCACGACCGTTTTGTCTCAGATAGAGGCATGTCTGAACTCTCGACCTTTATTTGCTATTTCTTCCGATGTTAACGACCCGGTGCCACTTACACCTGGCCATTTTTTGATTTGTGCGCCCCTAACTGCGATTCCTGACCCAGACCTTTCTCACGTTCCTGTTTCTCGTCTTGGTCGTTGGCAACTACTTCAGAGGTTTGTCCGGGACATTTGGAAGGCGTGGTCTCGCGATTATTTGCACCAGCTGCAACAGCGTCACAAGTGGACATAATTGTGATGAATTGTCACAATATTTTTGTCAATTTTGCGTCGTGGCACGCTTCTAATTATCACAGTTCTGTGGTATCTTGATATTTGTATTGTATGTTAATTTTTGTGGCATACTATGTATCACATTTTCATTGATGTTATGGGGTGTATTGCATGTCTTTGGGTGTTCTTATTTATGAAATGTTATTACATAATATTCGCATGTTTTGCCGTTAAGTAACCATGCATTCATTTCTTTATATTGTTGCTGATAAATGTGTACTATTCTGTGAATGTCTTTAAATTGTTAAATTGTTTCTGTAATTTCAGTATTGTATTGTTCTTTGACATTGCAATTATTTATCTTGTAATTATTCAAATTATTGTTGTTGTATTCACATAAATTGTGTCCATGTAAAAACTATTGTAAGCGTCTGCCGTATGTAACTGCCTCGTCTAATTTATTCATATTGTATTTTATATTTTATTCATTTTGTAAGTAAGCATGCACAATTTTTATTTAAAATTATGACATACATGTCATATCTGGGCTGCATTCAGCATCTGGTTTGCTCATACATTGTTACATATTGTAAATTCCTGAAACTTCAGGAATAGCATGTCTAGGTCAATACATGCCGCCCTGCTGAATATACAATAGAACATGCAACTACAACATGTTCAACAACAATTTTGTTCATGATGAACCTCCGTTCATGCATTAAACATTGTATAATTATGTATTTTTCTTTCATGTTTTATAATGTTACATACTGCACACACTTGTGTCAGAAATATTGTTAACCAGACTTATTCGTATATGAAACAGCTGTTCGCCAACCTTGGCCTACAATCGCCTATCTACAGGCTTATCTTATGCATGCTTATCTCTAAACTAGCGGCAGACTGCCGTTATCTAATCTCAACTCAAGGTTCAACTTAGCCTTGAAGCTAACCATTGTTAGTAAGAACTGCACTCTTTTAAATTAAATTGTAAATGTATTCTAATTTATTAAAATGTATTAAAAAATCTTTTTGATTTTTGACGGGCAGCTTATGGACGGTAGCACGATTATTTTATTTTCTAGGTTGGCTAATCTGATTTATATCGCGCATCAATTTTCACGTGGTTGTACCTTGCACAGTGCGTATCAAACGCTCGCGGCGGTAGTACCGAGCCGAGCACACCTTTCGCTGTCATTTATTCTCGTTTTAATGTAGGCCGTAGGCCGCACATTTGTACTTATGGCCAATTAGCGCCATAATTATCATCTCTATTAAATAATACACAGTGCATAGCTAGCTTCCTCGGCGTTCGGTTCGCCGAATCCTTCGCTGTCAATTAGTCTCGACATTAAATGTAGGCTTTAGGCCTTTGTATTCTCGATTATGGCCGACTAGGCCCTCTTCATGATTATCTAAATTCATACTAATTCGCAACATGCAGTATTAGCCAGCCTCATTCAAGTTTACAGCTGTAATGTAATTATTCAAAATATTAAAATTATTCGTATACAGTCCACTTCTTGTTATTTCTTAATGCAGAATTAATTCATTTTACACATCATCTCAATCACTATGGAAGACCAGCCAACAGAATATTTAATTCAAGAAGCATACATTTAGCCCACTTGGGCCCAATTAATTAACACTTCTTGTCCACGCTTGTGGAACATTATTTCATTCAACAGTTTCGGTCCACTTGGACCGGGACTAATCATTTTTTGGTCCACCGTGCCTGGATTCTAATTAACATTTTAGTCCTCACAGTGCGCATCATCCATTTTTTGGTCACTCCGGACCTGGATTTCCACTTAATATCTTTATATCTGTTTCTGGCCATCACGGGCGGATTAGCGCGTCAGCTAATGCGACCGTGGCGTGATTTGCGTCGCCATTTCGCTCGTCATCTTCGGACAACGTAATAGCAAGTTACTGCCAGCTGTAGTGCTTCAAAGTGGTCATCTCTGCCAGCTGTTCACCATCGTCACCAAGGAGCCGACGCTGTGGGACGTCGCCAACCAGGTACCACCAGCAACAGAAAAAAGGTGCGTAAAAAATGTCTGAAGAAGGCCTCAAGGTGCTGACCAGAAAGAGAGGCGGATTAAAGTCCGCGATAGTGCGGATACAATCCGCGGTAAATTCGTTTGATATTAATTTAAGCACAAAACATTTTCTGACTGCAAGATTAGAAAGTCTTAAGAGCTTAGCCTCGAAGTACGACGAGGTACAGTCTGAGATAGAGCTTATCAGTAAAGACACGAGCGCTGCTCAGGCAGACAGAGTCGAGGTTGAGGAAATGATATACTCAACTGAGGGAAACATTTTACAACTTCTTGACACTTTTAATACTCAGACTGTGCCTCCTGTACTATCGACGCCTATGCATTTAAAGCCGATAAGTTTGCCCTGCTTCTCAGGCAACATACTTGAGTGGCAACACTTCTATTCAATTTTCAATGATCTAGTGCATTCAAGATCCGACTTAACACCAGTACAGAAACTGCATTATTTGCATTCCTCGGTGAAGTGTGAACCATTAGACTTAATTAAATCATTACCCATTTGTCAAGAAAATTATGTAATAGCGTTGAACTTGCTGTCCGAGAGGTATAATAATCCATTTATATTAGCCAAATATTATGTACAAAACCTACTTCAGGTTAAGTCCACAATAAAGGACTCAGTCCAAAGCTTGGCGGAGTTTACGAATACAATAACGTCTTCCGTTAATTCATTGGCGGCAATGAAGCTGTCCGTAAATTCATTTGAGTTTATTACCATACAGTTGCTCTCCACCAAACTTGACCCTATTACTTTAAAACTTTGGAAGGAGTCCATAGACCCTGACAACTTGCCCAGTTTTCAAGACTTTACGCATTTTTTAAACTTGCGCCGACAGCTTTTAGAAAATACAATGCCAATTGAATCCGGACAGCAATTCAACAAACCTAGCGTAAAACCAAACAATAAATTTGAGAAATATAGCTTAAGAAATACTGCTGGCAGCAATACCTTTAAGAGTTATCACGCAGCGGCAAGGCATTATTTATGCGTGTGTTGTAAATCTGACCACCCGCTTTACATGTGTAACAATTTTTGTATATTAAGTGCCGCTGAGCGGGGGCAATTGGTTGCAAATCATAAATGCTGTATTAACTGCCTTAGAGCAGGTCATTTGATAACAAATTGTAAAAGTAAACAGGTCTGTAAAATTTGTTCAAAGGGTCACCATACCTTGCTGCACGCTAATTACGTGCCGAAATCACCAGCTGCCAGCAGCAATTATTGCTCATTTAAATTACAGTGTAAAAACAATGTTCTTTTATCCACAGCGGTTGTATATGTCGTTGATCAGGCTGGCAACAGGCATGAAGCTCGGGCACTCCTAGACGCCGGTTCCCAGATCAATTTTTGTACGAAATCATTTGCGAAAAGGTTGCACCTTAAACTAACCCGATCTAACATTCCAATTACAGGAATAAACAACACAGCGTGTTGCGCTACTGACATTGTTTCTATGCGTATTATTTCTCGCTATCAGAGACATAGTTTTGAGGCCAAATGTGCCGTCCTATCTAACTTAACTCATAATCTGCCTTCAATCTCGTTTGACATCAACCGGTTCCACATTCCAAACAAAATTTTTCTCGCTGACCCAGATTTTAATATATCTTCACAGATCGACATACTATTAGGGGCACAATTTTATCTGGATTTAATATTAGCCAATAAATACACACGCGGACCCAACTTCCCTATCATTCAGGAAACAAAACTGGGTTACATTCTGGCCGGCAATCTGCCCAAACACTGCCACACCCAGGGTCCTGCGGTTTCGTTCCTGGCAAGGAACAATGACAGTCAAATTCTGCAATCTCTCGAGAGATTTTGGGAGGCAGAAACAATCCCTGGCGATACCCCTGACGGCGAGTCGGCTTGCGAAGAGCATTTTGTGCGCTCTACTCAGCGCAACCACGAGGGTAGATTTATAGTGTCGCTCCCATTCAAGTCTGATAATCCCCACTTGGGGGAATCTTACACAAGTGCCGAATCAAGATTTTTAAGCTTGGAGCGTCGATTCAGGCGCGATGCCAAGCTCGCTCGCGACTACGCGGACTTTATCAGGGAATATATGGATCTTGGGCACATGACACTCATCGATCATGGCGCTAACAATTCAGGAGCGTCAAATATTTACTACTTGCCTCACCATGCCGTGTTTAAACATTCTAGCTTGACCACAAAACTGCGCGTTGTTTTTGATGGTTCGTCCAAGACTACTAATGGTCTTTCGTTAAATGACATATTATTAGTAGGCCCCAATGTTCAGCAGGATCTCTTCTCTATTCTGTTGCGTTTTCGCATACATAAGTATGTCCTGATTGCCGACATCGAAAAAATGTATCGTCAGATTCGCGTAGCTGAAGGAGATTGTCACTATCAACGCATTTTGTGGCGTGACTCTCCCCTCGAACCACTTAAGCATTTCGCGCTGCAAACAGTAACCTACGGCATGGCTAGCGCCTCTTTTTTGGCCACTCGGTGCCTTCTACAAATTGCTAGAGACAATCAAACTTCCTTTCCCCAAGCGGCTTTAGCCATAACTAACGATTTTTATGTCAACGATCTGCTTACCGGTTCGGACACTATCCCCGATCTAACCAAGCTGAAATCCGACCTAGGTGCGTTACTTGCTCAATATGGTTTCACGTTGCACAAATGGGCATCAAATGAACCCACAGCGGTCGCAAATCATCACAACTTTTCACTACCCCTAAATAAACAGGACAACGTGCGTACCCTGGGCATTCTTTGGAACAACACTGCCGATTCATTTTTGTTTAATGTCAAACTATCTCCGGTTGACCATAGCATATCCAAGAGAAAGATTCTTTCAATTATCGCCGGAATATATGATCCGCTGGGTTTAATCGGACCAGTTGTCTTTTTGTATAAACACTTTATGCAGCGACTTTGGCTCTGTAAGCTTGGTTGGGATGAACCGATTTCCGGTCAGTCACTTTCGGATTGGCATTCTTTGTGTAACAAATTGAGTCTGATTGGTAAAATAGTAGTCCCGCGATCTATTCGTTGCAACCGTGAGGCGGTTACGGTTCAGTTGCATGGGTTTTCGGATGTCTCGGAGAAAGGGTTCGGCTGTTGTATATATATCCAAGTCATTTACCAGGATTCTACTGCTTCCTGTCGTCTCTTGTGTTCCAAATCTCGCGTGGCTCCCCTATGCCAAGTGTCATTACCTCGCATCGAGCTCTGCGCTTGTTTGTTATTATCGCGACTCGTATCTAAGGTTATTCCTGCTCTTTATTCGTTTATTGATAATGTACATTTGTATTCTGATTCTATGGTGGCTCTTTACTGGATTCATGCGCAGTCTACGCGTTGGAAGACATACGTCGCTAATCGGGTTGCTGAAATTCAGCGTCGCACGCAAGCTTATACCTGGCATCACATTGATTCGCGACGCAATCCTGCTGATATTATATCTAGGGGGTGTTTCCCTGACGTTTTGCGCGATTGCTCGCTTTGGTGGCACGGTCCTGGCTGTCTGTCTCAATCGTCAGAGTCTAATCCTGTCCCATCCTTCGTACCGGCCACTCCATCGTCTTCGGAAGTCACCGCGGAAGAGAAAACTGCACACAACCGGTCGCTAATGTCTACCCTGGCTGTTGACTTATCGTTGGACTTTTCCTCGTTGCACCGGCTGACACGTGTATATGCTTACTGTTTTCGTTTCATCAGAAATATTAGGCACTCATGTGCGGACAAACTTTCGGGCGGTCTGACCCCTGTAGAAATTCATCAGTCTCTCAATTTCTTCATAAAACAATCTCAGTCGATCCACTTCGCAATCGAAATTAATTGTCTTCGGAACGGATCTCCTGTTTCCATTAGGAGCAAGTTGGCTTCTCTCGACCCGTTTCTTGACGACTCTGGAGTGATACGCGTGGGCGGACGTTTGCAGCATTCCCAGTTACCTTACGATTCGAGACATCCTATCGTATTACCCCCATCGGCGCATATTACACGCCTTATCATCGAACGTGAACACATTCGTTTACTTCACGCTGGTGCTCAGCTCGTGCATCATTCACTGCGTCAACGTTGGTGGATTGTTAATGCCCGGCTGGTCATCCGTTCCATTATTCGTAAGTGTCTCAAGTGTATCAGGTTTAGTGCCACACAGCAGGTCCAGAGACTTGGCATTTTGCCATCCCCTAGAGTCACTCCTTCAAGGCCGTTTCTATTTTGCGCGGTTGATTATGGTGGTCCCTTCATGATTCGTCATGGCGGGCAGAAGTCTAGAACCTTTACTAAGGCATACGTATCTCTGTTTGTTTGCTTAGCAACAAGGGCTATTCACCTGGAATTGGTGTCCGACCTTACTGCCAGCGCATTTGTAGCTGCTTTACGTCGTTTTATGGCACGTCGGGGTATACCTAGTCAGCTGTACTCCGACAACGGCATGAACTTCAGGAAGGCCCACACCATCTTACATGACATTTACAACTTTTGGCACATTAAGAGTGCCATCACCTCGATTAAGTCATTCACATCCTCTCAGGGGATATCATGGTCATTTATTCCGCCCTCCTCACCTCACTTCGGTGGCCTTTGGGAGAGCGGCATAAAGAGTTTGAAATTTCATCTGCGGCGCGTGGTAGGCAAATCTATATTAAACTTCGAAGAGTTCACGACTGTTTTGTCTCAGATAGAGGCATGTCTGAACTCTCGACCTTTATTTGCTATTTCTTCCGATGTTAACGACCCGGTGCCACTTACACCTGGCCATTTTTTGATTTGCGCGCCCCTAACTGCGATTCCTGACCCAGACCTTTCTCACGTTCCTGTTTCTCGTCTTGGTCGTTGGCAACTACTTCAGATGTTTGTCCGGGACATTTGGAAGGCGTGGTCTCGCGATTATTTGCACCAGCTGCAACAGCGTCACAAGTGGACATAATTGTGATGAATTGTCACAATATTTTTGTCAATTTTGCGTCGTGGCACGCTTCTAATTATCACAGTTCTGTGGTATCTTGATATTTGTATTGTATGTTAATTTTTGTGGCATACTATGTATCACATTTTCATTGATGTTATGGGGTGTATTGCATGTCTTTGGGTGTTCTTATTTATGAAATGTTATTACATAATATTCGCATGTTTTGCCGTTAAGTAACCATGCATTCATTTCTTTATATTGTTGCTGATAAATGTGTACTATTCTGTGAATGTCTTTAAATTGTTAAATTGTTTCTGTAATTTCAGTATTGTATTGTTCTTTGACATTGCAATTATTTATCTTGTAATTATTCAAATTATTGTTGTTGTATTCACATAAATTGTGTCCATGTAAAAACTATTGTAAGCGTCTGCCGTATGTAACTGCCTCGTCTAATTTATTCATATTGTATTTTATATTTTATTCATTTTGTAAGTAAGCATGCACAATTCTTTATTTAAAATTATGACATACATGTCATATCTGGGCTGCATTCAGCATCTGGTTTGCTCATACATTGTTACATATTGTAAATTCCTGAAACTTCAGGAATAGCATGTCTAGGTCAATACATGCCGCCCTGCTGAATATACAATAGAACATGCAACTACAACATGTTCAACAACAATTTTGTTCATGATGAACCTCCGTTCATGCATTAAACATTGTATAATTATGTATTTTTCTTTCATGTTTTATAATGTTACATACTGCACACACTTGTGTCAGAAATATTGTTAACCAGACTTATTCGTATATGAAACAGCTGTTCGCCAACCTTGGCCTACAATCGCCTATCTACAGGCTTATCTTATGCATGCTTATCTCTAAACTAGCGGCAGACTGCCGTTATCTAATCTCAACTCAAGGTTCAACTTAGCCTTGAAGCTAACCATTGTTAGTAAGAACTGCACTCTTTTAAATTAAATTGTAAATGTATTCTAATTTATTAAAATGTATTAAAAAATCTTTTTGATTTTTGACGGGCAGCTTATGGACGGTAGCACGATTATTTTATTTTCTAGGTTGGCTAATCTGATTTATATCGCGCATCAATTTTCGCGTGGTTGTACCTTGCACAGTGTGTATCAAACGCTCGCGGCGGTAGTACCGAGCCGAGCACACCTTTCGCTGTCATTTATTCTCGTTTTAATGTAGGCCGTAGGCCGCACATTTGTACTTATGGCCAATTAGCGCCATAATTATCATCTCAATTAAATAATACACAGTGCATAGCTAGCTTCCTCGGCGTTCGGTTCGCCGAATCCTTCGCTGTCAATTAGTCTCGACATTAAATGTAGGCTTTAGGCCTTTGTATTCTCGATTATGGCCAACTAGGCCCTCTTCATGATTAGCTAAATTCATACTAATTCGCAACATGCAGTATTAGCCAGCCTCATTCAAGTTTACAGCTGTAATGTAATTATTCAAAATATTAAAATTATTCGTATACAGTCCACTTCTTGTTATTTCTTAATGCAGAATTAATTCATTTTACACATCATCTCAATCACTATGGAAGACCAGCCAACAGAATATTTAATTCAAGAAGCATACATTTAGCCCACTTGGGCCCAATTAATTAACACTTCCTGTCCACGCTTGTGGAACATTATTTCATTCAACAGTTTCGGTCCACTTGGACCGGGGCTAATCATTTTTTGGTCCACCGTGCCTGGATTCTAATTAACATTTTAGTCCTCACGGTGCACATCATCCAACATAATTTTAATTGAGCAATAACTACCAGAATTTCACAACCACGAAGGAAGATAACCTCCAAATAAGGAAAGTTCACCAATCGATTGTTCATGGAGACAATCCTATTAACTGGTGAAAGGAATTTTAAATACTGAAAAGGACATAATTCAATTAAAACAAATAACAAGAAGTTCGGAACACCACAAAACATTTTATAATAATTAATTTTAAATTAATTTAACAAAAAAAATATATAAATAAATAATAAACAAAAAAAATTTTTTTTTTCAAACAAAAACAAATTAACAAATCTATTTGAAATTGTTACAAATTGGCGACCAACTGAGGGGCTTTAATTAGTGATTGATAGGCCACTAGAATTTGCCCAATCCCTAATTGGAGCTTGGCAGCAGTTATAAAGTTAGAAGAAAGGGAAAATGCAACGTCGAGCAACATCAAAGAAAAGGGCGGCGGAGGCTGAAAAGGAAATCAATATGGAGGACAAGGAGGCGACGCCGGTGGAAGACGTGGAAATGTTATTACCCGCAGTGGAACCGAAACAACCCGCACAACCAGAGATACAACCTGACATACCAATGCAAACAGGGGATGTCAATCTCCAAGAGGAACAACCTGAGAAATCCAAAACAACAGAAGGTCCAATTCTAGATAAGATGGTGGAAATGTTCCTACAAATGAGTAAGCAAATGGAAGAGAATAGCAAGAAGATGGAGAATAAAATGGATTCTACAGAGGAAGAAATCAAATCAACAAAGGAAGAAATCAAATCCAACAAGGAAGAATTGAGCAAAGAAAGGAAGGAAGACAACCAATCCTTAAATAAAAAGTTGGAAGATTTGAAGGAGGACAACCAGTCTTTGAAAGAAGAATTCAAATCAACCAAGCAAGAATTGATTGGTACTAATACTAATAAATAATAATAAGAAAATAGAGGAAAATAACAAGAAAATGGAAGAGAAGATGGAGGAAAAGATGGAAGAATTGAGGGAGGATAACCAACTATTAAGAGAAGAGTTAAGGGAGGTTAACCAAGAAAATCTGGACAAATTAGATGAGAGGATAGAATTGTTAAGGGAAGAGTTGAGCAAGGAGATCAACGATAATAATGAGTCCACAAATAAGAAATTAGAAGAAGAAACCGTGGAAACCAAACAACAAATTAAGGAAGTGGACGAAAGGTGTAGCCAGACGGAGAGAGAAGTACAGGGTCTCAAAGAAGAGGTAAACACCAAGTTCACGAATATCGAAGAGTACAGTAGAAGGAAGATGGAAGAAAACCGAAGAGAAATCCAGGAAGAATTCGGGAAGGTATGAAACCAAGTCGTGGAAAGGTGTGATGGAATGGAAGAGGCTATGACAAATATAACGGGTCAAGTACGGCAGAGCCAAGAAGAAATAGAAGTCATGAGAAATCGACCCAACAACTTTACTGGGATACCAATCAATGAAAATCGGGAATGGCTAAATTTCCGGCAGTACAAAAGAAAACCAATGGAGTTCCTGGCCCGGATTGAGGAATACTTCGCCAAACATAGAGGGAGTAGGTGGAATAACAACCGGGAGATATTGGACGAGTCGTTCAGGGAAATGACCGACAATTGGTGGATGGCGAATCGAAGTGAGATCGCGGACTACCAACAATTCAGGAACCTGTTCAAAGCTAAGTACTGGTCAGAAACCACTCACAACCTGATACGAGACAATATTTGCCATGGACGATACAGGGCCCAATTAGGTAACACCATGACGGCCTATTTCTTAGGGAAGGTGTGTCTGGCGAAACATTTAGAACCGGCAATACCCGAGGAATGCCTGGTGAACAAGTTGTCCTACCACTACAACGAAGATATAATCAGGGCAAGAAGGGGTAGCCAGATTAAGACAGTGCAAGACATGACCGAACTACTGGAAAGTTATGAGAATGAGGAATACTACCGTCAGAGTAGAAGGAGAAACGATAGGCCAGAAATAAGAAATACCCAGTATCCCAGTAACAGTAACAACAAGAACGGGAACAGCTACCATGGGAACCGTAACCATCAGAATAATTACAATGGCAATAATAACCCACCGAACAATAATAGGAATAATTTTAGTACGTAGGCTTTCACGTCCGGTGTCATTATAATTATTTAAAACTTCCGGGCTGAAAGGCCGTGGTCGAATGCTTGATGTTCTGCAGCTAGATGTTTTGGCCACACCACCAGTGGCCATCTTCAGTAGCAAAAATTGTTCGAAATAGGGTGGTATGCCGAACAAGTCGCCCAATGAACTGGGAACAAACAACAGCATACCACCCTATTTCGAACAATTTTTGCTACTGAAGATGGCCACCGGTGGTGTGGCCAAAATGTCTAGCTGCAGAACATCAAGCATTCGACCATGGCCTTTCAGCCCGGAAGTTTTAAATAATTATAATAATAGGAATAACTTTAACAATAATCCAAATAATAGTAGGAACAATAACCACTACCCAAATAACCAAAATAATTATTTTCAGCCCCCTAATAATTCCTATAGTCAGAGAAACCCCCACCCCGGTAATACTGAACGGTATTACCAAAATAATCGAAATTACAATTCAAATAACAACAGAGTTTCCCGTCCATGAGTAAATTTTATAAGAGCTGAAGATCGTGGGCCAAGAAGGTACAACCGTCAGCGAAGGAACAGTTTCCACGATGGAGATCGTCGGCGGAGGAGCGAAGAACGTGATGGTCTGAGGTACGAACAACATAGAAGGAGTACCAGTCTAGATGATCCTGGCAGACAACAAAACCGTGAACAAACGTTTGAACAGAGTACAGAGCGGCAGGAACCGACGCAAGGTTTCCAGAACGATGCCTCGGTCAATCCGAATAACAACGACGAACACAATAATTTAAACGGGAGGAGGCAGTGATAAATTATCACGACCCTTCACTGCTCCTATCTCCTGGGTATAAACAAGAGTTGCAAGAGGCAACTGGATCGAAAAACATTACCATCGTTAGCAAACAACTATCTGATGAACATAAGAACTGAACTATTGGAGGAGAACGAAACCAGCCTCAATAGTCAGAATAATGAAATATTATATATAAAAGCGGAAGTAGAAGGAATCCCCGCCAAAATCATGATTGATACCGGTGCTAATATATCAATAATAAATGTAATTGAACTGGAAAGAATCTAGAAAGAATGTGGTAAAACTTTGCCAATGTTGCCAGTAAATAATATTGTCTTAGTAGGTGCAACTGGCCGCCAGAACAAAACTATTAGAAAACAAGTTTCTGTAAATGTCGTTAGCCGTGGTATAGCTTTGAATATGGTATTTTTAATCGCCACCAGACTGCCATTTAATATATTGGTAGGTTGCGATGTTTTAAGGAGGAACTCCGCCATTATAGATCTGAACCAAGAAAAGGTATCACTGTTTTCAGATGGAATAACGTGGACAGCAGATTTAGTAGGAGGCGAGAATATACTTCCCAGTAGTATACACCAACAACTTCGGAAAATAAACTTTGTAGAGAACAGCTCCCTGAATAAACAGATAATATATATAATAACGTGGAAGAGGATTTATGGTCAGTGAAGATACAGGAAATACGGGACTTCCAGTGCGGAACCACCAACGAGAAAATACCCATAACCAAGCAAATCGTCTGATAAGTGTATATGAAAAATATAGATCAGTATTCTCCGATGAACCCGGTAAGGTAAAGAATTACCAGTGTAAACTTGAATTTAAGGAAAATGTGGAATTTAACCGGAGATCATATCCCATCGCGCATTCACTGAAAGAGGCCGTGAGAGCGGAAATTAATAAGATGATCAGCAGTGACATAATTGAGATTAGTCAATCTCCATTCACTAGTCCTATCATTGCTGTTCCCAAGAAAAACGGACAAGTCCGACTTTGTTTGGATACGCGTGAATTAAATAAAACAATCGTTAATGACAGAACATCACCTGGTGAGATAGAGGAGAACTTGAAACGATTTCACGGTACCAAGTTTATCAGTACATGGGACACTGTGTGTGGTTACTGGCAAGTGGAGTTGCACCCACAGAGTCGTCAGTATGTGGCGTTCATATTCGAAGGGCGCAATTACCAGTTCAAGAGATTGCCCTTCGGACTTGTGAATTCAGTAGCCATCTTTGTGGCCTGTATGGACCAGATACTTGGACAGGAAGCACTCCAATTTACCACAGTATATGTAGACGATCTGCTGATTACCTCGGAAACCTGGGAGGAACACTGTTACAGAGTAGAACATGTACTCGAGAAGTTAGCAAAAAACAACATTACTCTTAAATTGGAGAAATCCAAATTCATTGCTCGAGAAGTACAGTTTTTAGGTTGTAACCTAGATGATCAAGGTATAACCCCATCATCAGAAAAAGTGGAGGCGATTCAGAAGTTCCCTAAACCGAAGAACAGGAAACAGTTACAATCTTTTCTCGGACTCTGTAACTATTACAGAAAGTTTCAGCATCAATATTCCGAGCTGACAGCCAAGTTTCAACCACAATTGTCTTCGAAGAATAAATGGATCTGGGGTCAAGAACAGGACGTTACTTTCCAACTCATCAAAGACAAGTTCTTAGAGATCGTTATACTTCGTCACCCGAATTTTAAAAAACCTTTCTTCTTGAATTGTGATGCTAGCAACATCAGTTTAGGAACAACTTTATATCAGGAAGATGAGGAGGGTCACCATCTGGTGATTAGCTTCGCTAGTCGTACCCTGAATCAATGTGAGAAGAACTACAATGTGACCGAGAAAGAATTGCTCAGTGTAGTATTCGCATGTAGCAAATTCCGGACATATATTTTAGGGTATCCAGTTACCATCCGCACTGATCATAAATCTATCTCATTTCTATGTAGGTGCAAGTTGAGTCACGGCCGACTGGCTAGATGGGTACTTGCCCTGCAAGAGTACAACCTACAATGGGAGTACATCCCGGGGAAAAAGAATGTGGTAGCAGATGTGTTATCACGCATTAATTTGGAAGACCAGACCTTTGAGGGAGAGAAGGAGAGCTTAGTCAAAATCTACAACCTTATTAAAACAAGATCCGATTTAGAAGCTTTATTGGTAAACATCCGCATCCACCAACAATCTGACCCTAAACTAAAAAATATTATTACTCGATTGGAAGCAGACGATGACACCGTTTCTAAATATTACCATATTAACAAAGGTATATTATTTGTTAAAACAGCCTTAAATAAAGAAACATGGAAAGTGATTATTCCGAACCACATCGAAAAAGAAATCATAATCGATTACCATACAAGGTATGGCCATATGGGAGCGCTGAAGGTGATACAGGCCTTAGAGGAGAATTGTCAAATAAAAAACATTAACCGAAAGGTGAGAAATTACCTAAAATCCTATAATATTTGCCAGTGTGTTAAGGTTAATAACGAGAAGAAGGAAGGTATAATGATACCCATAACATCTAAAGCGAAACTGGAGAAAGTGTTTTTAGACATCTGCGGACCATTTCCCCGTAGTGGCGGTCGACACAGATACAAATACCTCATCATAATTATGGACCATTTTACAAAGCACGTAAAGCTATAACCGGTTAATCGGGCAACCACAATAAAAGTTCTAGGAGTAATAACGGAATTATATGTGCCAGAAATAGGAAAACCAGCTTCAATCATCACTGACCATGGTACACAGTTCAAAGGGAGAAGATGGCGGGACATTTTATTATCACTTGGGATTAAAACATACAAGACCTCAGTCTACCACCCAAGTAGTAATCAGGCAGAGAGGGTATTGAGAGAAGTGGGGAGAATCTTGAGAACTACTGTCACCACCAACAGAAAAAGTGGCAAGAGTACTTAGCAGCCACGGAGAAATTCCTAAATTTTGCTCACCATATATGAATTACTCAGCTATAGGAATTACCCCTTACTCCGCCATATATGAGAAACCAACCCCCCGAGAGACTGAAGAGATAATAGAGTTCCCGATGAATGATGATCGTAAGTTTGACAAGGTGAAATTTTATAACAAGGTGGCCGAAGACCAAGAGAAACGGCAAGCCAAATATCAAAATGCGATTGGACGAGTAATAACTTATAAAGAGGGATAAAAAGTACTGTTAAAAACCCGAGAACTACCCAGCACCCTAGAAGGGATAACGAAGAAACTATTATTACTCTATACTGGACCATATCTCGTTGCCAAAAATAATAACAACAACACGTATGAATGGAAAGAAAAAGTTTCCGGAAAAGTCAAAGGAGTATACAACCAAGCCTCCATAAAGAAATATTATGAAGATTGAATTTAGAATATAATAAAATCCTCAAAATTCTAAACAATGATAAGATCCACTTATAAATAAATTTAAAAGAAAATAATTTGGAATTATTAAAAGAGAAGAATTTGTTATTATAATAAAATTATCAAAAACTAAAAAAGAGAAAAAAATAATAATATAATGAGAACGACCTATGACTAACTATTTATGAAACGATTATGGAAACAGATAATCAAGAAGGATGATTATGATGTTACTCAGTTCTGAAAAAACAAATAAGAACAACTCATACCAAACATATGAATAAAATGGTTTTGACAAGAAAATAATAACACTTATGAAAGGCAAAGAGAAATAACAACCACATGAAAAATATAATATTAATAAATTAATTTTAATGAATACAAAAGCGGATTAATAACTTTCTGAGACAGAGAAAAGAAAGGAAAATATGTTTAGATAATATGATCATAATAACAACTTGGATGTCAATTATAAAGAAACCAATTGAAAAAACTAACTGACAGAAAATAATACCATTCAAATAATTAATAAGAACTAAAGAGAAAATAATATATATAAAAAAGATGCTATCAATATAAATAACCAGAAGAAGATATAGTGAGAATTCAGATGAAGAAGGAAAAAGTTACACCATAACTAGTAACAAACATATTAACAAAGTTTCCAACCATGATAAAAATGAATATCAGCCGAGCTAAAAAGTTAGAAGAATATATAATGAGAATAATAAATACTAAGGAAAATAAATGAGATAGAAAATGTGAGATAATCTGAGAAACAACGAAGTGAAGTATCCAAAGATATTTTTATTAGTCGAAAATTAGACTATTCTATATGTAATTTTTATTTGATGACTGTCTGTAGATAATTCCAGCAGCATTATGTTTTTGAGCACAGATGAATTGCCTCTGATCAATTAGAAGTGTAGTATGGCCAGCAGAGTATATGTAGCCACAAGTGCCTCTCTGAACTGCCCCAGCTCACATGTTAGGGAACGTTAGGGAATTAATATCCCAGGGATAAAACACGAAGTTAAGAAAAGAAAGAATATAATAATAATAATAATAATAAATCTCAGAAAACACTAACTATCCAAGAAGAATCAAAGTCCAATAAGAGACTATAAAGTTTATTAAGCTCAAGTATGAAGAAGCCGATATAGAAATGGGGAGGAAGACAAAGAATAATAAATAAAAAGCTATCATAAGCAATTATTTCATCCATAATCAAGTCTGAAATAATCACTTCTGGAGGAGAGGAATCTGTAGCATGACAGATAATGCCCATAGTTCTGAATGGAGAGAATTATCATAAAATAAAATAAAAACATTTAAATCCAAGAAAGCAATATTAAAAATTAATTAAGAACCACCGTAAAGCACAATCATAGATTGAAGAAAGAGTTTCAGTAAAACCAATATTACAAAGAGTGATGAGTAATAAAAATAAACTTCAACACTAAAAATAAAAAAGAGGTAATACCCAGGTAGGATAGGAGTAAGTAAGGAAGAAACCCAAACATGACAACATCCACAATAAGAAAAGGAAATACTTTTATAAGGAACAAGGAGAATAGGAGAAATTAATGAAGAAACCAGAACACGACAACATCCACAAGAAGAAGGAGTGCTCTTATAAGAAACCCAAAACAAAAACCCCAAAAGAAAGTAATAAAAATAATAACAAATGAAAGTATAACAAAAACCCAAATTTAGAAACCATGTAAAATAAATGTAAGCCAAAAGTGTATAAAGTAGAATTGAAAGTGAACCAATGTGAATTAATTATATAATGCAAAAAACCAAACCTTCATTATCCTCTATAAACAAACTTCTTGATTTTAAAAAGACTATTAAACTAATTAGAAATAAAATCAAAGAATAAAAAGGGGATCAGTGCAAGTTTTGTGTTATATTAAATAAACATAGTGTGTCAATATTGAAGTTCATAAACTGAGTAAATTGTGAAATAATACAACTTTAAAGTGTTTATATTATGTCAATGAATAATATTAAATAGAGTATTATCATGACAGATAATACAAGTGTTTCTAAATAACAACTGCCACTCTTTATATACAACATTCAGTAGAATAACAGTAAATAAAGCAAGAGCAGGCCATATAAAAAGTGAAGTGATCAAGAAATATTACCCCAAAATCAAACAAAAAACAGATATGACTGAAAATAAAACTAGGTGTAAGAAATAGTGTAGATGATGGAAGGACAGATATGTTTTGTTTATTTAGAATAAGTTTAAATAGCTCAATGATAAAATGTCTGAGAGTACAATCCTTTTAGTATAAAACTTTTATTATGAAAATGTTTATTATGTTTTAAAAATAGTTAATCCAGATTAAAATGTCTGAGTTTGAAAAACTATTGTTAATTTCAATCATGTGTTATGAATTAATAGTATAAATTATATACTAAATGTTCTTTTGTTAAAATAAGGAAATGTTAATCAATATCATATTAGAATAGAAAGTCAGAGAGGGTATAAACAAAATGTATTATTTAAAAACTTTGTATGTACAAACTGTTAAAAATCTAGGCCAAATGTTAAAACTAAACAGCATTAAAATTAAGGAATTAAGTAAAGAAAAATAATTAAACTGATGGAATTTATATAAGGTAAACCAGTCATACAGTCATATAACTGGAACTATAAGTAAGAAAGATTTTGTAAAAAGATAGCAAGAATTATTGTTAAAAATGCAAATGTAAAAACTGAAAATTCAAAGGGGGGAGTCGCATATTAATGTATAATATTTAAAAAGAGAGCCAATTAATCAAATTACAAGAAATTAAGGGAAGATAAACCTTTTATGTCAATCTGAGATTTAATACAATCATTAATATAACATGTAAAATGGCAACATTTTTTAGAAGAACAGGAAGTAACATTTAAGACTTACAATTTTCAAAATAGCATTTTAGATCAAAAACTTAATAAAACTATCTTATTTGGTATCAAATCAAGCAGAATGAACTGAAGAAGAAGATTATGTATTTAGTAATTAATAAATTTAAATAATAGCAAAAATATATTCAGTTATATAATATAAAATTTTCACATGTACAGGATGTAAAATAGTTTTGAAACAATGGATTGCTAATATTAATTTGGCTAAGACTTTAGGAGAAGACGAAGGAAGTTAATTAGTTCATTATTAGCCGTTGTGAAGTACACTTGATACGAGCTCTTAGTCAGTATTAACCTAATAGCTAAGACAGAAATGACGTATATTCGACAAGCCTAGCCTGATGCGAAAAAACGCGTGTTTTATAAAATTACATTTTAACCGTAAATTCAGTGAAACGAACACCTACAAACATTAAATTAATACAAAACAGAACAGAACACCAGTGAATACACCATTTAAACGATTAAAACAGTTATTCCACACAACGAAACGAAAAGTGCAATTCTCGACCTAATAGACTAAAGTGGAATATAACTTAACACTACACATTTTATCGAAGTGAACCACTAACACTTAACCAGAAACACTCCACAATAACCAGAAGGAAGAATCGCAGCTGCAGGAACGAGAAATCATAGGAAAAGCAGCCTTTATTGGAAGCAGAATCAGCGAGGTGCATTCGTCTGACATCTGAACTCGAAGCGGCCATCTTTTTCTTCCCACAATCCAACGCGACACTGCCTATTCAACTGAATGGTTCGAAAATTTCTTTACTCACTATTATATATTGAATGTCATATATGTATTTTAATTTTTAAGCTGATATATTGTAATGTTACACTTTCCATACTTTGCCCTTTCTCTCTGACTATCTATAAAATAACTGTTAAAAGAACCCGATACTAAATAATTGTACGAACTATTGATATACCCTGAGAGAGCCAATTAATCAATCGATAGAAAATCGATTATATTACCATTTGTTAATAAAATTCATTGAAGATTATAAAATTGAATATTTTTTATTCCTACTAATACTGTAATTAGCATAATATATTTTTTTAATTGAGCAATAACTACCAGAATTTCACAACCACGAAGGAAGATAACCTCCAAATAAGGAAAGTTCACCAATCGATTGTTCTTGGAGACAATCCTATTAACTG
The DNA here is from genome assembly GCA_034769895.1 of Magicicada septendecula. Classification (NCBI taxonomy): domain Eukaryota; kingdom Metazoa; phylum Arthropoda; class Insecta; order Hemiptera; family Cicadidae; genus Magicicada; species Magicicada septendecula. The sequence goes on from CM068375.1 coordinate 264,137,909, forward strand.
GTGAAAGGAATTTTAAATACTGAAAAGGACATAATTCAATTAAAACAAATATCAAGAAGTTCGGAACACCACAAAACATTTTATAATAATTAATTTTAAATTAATTTAACAAAAAAAAATATATAAATACATAATAAACAAACAAAATTTTTTTTAAAACAAAACAAATTAACAAATCTATTTGAAATTGTTACAATATTTGTTTACTTAAAATCTGATTCAACAAGTACGTTTTTTAAACGCCATAGCGCAGACTACGTATTCCCACAGAAGGCAAAGAAAGAAAGATGGCTGCCGATTCCTGATGAATCAACATTTATACTATTTTTGGTTAATTAATAAAGTTTATAATGTTCACACTATGTTTTCTTATAAATTGAAAGATGTGGTACTGTTTCTAGTGTTCGTTACTTGTTGGAGATGTGTAATTTTTTAGTTTATTAAAGTAGGCGATCTCACCCAAGAAAGTTACAGTTCTGAATTTCTAGGCCAAGAGATGGTTCGATGAATTTTCTGTTTTCATTGATTTTCTGGCATTGATCATTGTGGTTCCATGGATGTCTCAGATGTAGTGGCTGGTGCTGACTCGTTTCATTAATTTAGTATGAGGTTTTTTCCTAATTGTAGTTATTAACTTTTTAAAATTTACTGGACATTATTTTTTTCATCTGCTCACTTGGAATACCATTTAACAATTAACAATTCTTGTTGATTAGTTACTCTTAGTAACCAAGAAATTGATGGGTTTTTATTGGCTAACCTAGGTACAGTTTTAGTAAATAGGCTAGTATTAATTATTATTATTTCTTCCCTTCTTTTAGGAAAAATACTCCTTTATTAATTTTAACTATAATTAAATTTAATTTATATAAGGTTTTTCTTCACATCTTTACATAAGCTTGGCTACTTGTATTTTATAATTTAATGATTTTTAACTTGGTTTATTTCTGACTTATATTTCTGTTAATGTATTCTTACTCTACAATATTTTGTTTTCCCCCCACCTCTTTATTTTATATTAATTAGCCATTATTAATTTCTTATATAACCCTGGATTCCTTAAACATAAACAAAAATAATATTTTAATTACATTGATATTGCCTTTGTGGCCTAACAACACAAAACTACAACAGCTTATTATTAAACTTATAGTTTATTACTATAATACTGCATCTTCACTTATTTGTGATTGATGTCCTTTTCAGTTTTTAACATTTACACATATCATACTATGTTGCACTTTGTACACACTGCACTTTTATGATAACACTTAGTACATTGTTTTTAATTGCTACAGTGTTTTATGGTACAAATGTTTTCATAGTATGATACTTAATCCCGCATTTCTGACTTTTGGAATGGGTACCTACTAACTTTTTATTCTTATTTTTATATAAATACTTCTTTATTTCTTATCATTACTGAGCACAGGTTATGTAATGTTACATAAAGCTCCCCCACTAGAACAGATTTATTTTTATTTCATTATTAAAATTAATTGTTGAATTCCTAATCATTCATCTTCCTTTCATTCTTCATAATATATTTTCATTTCTGTTTGGTTATATACACCTTTTATTTTGTTCTTAGTAATTGACTTTATTTCATATGTATTATTTACCTTCACCTGGGTTACTAGGTATGGCCCAGTATAAAGTAAAAGTAATTTCCTAGCTATACCCTCTATAGAACTGGGTAGCTATCTATTTTTTATTAGTACTTTATCTCCTATTTTATATGAGTTAATCCTTTTCTTCTTACCTGTTTCCTTTTTATACAAAAGTTCAGCTTTATGCAGCAACCTATTATGCATTTCTATTTTATTGTACCCTACTCTCTCTCCTGGAGGAAAATTCACTAATGATATGATTTCTCATAGTGGTGGTTTTTCAAACATCACTTGATAAGGACTGGTCCCAATTGTTTCATGGTATGCCCAGTTAAGGAAGGTTTCAGCTGGTTCAAGGTACTGGCTCCACTCACTATGTTCATTGTGAAAATAGGTCCGTAAAATTCTCCCAACTTCCCTCAAGACACGTTCTGCAGGATTACTACTCGGGTGATATACTGATGTTTTATATGTTCTTATGTCACATTTCAGCAATTCCTTCTTCCACTTCTTTCCTCGAAACTGGGTCCCATGATCAGTTACAATGGTTTCTGGTTTTCCCACTTCTAGCAGGTACTTCTGAATAATAACTTCTAAAATTTTCTTTGTGGTGGCTCTACTGATAGGGTAGAGTTTTGTATACTTGGTATAATGATCAAAAATAATTATTATATATTTAAATCTATGTCTCCCTCCACTTCTGAGAAAAGGGCCACATATGTCTAGGAATGTTTTCTCAAGTTTGCGGTTAGATGTTATTGTAACCATAGTTCCTGTTCTTTTTTCATTATTTATTTTTACTAACTGGCATATTTTGCAATTTCTTAGTATTAATCTTACTCGCTTATTAATTGCTGTTATGTAACAATGTTCTGATAATGCTTTAATAACCTTGAGTGGTCCCATATCTTTCATGGTAGTCCTTTATTATGGCTACTTCAGTTACTTCGGGTACATACATTCTCCACACCTGAACCTTAATTGTTGGACGAATAAAAAGTATTTCTTCATGAACACAGAAAAATGTTGTTATTATAGGATCATTTTGTAGTATCCTGTCTCTAATTTTAATTAATTTGGGGTCCGTTCTTTGATCTACTTTTAATTTACTGATTATTTCCTGTAACTCTTTCTTCAATTTAATAATGTAATATATTTTACTAATACTTTCCTGCTCTAATTCAAATGTTCCCTTTTCTAGGTTCACTCGTGACAGGCTGTCTGCTATGATATTCTTTGTTCCAGGGATATATTTCCAATCTAAATTGTATTCTTGGAGTATCAACACCCATCTGGTGAGCCTACCGTGGTTAAGCTTACAGTTTTTCAAAAATGATATTGACCTATGGTCGGTCCTTATAGTTACTGGGTAGCCCAATATAAATGTACAGAATTTTAAACAAGAAAACACAACACTCAGTAGTTCCTTTTTAGTCACTGTATAATTTCGCTCCCAACTACTCAGTACCCTGCTTGAAAAGCTGATTACCCAATGATTGCCTTCCTCATCTTCCTGATATAATTCACTTCCAAGACTAATATTGCTGGCATCACAATTGATGAAAAAACATTTATTGAAATTTGGGTGGTGTAGCATTATGCTATTTAAGAATTTATCCTTTATTAATTAAAATTATTGTCTTCATTTTCTTCCCACTTCCATTTGTTTTTCTTTGATAGTAAATGTTGGAAATTTGCTGTCACTTCTGAATAACCATGTTGAAATTTCCGGTAATAGTTGCATATTCCCAAAAAAGATTGTAATTGTTTTAAATTCTTCGGTTTCGGAAAATCCTGGATAGCTTTTACTTTTTTGGGTGATGGTGTTATCCCAGTAGCAGACAAAATAAATCCTAAAAATGGTAATTCGTGTGTGATAAATTTCGATTTGTCTAATTTCAATGTTATATTATTTTGTAGTAGTTTACTTAATACTGTTTCCACTCTATTACAATGCTCCTTCCAAGTACATGAAGTAATCAATATGTCATCGACATATACTGTTGTGAAATCTAAAACTTCTTTACCAAGAATTTGGTCCATACATTGAATGAACACGGCCACAGAATTTACCAATCCAAAAGGCAAGCGTTTGAAATGATAATTTCGTCCTTCAAATATAAAAGCGACATATTGTCTACTGTTAGGGTGCAATTCTATCTGCCAATAACCGCAAACGGCATCCCAAGTACTCATGTACTTACATCCATAAAATTTCTTCATTAACTCATCAATCTCACCTGGAGACGTGCGGTCATTAATGAGCATCTTATTTAGCTCTCGAGCATCGAGGCATAATCTTACTTGACCATCTTTCTTTGGTATAGCTACCAATGGACTGGTATATGGGGAGTTGCTTCTTTCAATTATATCTTCCATTATGATCCTTTGACTTTCTTTTCGTGCTGCTTCTTTCAAAGCCTGAGCGATGGGATAAGACCTTCTATTAAAATTGACATTGTACTTGAACTTTAACTCACACAGGAAGTTTTTAGCTTTTCCTGGTGATTCAGAGAATACCGTTCTGTATTTATCATAAATTTCTATAAGTTGATGTTTTTCTTCTACACTGATCGTTTCCTGGGCCTGCCTATCTTGAAACTCCATGATCTCTTCTATCTTTCCTTGCCACATCTCTGACTCTGTTACTTTAGTATTTTTACCTATGGTTAACCTATTATTGTCCCTAATATAGTATGAGCTCAGACACTGAGGGGCACTTTGGCAACCAATTATCTCAGCTGATAACTCACCTTCTTCTGTACTCCGTGTAACCTTACCACTGGCCAGATTTATAACTGCAGTGTGTCGCCGTAGCATATCACACCCTATTAATATCCCAAAAGGTAACCCTTTGGCTACTAAAAATACCATAGGTATTCCTATCCCACTGTTGGTAATATTCAGAGATACTTGTTTTCTAATTGTCTTATTTTGTTTCCCGGTGGCGCCAATAATTGTCAAGTTGTTAATTGGTAATGTAGGTATTCTTTCGGTGGTTAATTCAGTAATTCTGTCAAGCTCTAATTGGTCAATAATTGAAACATTTGCTCCCGTATCAATCATAGCTTCTGCTAATACTCCATTTAATTTTATTTGTATATAAACTATATCATTATTTAATGGTGACTCTTTAATTGCTCTTTCTTCCATTAATTTCGCCTGTAAATTTTTTAAATAATTGTTTCTGATAATTGTTATTGGTTTCTTTAATTTATTATGAGGACTTTGGTAAATTCTGTGCCCGGTTGTATCTAGCAGTGACAGGCTGTCACTTCTTCTCACTGCTGGTGCACGTTTCCCTGACTTCCGTCATTATTAGTAGACTGTTCAACATTCTCACTGGGTTGATGTTCGTTTGAATGTCTTCTTTCTTCCTCATTGGTTCTGGATCTCGGTTGTTCTTCACTCCTACTTCTTGGCGGAACTTCCTCTCTTTGATACGAATTGTTTTGATAGTTTCTGTTATTAAAATTTTGCCGTCTTCCTTGGTAACGGTTATTGTAATAATTGTTGTTGGCCCTTACATAGTTTACTCTTTGTAGAGTGTCTCTGGGTTGTTCATTCCTCCGATCCTCTGTATTTCCGGATCTCCATCTACTCCTCCTGTAATACGATTCTTGCTCATAATTCTCTAAGAGGGTTTCCATACCTCCGATTGTCTTTATTTGCCCACTCAAATGAGCACTGATAATCTTTTCCTCAAAATGATACGCTATCTTGGTTAACAGACACTCTTCTGGAATTTTTGGGTCTAAATACTTTGCCACACATACTTTTCCCAAAAAATAAGCAGTAGGTGTCCGTCCTTTAATGCTGTCATACCTCCCATGACAGATATCGTCTCGAATAATATTTTGTATGGATTCGGACCAGTACTTCAGCTTGAACAACCTTTTAAAATTTTCATAATCACACACTTCATTTCTAATGACAGTCCACCAGTTGTCATTGATGTTTTTAAAACACTCATCTAGTGTACCTTTGATCATATTCCATCGGTTTTATTTCGACCGGTTTAATATTTCGTCCACTCTTCCTAAAAATCCTAGTGGGTTCCTTCGATAGTCTCGAAAGTTTACACTTTCTCTACTATCTTGGATAGTATGTTGAGCGTTACATGTTGATCTTAAACCCATTCTATCTACCTCCCCTTGTAGGTTTGTTTTTAAATGTTGTAAATTTTCTAGTTTTTCTCCCTGATTATTTAACTGGTTCTTTACGTGTTCTATTGTCTCATTAAAATCGGTGAATTTACTGGTCATGTTGCTTTTCATACTGTCCAACTGATCATTATTTTCCTGGCATATTGCCATTATTCGAACTTGATTATTTTGTTCCTCTCGATCCATTCGGGCATCAATTCCTGTTCTGATTTGTCCGATCGTTTCTTCGGTTTTATCTAATCTTTGGTTGGTTTCTATTATTTTCTTCTCTGTCATCTTCTTGTATTCCTCTACTTTTTGGTTAAACGTTTTGTTAACATTTTCAATCTTACCCTCGAGATTTTCCCTTAACTCCTTATTGAAATTCTCCATCTTACCCTCAATTTGTTTTAAATTTTCATTATTCTCTTCAAATTTTGTGTTCATATCTTCCCTTTGTCCGTCAATAGTTTCTCTCAATTCGTGGTATTGTTCATTCATGGTTTGTCTGATATCTCCATTAATGGTCTCAATTTTTTCGTTTAGTTGTTTTACTAAACTTTCCTGAATACTGTCTATTTTCTCATTAGTTTGCTTGTTTTGTTCCTTCATAGTTTCGTTTTGTTTCTTTGAAGTTTCCTCCTGTTTATTAAAATTTTCATCTATTTTATTACATTTTTCGCTCAAGGTTTCATTTTGTTTCCTTGAGTTTTCATCTATTTTGTCAAATTTTTCTGCCATAAATTTCATTATTTCTTGCCAATTTGGTTCTTCTCTGGCTACCGCTGTCACCCGCCTGTTGCTCTTTTTCCATGTCCATAACTACTTCGGTTTCTTCTTTATCGTCCGTCGGTTGTTCCATTTCACTGTCCGTGACTACTTCTGTTTCTTGTTCCTGTCCACTTTCTTCCTTCTCCGTATCTTCTGCCCTCTTCTTTGACTTGTCTCTGGTATTACGCATTTCTTGGCTTCTTACAGTTGCCGACAAAAATTAGGTTTTTCGTTATTATTTATTTATATATTTCGAAATTCTTTCCTAATTTGAGCCCTCTAAGTTGAGCGCCATTTGTAACGTCTCGCGTAGTGTTTTCGTCACTCTTACGATCGCCTGTAATAGTTACAATGTTTGTATTCTGCTAGTGTTATTTATTTTTAATCGAGAGTGTGTGATTATGAAAATATTGACCACAGTTTTCTTTATTAGGTATTATATTAGTGCAGTTGTTTGAAAATGGGTAGGCGAGAGAGTGAGAGAGAACGAGAGAATTCCTCTCTTTGGATACGATTTAATCGTTTGATTTTTTCGCGCGTTGCATCAGCTGTTTTCTATTTGCGACCCAATTACAGGTTATGTTATTCATAGTACTTCATAATTTCTGATGTCGGAGCTAATTTTCTTACTCTTCTCTGCTATTCCCTTGTTTCCTGTAACAAAACTGCTATCTACCAGAAATAATACATAGTCAATTACCTAAAAGAAAGGTCTTTATTGATTGAATCTGATTTATTTTTAACTGGATATTATTACCTCCAGTGCCTAGTTTTACAATCGATTATTTTTTGAAATCACAACATTTTTCGATATAAGTTTTTGAAGAAATACTTTTTATATAACACAACAGATGTATTAAATTACAGTTATTAGAAAAAATTAATTAATTATATATCTCAGGGTTATTTGAGGGTTCGTTGAACTATAAGAAAGTCAGAAATGCTTACTTATTAGTATCATACTTTACATTAATTAATATTTGTTTACTTAAAATCTGATTCAACAAGTTCGTTTTTTAAACGCCAGAGCGCAGACTACGTATTCCCACAGAAGGCGGAAAAAGAAAGATGGCTGCCGATTCCTGATGAATCAACGTTTATACTATTTTTGGTTAATTAATAAAGTTTATAATGTTCACACTATGTTTTCTTATAAATTGAAAGATGTGGTACTGTTTCTAGTGTTCGTTACTTGTTGGAGATGTGTAAAAGTTTATTAAAGTAGGCAATCTCACCCAAGAAAGTTACAGTTCTGAATTTCTAGGCCAAGAGATGGTTCGATGAATTTTCTGTTTTCATTGATTTTCTGGCATTGATCATTGTGGTTCCATGGATGTCTCAGATGTAGTGGCTGGTGCTGACTCGTTTCATTAATTTAGTATGGGGTTTTTTCCTAATGGTAGTTATTAACTTTTTAAAATTTACTGGACATTATTTTTTTCATCTGCTCACTTGGAATACCATTTAACAATTAACAATTCTTGTTGATTAGTTACTCTTAGTAACCAAGAAATTGATGGGTTTTTATTGGTTAACCTAGGTACAGTTTTAGTAAATAGGCTAGTATTAATTATTATTATTTCTTCCCTTCTTTTAGGAAAAATACTCCTTTATTAATTTTAACTATAATTAAATTTAATTTATATAAGGTTTTTCTTCACATCTTAACATAAGCTTGGCTACTTGTATTTTCTTGGATTTCGTTGTCCATGACGTGTCCGTTAGTGATATTTACTTGTATTTTATAATTTAATGATTTTTAACTTGGTTTATTTCTGACTTATATTTCTGTTAATGTATTCTTACTCTACACTATTTTGTTTCCCCCCACCTCTTTATTTTATATTAATTAGCCATTATTAATTTCTTATATAACCCTGGATTCCTTAAACATAAACAAAAATAATATTTTAATTACATTGATATTGCCTTTGTGGCCTAACAACACAAAACTACAACAGCTTATTATTAAACTTATAGTTTATTACTATAATACTGCATCTTCACTTATTTGTGATTGATGTCCTTTTCAGTTTTTAACATTTACACATATCATACTATGTTGCACTTTGTACACACCGCACTTTTATGATAACACTTAGTACATTGTTTTTAATTGCTACAGTGTTTTATGGTACAAATGTTTTCATAGCATGATACTTAATCCCTCATTTCTGACTTTTGGAATAGGTACCTACTGACTTTTTATTCTTATTATTATATAAATACTTCTCTATTTCTTATCATTACTGAGCACAGGTTATGTAATGTTACAACATTCATATTATGCTTAATATCATCAGACATTGTTCTCATTAACTCAATCATATTGGCCATTGACCATTCTTTTTCTTTTATTTTAGTTATCACGGAAGTAGACTCTGCTATTGTGTTACTCATTATCACAGACTCGGTTACACTGTTCTCTTGATCTAATACCGTATTTGACTGACTTTCTGGTTCATTAATGACAGTTAAGTCAGACAAGCTGACTTCCTCATCATTATTCTCTATATTTTACTTATTTTTTTGTTAATTACTGTTTACTATTTATTATTGAGATAAATATGAGTGTTTATTTTTTCTAACCAAAAATTTTCTCGGACCACGTGCTAGTTTGGACGTCTTAACCTAAAATTTCAAAATTTATCGCCGCTCCCCCGTCTATTTCCGGTTATCCAATTTCAAGCCTATTTCACGTAAAATTTACCCAAAAATCCTGGCAGCATAGCCAATTGTAAAGGTATACTTACCCTAATCAAATCTACCCACCCAAAATATCACCTACCTTATTTTCCAAGACGTCAGAGGGTCGCCTGTGGACATTGTATTTTATGAAGGCCAGTTATAGGGTTGAGCGAAAACAAGTAAAATGTTGATGATAAATTGAAATCTTTGTGATAGTGTATGAGTATTGAGTTCAATAATCGAAGTTGAATTAATTAATTTAACAGATGGACAATTTAATAAATTGGAATAATTTATTTTTGACTTGTAATGAATAAGGTGGTAATGTTTTGTTTATAACTCAAGGAAAAAATGGTAAGGTCCATTTGGAATGTTTATTATGTTGTATCCTGTTTATGTAACTGTGTATGAATATAGAACAGCTGTCATTGTAGGCCAACCAAACTAAATGAAAAACCAGTACTTTGTATAAAAAAAAGAACCAGTACTTTGCTAACAGTGAACCGGTATGACTAAGAGGAAACGAATCAGTCGAGGATATGGAATAATGGAAGGTCATGTATTGATATTTTGCTTGAATGTTACAGAGTCAGGTGATACTGTGGCGGGTGCCTATCTGATTTTATGGTGTTGGGATCTCGAGCAGAGAAGTCCAGTAAGGTCGGATGGGTGCAGCCACAGCCGCTGGACTGGGGGGGGGTAAGTACCCATGATTTTAGTAAAGAACTAAGGGGGTTGCGGCACCATATCTTCACTGGTCCTCTTAGGATTTAGGCAATGAGAGTTTTTATGCTTCAGCATAAAACCTCTCATTGGGGGGGGGGTTATTGTAACGGTACAGAATTGTATGTTAAAAAATAATAATTTAAATCAATTGTAATCACAATGTAGTCAGTGTTCACCTTTGTGGAACCTTGATTTCATCAACCACGCATGCAGTGTTATTACAAAACAACACGTCTGTTTTGTCTCTGTACTCAGACAGGCCGGACATATTACGCAACGACATACAGTTTGTGGTAGCCGTGAATCATGGAAAAAATGATGCCAAGTCATAGATTTCACCAGGCGGCAAAATGTTGCCAAACTCGCTGTCCAGATTATAGCACTTTTTAAAAAGAACCAATTGGAGCGCAGACTGGTGATCATGTGACCAGACTCACCATTGTGAATCACTGCCCTAACACCAGCTTAAGAGTTATACTACAATTTTTACAGGAGTGATTGACGTTTGTCTGCAAGTGACGGGGGAAGTGGTGTTTAGAGCGGTCTGATTGGCCGAAACTATACAGCACAGCGTTGTCAACTCGTACTTGTTGTTCCGCTGTTTGTGCGTTACCACGTGCGCGTACTAAATTGAACAGCAGGCCTAGTGCGTTTACTACGGTTTGATGAGAGTGAAATTTAACAGTTTTAAAATTTACATTATCATCATATTTTAGTGCATTTTCATGATTGAGTGATATTTTTTAAATTTAGTGATTATTTGTCTAATATTCAGAAGTGATTTTGTGGTAAAATTTAAGTATTTAGTGGACTAAGTGATAGTGATTGTAAATATTATCCACTCAGCTATGTCCGACGCCAGTATGAGTGCTTCAGCTATACGCAAGACAAGAAAAAGGAAAGTATTTAATGGACAGGCAAGACAACTTATCTGTTCAGTACGTGAATATTTTGAAAAAGAAAAAGCAAATGGGGGGCCGTTAATTTCCTTTAATAAAGTTTTAGAGCGTACAGCTGCCGCATGCGAAGTAGGGAAGAATCTTATAGTACGTATAGGAAAAGAGAAAGACGATCTTCTTACTGATTTTAGTGATACAGAGCCCAAGTTTCATACACCTAATAAAAAAAGAAATATAGATAAAAAAGTTACAAAGTTGGATTCTTTCCAAGAAAATGCAATTCGTCAGCATATTTATAGCTACTATTGTAGAAAAGAGCACCCAACAATAAATAAACTTCATAAGTCGTTATCTTTTTGCCGGTAGTAAATCATCTGTTAGGAAAGTATTGCAAAATATCGGTTTTAAGTTTACAAACATTTTGGGGAGAAAAGTTCTTATGGAAAGTGAAAGTGTAGTTGCTTTACGTTGTAGATTTCTACGAGAAATTTAAACTAAATCTATTGAAGACATAGTCTGGTTAGACGAAACATGGATAAACATAGGTCACAGTTTACGAAAAGGCTGGACAGATGATACTGTGGAAGGAACAATGAAAATACCTTTAGGACGAGGGGGTAGATATATTATTGTACATGCTGGGACATCAAAAGGTTTCATACCTAACTGTTTTTATGCCTTTAAGTCAAAGTGACTTCCACGAAGAAATTAACTCTGAAATCTTTACCAAGTGGTTCACAGACTCGTTATTAAAAAACCTCACAGTGCCGTCAACTGTTGTAATGGATAACGCCCTTTATCACTCGGTTATATACGACAAAGTGCCAACATTAGCTACACGTAAAGAAGAAATTATTCACTGGCTTCATGAACATAACATTTCTACGACTGTTCGCATGAAAAAAAGCAGAGCTATTGGAGCTGGTGTCAGGTTGTAAACCCCATTTTCCGGAATACGTAATTGACAAAGTAGCGCAAGAACATGGCCATAAAGTAGTAAGATTACCACCGTATCATTGTCATTTTAACCCCATTGAGTTAATTTGGGCACAAGTAAAGGGATATGTAGCAAGAAATAGTAAGACTTTTACAGGAACTGAAGTAGAAAAATTGATACGCGAGGGCATTACGAATGTTACTGCAGATGATTGGAGAAAAACGGTGATGCATACAAAAAAAGTAATTGACGAAGCATGGAGCAACGAAGGCATATTAGAAGACGCCGTGGAACAACTGGTAATAAATTTGGGGACAGAATCCAGTGACTCGAGTGACTCTGGTAGCGACATAAGTGGTGTAACACCTTTAGATTAACGGCACAGGCAGAAAACTACAGACAGGTAATAATAATTTCATTTTCAGTTTTGTTTTTATGGTAAAACTAATAAAAACAAAACACTGACTCTTATTTTGCTGTCTTATATTTTTTATTATTGTTAATTTTTACTTTATTTATACACTAAGTTGATTATTGCACATTTGCACATTGTCACATTTATCGTTAAATCAAAAAATTAAAGATTCTGAACATTTGAAGTTAATTTAAAAAAAACACTGAAGTTAATTAAGTTCTCGTTTATTATTCTCGTAAGAATTCACATTTTTAGTTTATGAATTATCTGTAGTTACAACTGAATAAATATTAGTTTTTAACTAAATATAATTATTACACTACGACTCGGAACACAAAACTTTAAAAGGCGAGACTTTTGAAGAAACCTTTAAAAGGCGAAAGCCGGTTCAGGTTGTAAGGTAAAACTTTTTCGTTTTTACCTATAAAAAGTTTTGTGTTCCGAGTCGTAGTGTAATAATTATATTTAGTTAATTAACGGACACGTCATGGACAACGAAATCGAAGATTAGTTTTTAAGTAGGGGAATACATATTTAGTCTGCGTGTACTGGATTTGTTTTGTCTGCGAGAAGTATGTTTTGAGTGAATACAGTAATGAAAGTTACGCTTGCGTGACATTCAACAGAAACACGTGGTTACGAAGTGGCTACATGGCGATGACATCATTGCAAACGTCAATCCCTCTCCTGTAAAAATTTTAGTATAGTTCAACTTGTAACTCTGACCGTGTGGTCAACCCAATCAGTGCTCGCGAGCAAATCTAAAGTCAGCCGACTGAAAGTAATGGTACATTTATGTTAACACAACGTAAACTATGGGGTAACAAATAAGCAACAGCTGACAGAAAATTTCACTGTAAAAAACTAGTTTCGGAGTGTATTAATGAAGAAAGTGGGGAACACAAGGTGGTGAAACAAAGATAGGAACACTGGATAGATGGGTAACTGTACTGAACACAATTCATTGATAAAAAAAAAAAAATAGAAAATTTTAATCAAAGTTTAAATACAATTTAATATTTCCAAGTTAAAATATTGTTACGACGGTCTACTCGATCGTCGTAGGTACAGTGGAAACAAAATAAGTACAAGACACCAATTAAGTCACTAATCACACCTTTAATTGTTATAGTAAAACAGTTCGTAATTAACAACACAGTGTCTACAACAAATCAAATGAAATTGTTCGTACGCAATAAAATGTCCACTAATATTAAAACTCAACTGTATTACAATTATACCGTCCGAATATAAAACGCAACACTTCACTAATAACTACTTGAACGTACACCGTAATAACCCGAACCGCTCTGTAAAATATATCGCACTAATACTCTCGAACCGCACAGTCAAAAATCTCGCATTGAACTGAAAAACTAAGGCCGCGGAGCGAAGTATTTATAGTTACGCTACACACACCAGAAGCTTCCAAACTGCGTCTTATCTCTCGCGAACTACGTAATTGCTGCGGCCTTGACACAGTCCGAGCGCCCGAGCGAAGGCTGGCAAAGTCGAGAAATTTCTCGTAACATGCGTTTAGTAGCACGTACACCACACGCTTACGTCGAGATCTTTCTGGCACATTCGATAAACACCTAGATTGTTCTACGCTGTCGTAGCACTGCCCCCTCCTTAAGCCTGTTCGTCCCGAACTGGCAAAGCGTCTCTAAATTTGTATTTAGCCAGGCGATCTAGGTGGACGACCTTGAACTTTCGCTGTCCTTCCTGTTGAATCCGATAAACAACATCGTTAATCCTTTTTTTTTACAGTGTAGGGTCCTTCCCAGTTAGACTGAAGCTTAGGTGAGCGACCACGACGGCGCTTTGGATTGAACAACCAGACCTGATCTCCTTCTTGGAAACCCACACTATTGCTGCGAATGTCATACCGAGTTTTCATTTTATCACTGGCAATCTTGAGCCGTCCTCTTACCAAGCGATTCATTTCTCGCAGTTGGTTTTCTAATTGCGAGGAATAGTTCTTTGGCTCTTGGGACTGAGTCTCAGGTGATCCAAACATCAAGTCCCCAGGAAGACGAATCTCCCGCCCAAACACCAATTTTGCTGGAGTCATGCCGGTTGTGTCATGTACTGATGATCTATACGCCATAAGGAATAGTGGTATACGTTGGTCCCAGTCTGTTTGGTTCTCGTCAACAACTTTCGAAAGATGCTGCTCAAGTGTCCTGTTGAATCTCTCAACCATCCCGTCCGACTGAGGATGCAGAGGCGTTGTCCTGGTCTTTCGAATTCCAAGTAGACGGCATAATTCTTTAAACACTCCTGATTCGAAATTTCTCCCTTGATCCGTATGGATTTCCATAGGGGCTCCATAACGGCAACAGAAGTTGTGAACTAACTGCTTTGCCACAGTGGTAACCTCCTGATTTGGAATTGCGTAGGCTTCCACCCACTTAGTAAAGTAGTCACCTACAACCATGATGTACCGGTTTCCATCGTCAGTAACTGGGAATGGTCCAGCAATGTCTATGGCAATTCTCTCAAAAGGTTGTCCAACGTTATACTGTCTCATTTTTCCCCTGCTTCTGGTTTGTGGGCCCTTGCTTGCAGCACATATTTCACACGTCCGAACCCATTCCTCTACGTCGTGGCGAAGACGAAGCCAATAGAATCACTTCCGTATTTTGTCAAGGGTTTTGTTAACGCCAAGATGGCCTCCAGATGTTCCATCATGCATCTCCTTCAAAACAGACTGCACTTTACTTCGGGGAACTATCAACTGCATGACCACGTCTCGTCCATCTGCACTTTCCCAAGCCCTTTTCAGCAATCCGTTTTCTAAGGTGAGAGATTCCCATTGTGCCCAGTAGCCCTTCAGCACTTCGGAACCATGGCAGATATCTTGCCAATCCGGGCGGCGACCTTCCTCTTTTGCTGTCAAGATCGGTCCAATGTCTTCATCAGTAATCTGTTCTTGTCGACAGTCTTGTGTTGTCCAGCCATCAGCCAGGAAATTTACAGTGATGGCTTGAACATGTTCGCTTGGGTTTTGTTCTTCCTTTCTGTGGCAATGTCGGCAGTCTTCCGGGCATGGTCTTCGTGATAAGCCATCTGCATTACCGTGCAGGCGCCCCCGCCGATGTTGTACCTTGAAGTTGTACTCTTGCAGACGTTCGAGCCACCTTGCCAACTGTCCTTCCGGATTTTTAAATCTCAAGAGCCATGCAAGTGCAGCATGGTCAGTACGTAGTGAAAACTCTCTCCCATAGAGGTATTTATGGAAGTGCTCCAAAGCTCTGACAATTGCCAACAACTCTCTTCTTGTAACACAATAATTTCTCTCTGGTTTAGAAAGCGTCTTGCTGTAATACGCTATTACTCGTTCTTCACCGTTCTGCACTTGAGACAAAACTGCTCCTAGACCAGTATTGCTTGCATCTGTGTCTACGATGTACTTCCCTTCGGAAGCTGGAAAAGCGAGAATTGGCTGCGAACATAATGCAATCTTCAACGTTCTAAATGCTTGTTCACACTCTCTCGACCATTGGAAGTTCCGTTTATTTTCCGTTAGCTCATGTAGTGGTTTAGCAATAGTAGCGAAGCCTTTCACAAAACGTCGGTAATATGAGCATAACCCCAGGAAACTCCGAACTTCGTGTTTATTCTTCGGAACTGGCCAGTCTCTTACGGTGTCTACTTTATTAGGATCCATGCTAACGCCCGCTGCCGAAACCAGATGGCCCAAATACTGTACTTCCTTCTGGAATAGAGAACACTTCTTCGGGCTCAGCTTCAGTTGTGCACCATGAATTCTAGTTAGAACTTCCTTAAGGTTTTCCATCCTTTCTTATTTTATTCTGTGGCGCCGACCGTCGAGTCTCTGTCCCTTGTTCTTCCTCCTCATCGTCTGTGCCGTCGCGATCTTTTAGCTCGCGCACTTTATGACTTGTCCAACCAGACGCTGATTTGGCGGCCTCAAATTGCAAAGCATGTACCAGGGCGTCCGCACTGTTCTGGTGTCTTGCCATTTGTAACACTTGCTGTAGTTCGTTATCTCGGACACCGGCAGTAAATGTCTGCATCGCAAAACGTGTTCGAAAATCTTCTGGCGCTTCAGGATAGGCCAATCTAATTAGTCTGTCGATACTTGCTTCAAACTCTTGAAGACTTTCCCCGGAATGTTGTCGCCTTGCTCTCAACTGGGTGCAGTACACATCTCGCAAATGTTTATCACCATACCGTAATTCCAGAGCTTTTATCAACTCGGCATAGGTGTTCTGGCTGTCAGGTGGCACTTTCTGTAGTAGTTCTGCCGCGGGTCCTTTTAATGCAAGAACAAGCGAAACAGCCTTGTCTTTTTCTGTCCAATTATTTGCGCATGCAGCAGCTTCAAATTGGCGGAGGTACGTTGCCCAGTGAGTGCTTCCGTCAAAGGTTGGAGCTTTGACATGAACTGTCCCTACTGCAGGCAAAGTGACTTTCTCTGTTAACTTATTTTCTGTGTATTTTTCTGTCTTGATCACTGGTACAGTCTGTTCAGAAAGTTGTTTTGGTTGTAATTTCAGACACTGCTCGACTTCATTTTTAATCTGCTCTTTTATATTTGTAATCGAGTCTTCTACTGCAGATATTTTTGTTGACATAATTTCTTCCACAGTCAAGACAGATTTTTCTACTTCAGATATTTTTGTAGACATCGATTGTTCAACACTCGAGACAGATTTTTCTATTTCCGCAATTTTTAATGTCATTGATTCTTGTACCTCCGATATTTTAGTAACTTGTTTATTAAGCTCACCTCGTAGGAGACCCAATTCTGCGGTACTATGTTCTTGCAACTGTTTCTGCATAGTTTCAAAGAGAGCTTCCGTTTTATCTTTTTGTCTTTCTTCTGTTTCTAGCATTAGTGCTTTCTGGCGTTCCTCAGCTTCTTCTCTTTCTTGTATTCGTTCTTCTTTTTGTCGTCTCTCTGCTTCCTCCGCCTCCTGTCTGCGTTTCTCGTCCTGTCGTTTTTCTGTCTGCAACAGCAGCGCCTGTAAATTTTCCATCATCTGACTGGCATCCATTGTTTATCGATTAATTACGAATCACACTCGTCTTGTACAAAGCGTCCACTGTTAACCGTTCTATCCCAGTTCTGACACCACTGTTACGACGGTCTACTCTATCGTCGTAGGTACAGTGGAAACAAAATAAGTACAAGACACCAATTAAGTCACTAATCACACCTTTAATTGTTATAGTAAAACAGTTCGTAATTAACAACACAGTGTCTACAACAAATCAAATGAAATTGTTCGTACGCAATAAAATGTCCACTAATATTAAAACTCAACTGTATTACAATTATACCGTCCGAATATAAAACGCAACACTTCACTAATAACTACTTGAACGTACACCGTAATAACCCGAACCGCTCTGTAAAATATATCGCACTAATACTCTCGAACCGCACAGTCAAAAATCTCGCATTGAACTGAAAAACTAAGGCCGCGGAGCGAAGTATTTATAGTTACGCTACACACACCAGAAGCTTCCAAACTGCGTCTTATCTCTCGCGAACTACGTAATTGCTGCGGCCTTGACACAGTCCGAGCGCCCGAGCGAAGGCTGGCAAAGTCGAGAAATTTCTTGTAACATGCGTTTAGTAGCACGTACACCACACGCTTACGTCGAGATCTTTCTGGCACATTCGATAAACACCTAGATTGTTCTACGCTGTCGTAGCAATATTTTATTAATGAGATCTCAGCAAGGGAGTTGAAAGAGCATGAGAGAGAGAGAGAGAGAGAGAGAGAGAGAGAGAGAGAGAGAGAGAGAGAGAGAGAGAGAGAGAGAGAGAGAGAGAGAGAGAGAGAGAGAGAGAGAGAGACGCAAAGTGCTGGTTAACAAAATAACGCTATTGTTGTCATTTTTTATAGTAGTTTATATTGAATGATTAAATATCCATGTATTCTTGTTTTTTATTGAAATTGTAGTGTGAAAGTAAAGTGAAAGGAAATAATTCAGTTTAATAAAAGAAAGATAATTTGTTAGAATCCGAAAAATTTGTGTTAGCGTAATTATTTTGCGATCAAAACCAAGTAATCCCTTCTGCAACTGGTTTCGTCTGTAGAAACCTGGAGTGAAACCCGAAGGTACGATATTATTAATTCAAATAAATACAATTGTCTCAACTTCATACATTTATACATGTTCACAAAAGTTCTATTAACAAAATCTCACAAGATGTTAGTAACCTGTTACCCATTTAAATTTGCTACATAACCCTCATTGTCCGAACATGATTAACTCAGTGCTTGCTTACTAATATTACAATACAAATAGTTACCAAAATTTATTCCAATCAGATCACAACAGACACAATATTGTTATAATAAACACACATTTTATACGTAGCTATTGTTGTAGCTACCCCCTATCCACTACACTATTGTATTTTTATGGCTGGACTGTCTCGCCCAGGTTTTTCCACAAGAACTTGACATTATTTGAGTATTTTAAATACTCCATGGGACCCATCCCAATACTTTCTAATGGGGCCCATCTTGCTTCAGCCTTACACAAGATCTGGTATTACTGATGTACAAGACATCAGTAACAACAGTGAACTAACTATACGCCCTTAAGACGGTCTACCACCTCATTCGGTGCATAGCCGCTGTTCCATAGTTTATTAGAGATTCCCCCAAATTTTTCAAAAGGTTCAATTTCTAAGTCCACCTTTACAACGATAACAAGCTATGGCCAGACTTAGGCAGCACGTATCGTAATGTGCCCTGACCATAGCCTGTTAAAGATGAGCCAATTCGATGGTCAGGGTTCGGTGAGGCCGTGACCGCCCGAAAGTTGGGGAATCCCCTTTTTATCCGGTGTTAAAAAGATACTTATACATATGAATCTAATAACTACATACACACGAAGTGGCAACTGATACATTACATACAATTTCCATTTCAAATTTGAATTTCACATTTCAATTATCAAATTTTGATCATTTATAATTTATTATAAAACTCAAATCTAAATTTTTCGAATTTATTACAAAATTCACATCTTAAACCATTTCAAATCAATCTAATTACATAACTGAACTCAATATGCCATTTATTATTCAATCAAAATTATAAACATTACTACACAAAATACAATATACACACACAACAAAATGTATCCTCAGATACCCTACAATAACAATAACATAACCTAATACATAATACATTTAACCCCAATACAAATTTATATACAACATAATCCATCATTATTTCCGAAATCATTATATCAGCAAGCCAAGTACCAAAACCACTAAAACCAAATAATCAAATGTCCATCATCAACATGTGTCTAACCCCCATCATCATAGATTAGTCTTATATTGTGTATACACCACTCAATTTTGTCTAATCCAATTATATTACCTCTTTCACTACAACAACCATTTAAATTTGCATACTCCACCACAATATTATAGTAACCATAATTATTGTTTCGATTACTCATCTCAAACCAAAAGAAGTCAGTGCCATGTATTTGGTACCAGTCAGTAACAGTCCTGTCATCATCAGAATTATGCATCATCAGATAGGCATCACTACTTCCAATCATATTACCTATTATATCGTTGTTGTCACCACTAACTTTATCACTATCAACTGCTTCATCATCGACCAGGTCACCTATAATCAGAATATGAACTGCCCGCTCCACACCTAGAACACTAATTAAACCTTCATAATCTCTACTTCTATTAAATATCTTAACCTCTACAATCAACTGCAACTCACCATAGAAACTACTCCAACCCCCCTGAACTACCTCACGCCTTGCAAAGGGCACCACAAAATCACTAAAACACCTCCTGCCTCTACCAGGTATACCACAAAAAACTAGGGGACCATTATGGGACACTGTGTCTCCCACATAACCTCTGGAGGAACCTTTGTCATCAAAAACCACATGTGGAGTCTGTTTAGGAAGATTAATGTTTTAAAATGTAATTGCCAGGATGCTGAAAATAATGATGAGCGTGGACTGTATTTTAATACATTTATTAATGTTTCATTACAATTAAATTTGAAGAGTAAGGTTGGCTACATCTGGAAGACATCTGAATTTTGAAGAAAGCCACGTTGGTTAAGAAATGTTACATGGCAAAATTGAGGCTCAAGTGCGCAACACTCCAAACTACATGAAAATGTTTAAGGCCTAAGGCCTACATAAATTGTCGTGACAACAAGAAAAATGAAAAAATGACAGAACAAGGCAGAAAACGCAATTACGTCCGCTGCCCGCCGACGCACGTTGCACTGTGTTTTAGCCTGATCGCGATAAGCATGATGCAGGCGTACAGATTAGCCAACCTTTAAATATGAAAATTACCACATTGCTGTCCATAGCTGCCCGCAAAAAATCAAAAGATTTTTAATACATTTTAATAATTTATTATACGAAAACACAATGTGTGTTCTTAACAATAGATATCAACCTCAATGAATTGTATTGAACCTTGAGATTGAAATGTTAGATAACAGTTATAACATTAAACTGTTCAGAGATAAAACCTGAATAATGATGATAACAGTTGAGCAGGCCAAGTATAAACTGATTTATACATGAGTATAAATGCAAGAATTAGCAATGTATTGCTAATATATATTGTATGTATACAATATAAGACAATATAAAACATGAATAATACATAGTTAGACAATGTTTGATGATGAATAATCGGTGACTCATCACATGATGGGCCCGATACAAATTGCAAATATTTTATGCAAGTCATGATGGATGGCTTAAACCAGTCAAGGCCAGTTGACTTATACATAATAGTATTGAGTGTAAAATGAATAGACAAAAATTATTACAAAATTATACATGTAAAAACATAGATTTAGCATAACGCTGTAATATAATAATTAAATGGTGCATGCTATACCTGACAGTTGCAGGAATGCACAATAAATTGACATGTGAAAACAGATTATATATTGTTGAATGATTGCAAGTACATAAGTGTAATGACATGTATGTCATAATTGGAAGCATGAATAATAGGTACTTGTGCAATACGTGATCGTAAAATACAAATACAAAATATAAAAATATGTGCGTGGTGCATAGTTATAGACAGTAGATGCGGGTAAAACAATGTGTTTTACATAGATACAAAGTTATACATAATAAAAACAATACAAATCGGTTTGGATAATTACAAATACATGAATACAAGGCGCAATAGCATAAGTGACAAGTACAGCAAATGTGTATATACAAAATGTAATGCATGTGTTGAACAATTGCGAGTAACATATAAATTCATAGAGTAATAAAATGGCACACATATTAACAAAAAATGTGCAAGAAAGATGCATACATGGTTTGTATAGCTGCAACCCATGTGAACATTATATAACAAAATTATTACATAAGAACAATACCACCAATGACATGACACATTACCAATATCAAATATAAGTATGCAAAGGACATAGTATGTCTCACAAAATTATTAATACATAAATACAAGAATAGTAAAGTATACCACCATAACAATATAATAAGTATACATATAATAACATAGTGCATGGTTGTACAATTACAAGTCACATGCGAATTTAGTGTATGAAATACGCAATAATGCGATATTAACATAAAAATGTTTGTGATAATACATATCACCAATTGAAGTCGACCAAATTGTCAGACAATAAAGTAATGAAAGCCAGTGGCCAGGTGAAATATAGCATTGTGCTAAGTAATTATATTGACCTTGTGTCTAAGCCTCGTCCCGCGCTGGCAACAAACATAACTTGTGAACTGGTCTGCGAAAGGTGCCAGTAGGCGTGCGAACGTCAACTACTCTAATTAGGTTGTCTGGGCCGGGAAATGTGGCGGTGATTACCCCAAATTTCCATGCTAATGGAGGCAAGTTATCCTCGATCAGCAAAACCAGGTCACCAATGGAAACGTTTTCCTTTGCGAATTTCCAACGTTTAAGACGAGATATGGGAACGTGAGATAAGTCAGGATCAGGTATTGCCGTTAATGGTGCGTAAATTAAAAAATGGCCAGGGGTAAGTGGCACTGGATCGTTTACATCCGATGAAACGGCAAATAAAGGATGTGAGTTTAGACATGCCTCTACCTGAGACAAAACCGTAGTAAACTCCTCGAAAGTGAGTATGGACTTGCCGACCACGCGGCGCAAATGATACTTTAAACTCTTTATGCCGCTCTCCCAAAGACCACCAAAATGAGGTGACGAGGGCGGAATAAATGACCATTTAATACCATGAGGTCGTAAAGGAATGGATTGATGAGGTGGCATCCTTATTATGCCAAAGATTGTAAAGGTCATGCAAAACGTTGCGGGCCTTCCTAAAGTTCGTGCCATTATCAGAATATAACTGGCTGGGTATGCCCCTATGGGCCATAAAACGACGTAAGGCAGCTATAAACGCGTTGGCCGTAAGGTCGGAAACCAATTCCAAATGAATGGCCCTGGTGGCTAAGCAAATGAACAAAGACACGTAGGATTTTGACAGAGTCCTAGATCTCTGCCCGCCATGACGAATCATGAAGGGACCATCATAATCAACTGCGCAGAATAGAAACGGCCACGAAGGAGTGACCCTAGGAGATGGCAAAATACCAAGCCTTTGAACCTGATGTTTGGTGCTAAATCTGAGACACTTGACGCATCTACGAATGATGGAATGAATGACTATCTTGGCGTTAATGATCCACCAACGTTGACGAAGTGAATGACGGACAAGTTGAGCACCAGCGTGGAGTAGACGAATATGCTCGCACTCGATTAAAAGGCGAGTGATGTGAGCCGATGGATGCAAGAAAATAGGATGCTTATTGTCATAGGGTAGCTGCAACTGCTGTAAGCGTCTGCCGACACGTATGACGCCAAACTCATCAAGAAACGGGTCCAGAGAAGACAACTTACTCCTGATAGAGACAGAAGACCCATTATGAAGGCAATTAAGCTCAGCAGTGAAGTGGATGGACTGGGATTGTTTTATGAAGAAATTAAGAGTAGAATGAATTTCGGCGGGGGTAAGAACACCCGAGATTTTCTCAGCCCTAGAGGGTCTAGTATTTTCATGAATTGAAAGCAATAAGCGTATACGCGAGTCAGACGGTGCAATGAAGAAAAGTCCTTTGAAAGATCAATAGATAGGGTAGAAATTAGAGAGAGTTTGGGGGTTTGTTTCTCCTCCGCAGAGCATTCAGGAGACGACAGATTAGAAGGTAAGAAAGGAGAAAAAAGATTGGGCTCGGAAGATTGAGACAGACAAGCGGGACCATGCCCCAAAGCGAACAATCGTGCAAAACGTCGGGGTGACATCCCCTAGAAATAATGTCAGCAGGATTATGTTGCGAATTGATATGATGCCATGTGTAGGTTTCAGTGAGACGCTGAATCTCGGCAACACGATTAGCGACGTAGGTCTTCCACCTAGAAGACTGGGCATGAATCCAGTAAAGGGATACCATGGAGTCAGAGTACAGGTGAACGCTATTGATAAAAGAATGAAGAGCTGGGGTGACCTTGAATAAAAGTCGCGATAACAACAAGCAAGCACAGAGTTCAATGTGGGGTAATGACACCTGTCGTAGTGGAGCCACGCGAGATTTAGAACACAAAAGGTGACAAGAGGCCGATGAATCTTGATAAATGACTCTAATGTAAACACAACACCCATAGCCCTTTTCAGAAGTATCCACAAACCCATGTAATTCAACTATCTTTGCCTTGGACTTGCTGCGAATAGAGCGTGGGACAATAATTTTACCAATTAGATATAACTTATCGCATAATGAACGTCAATGCAAATATAATTGCCCAGAAATTGGCTCATCCCAACCAAGATTGCACAGCCACAGTTGCTGCATAAACTGTTTATAAAGAAAAACAATTGGACCGACTAGTCCGAGTGGGTCGTAGATACCCGCGATAATCGACAGGATTTTCCTCTTAGAGATGCTTGACTCAACTGGAAATGACTTGATGTTAAACAAAAATGAATCTGTAGAGTTATTCCAAAGAATGCCCAACGTACGCACATTGCCTTGTTTGTTTAATGGGAGTGATAAATTATTATGATCTGCGACCACATTGGGTTCATTTGATGCCCATTTATGCAGAGTAAGGCCATACTGACTCAACAACGTACCCAAGTCAGATTTCAACTTGGTCAGATTAGAAATGGTGTCTGCACCGGTTAACAAATCATCAACATAGAAATCATTAATTATAGCTGAAGCAGCGTCAGGAAAAGAAGCTTCATGATCCTTACCAATCTGAATAAGGCAACGAGTGGCCAAAAACGAGGCACTAGCAGTACCGTATGTTACAGTTCGCAGTACAAAATGTTTAAACTGTTCAAGGGGAGAATTACGCCACAGAATACGTTGATAATGACAATCCTTATCAGACACAAGAATTTGTCGATACATCTTCTCGATGTCGGCGATCAGAACATAGTTGTGCATGCGAAATCGCAAGAGAATAGAAAAAAGATCTTGTTGGACATTTGGGCCTACCAACAAAATATCATTGAGAGAAAGACCATTGGTAGTTTGGCTGAGCCATCAAAAATGACGTGAAGTTTTGTTGTGGAACTAGTATGTTTAAAAACGGCATGGTAAGGCAAATATTAGGTATTTGAAACCCTGGAATTGACAGAACAATCGTCGACAAGCGCCATATGGCCAAGATCCCTATATTCTTGAATAAAGTTTGCGTATTCACGCGCAACCTCAGAATCATTCATGAACCGGCGTTCTAAACTTAAGAATCTCGCTTCAGCGGTAATATACGCATAGGACTCACCCAATTGGGGATTGTCAGACTCGAATGGTAACGAGACAACGAACCTACCCTCATCATTGCGATGAGTGGACTTAACAAAATGTGCCTCACAAACTGAATCGTTACTAATGGGTGCATTATAAGGGATGGTTTCGGTCTCCCAAAATTTCTCAAGAGACGCTAAAATTTGACTGTCGTTGTTCCTTGCCAAGAACGAAACAGCAGGACCTTAGAACGGCAATGTTTGGGCAGATTGCCTGCTAGAATGTAGCCTAACTTTGTTTCTTGTATAATAGGAAAGTTAGGACCACGTACATATTTGTTAGCTAAAATCAAGTCTAAATAAATTGCACTCCTAAAAGTATATCTATGTCAGCTGATATGTTGAAATGTGGGTCAGCGAGGAAAACGTTATCTGGGATATTAAAATGATTTATGTTGAAAGATTGTGCTGGCAGTTTATGAGTCAATGCAGATAAGACTGCACACGTAGCATCAAAGCTGAACCTTTGATAGCGAGAAATAATACGAATAGATGCCAAATTAGTGGCACAACATGCCGCATTATTAATACCTGTAATTGGTATATTAGATTTAGTCAAGTTAAGTTGCAATTTTTTAGCAAATGATTCCGTATAAAAGTTCACTTGTGACCCGGCATCTAATAAAATTCTTGCAAGCTGTCTGTTACCAGCCCGGTCGATGACGAACACGAGTGCTGTCGACAAAAGAACATTGTTTGCAGACTGGAGCTTAAATGAACAATAATTGCTACTGCTGGCAGAACCTTGTTCTGACACATTATTTATGTGCAGCAATGTATGGTGTCGTTTTGAACAGATCTTACATGATTGTTTGACCTTACAATTAGATGAAAAATGATCTGGTCTTAAACAATTAGTACAGCATTTATGCTTTAATATAAATTGCCCTCGTTCTGATATGCTTAATTCATGAAATTTGTCACACATGTAAATTGGGTGACTGGCCTTGCAGCATGGTCATAAATAATTATTTGAAGTTGAGTGATAACTCTTAAATGCAGTGCTGCCAGCAGAGTTTCGTAATTTACGTTTTTCAGACTTATTATTAAACCTTAAAGTCGGCTTGTTAAGCTGCTGTCCAGCATCTATCGGTAATGTATTTTCTAATAATTGTCTACATGCGTTTAAAAACTGTGTAAAGCTTTAAAAGTTAGGAAGATTATCGGGATCTATAGACTCCTTCCATAATTTAAACGTGGAATGGTCAAGTTTTGCTGACAATAGTTGTACAGTAATGAGTTCAAATGAATCCACTGACAGTTGCATAGCTGCCAGCGAATTGACCGAAGACGTTATTGTATTTATGAATTCTGCCAAGCTTTGTACAGAGTCTTTGATTGTCGACTTTACTTCTAGCAAATTTTGAATATAATATTTCGCCAATATGAATTTGTTATCATATCTAGCGGACAGCAAACTCAACACTATTGAATAGTTCTCATTACAAATAGGTAAGGCCTTAATTAGATCTAATGGCTCATTTTTGAGAGATAAATACAAATAATGTAGTTTTTGCACTGAAGTTAGATCAGATCTGGCATGTACCAAGTCCAGAAATATTGACTAAAAGTGCTGCCATTCTAAAATGTTGCCTGTGAAGCAGGGCAAACTTATAGGTTTTAATTGCATATTACTTGTTAGTACTTGAGATTCAGTCCGAACGTTGAAAGTTTCTATTAATTGCAAGATGTTAGCTTTGGTTGAATATAAAAGTTCTTCAACCTAAATTCTGTCTTCTTGAGCAGCGTTTATGTCCTTAGAAAATAGTTCAATTTCAGACTGTACCTCATCATATTTTGTTGCTAAACTCTTTAGACTTTCCAATCTAACCGTTAAAAAATGTTTAGTGTTACTGTTTTTATCAAAATTAATTATAGCAGAATTGATTCGCACTATGGCAGACTTTAAGCCGCCTCTCTTTCTGACCAACACTTTGAAGCCTTCTTCCGCCATTCTACGCACCTGTTAGTGATGTCGTTGACGTCGTACCTTATGTGAGATGTCCTGGAGCGTCGAGGCCGTGGAATAGATGGCAGATACACACGGACTGGATAGATGACTGCTCAATCTGGTGTGTAGACGTTAACACATGGATGGTCTTGTAGTGGTGTTGTCACGAGGCTCAATGGCGACGAAAGAAATGCTGACTAACTCCCGACACGGTCGGATCAGCGAATATGCTGAATCGCCCGTGATGGCCAGAAATTGAGGTGGAAAAAATGATGAAAGCCGCTCTGGTATAAGTTGAAGGAAAGTAAAATGATGAATCCAGGCACGGAGCGACCAAAAAAATGTTAGGAAGATTAATGTTTTAAAATGTAATTTCCAGGATGCTGAAAATAATGATGAGCATGGACTGTATTTTAATACATTTATTAATGTTTCATTACAATTAAATTTAAACAGTAAGGTTGGCTACATCTGAAAGACATTTGAATTTTTAAGAAAACCACGTCGGTTAAGAAATGTTACATGGCAAAATTGAGGTGCAAGTGCGCAACACTCCAAACTACATGAAAATGTTTAAGGCCTAAGGCCTACATAAATTGTCGTGACAACAAGAAAAATGAAAAAATGACAGAACAAGGCAGGAAACGCGATTATGTCCGCTGCCCGCCGACGCACGTTGCACTGTGTTTTAGCCTGATCGCGATAAGCGTGATGCAGGCGTACAGATTAGCCAACCTTTAAATATGAAAATTACCACATTACTGTCCAGAGTCCTTACTCCACTTAAACCACAGGGAAAATTTGCCCTCTGCATCTCATGCTCACCTAACCTCAATTCACACTCTCTCTCGAACTCATCAACTACTATCTCACCACTAACTTTCTACTCCCACTAAAATCTCGTCACCACTACTATTCGATATACAGCTCTCTGATACTACATTTTTAATTGTCACCATTATTATTCGTCATATCATTATTATAGTTATCACTTACACTAATATCACCTACCTTAGTGTTCACAACCTGGTCGTCTTTGTTCTCATTAAATTTATCTGCATCTCGTTTCCACTCTTCAGTTTGTTCTTTCATCTTTCTAGTTAACCCCTCAGCTTTTTTATCAATAGCGTCAATGCGCTCACACAATAGCTTATTTAAATTACTTAATTCATTAAAACGCTTATCCAACTGTTCTTTCATCTCACCCCTTACACTAGTATTTTGTTCTTTCATTTCAGACAAAAGTAATTGCAGCAAATTCATCACCTCATCATTAGACCTATTGATACTGGTAGACACCGGGGTCGACAAGTGTACCCCAGAGTCACTCATTATGGCAGAGTCAGTTAGATTAAGTTCATTTGCGTTGTCTGCCATTTTTCAAATTACATAAATTGCCAAAAAAATTGTATATTCAATATTAGACACAATGTGTTACACTATAAATCATAACCACAAAATAAGACCTTATAACATATACAATAATTCCAAAACCTTTCTGCCATCAACCCCAACCCATCTCTGCGTCTAAGTAGGCCTAACTTATTAAATAAATTTAACAAGCATACTGACAGGGTCGCCGCTTGTAACTGTTCAATCAATTAGGATAAAAATAAAAAGAAGAAATGAAGCCCCAATTACTACTCTTTTCTACTTACCTTTAACCAGCTAGAAGATTCCAAAAGTCCCAGGGTCACCACCACATTTTTTGTAGGAGGAAATGTGGAAACCTTATCACTTTCCCCATAGAAACAATTTAGCAAATAAACAAAACTCCCCCTCACAGAAAAAAAATTCCAGGGCTGTTTAGGCGAACTTTCAGACACAGAGAATAGGATATGGGAAGAGTGGCGTAATTAACTAAACTAAGCCATTACAATGAAAAATTTGACTTTATTTTGGTAAAAAAAAATTGTAACTTTTTGTTTTTTGTGTATATAAAATTGATACAAAAATAAGACAAGAAAAATTTTTAATCGCAAATCAGTACTTGGGGTATTTTTAGCACTTACTTTGTTCTAGCACTCTCTCTCACACCATCTGTTGAGATCTCATAATTTTATTTCATACTATTCTTTTCTTTATGATATTATTTTAGAAAGTTACTTTTGTACTATTTCACCAGATTTGTTGTGTCCTTTTATTTACTTATCTGCCTCGCCGGTGAGTCTCAAGGAGGTTGCGCCATCCGACGAAAATCGCTTTCCCGATGAAAAAACACAAAAAAATGTCCCGAAAATTCACTTATGCTTCACATTTTCATTTAGATTGAATTCATACATTTATTACCATTTTCCAAAACTTTAGCACAAACTCAGTAGGCCTACCTAAGCTGTTCGGCCTACGTGGTTGCCCACGCACACTGTAAATGCGTGTGTACTGTTTTCTGGCTGATGTGAGACTGGGCCCGCTTCGTTTGTTTCTACGTTACAGTCCAGCTCGACTACGCACTCGAAACCAGTTTTCTCCGGTTACATCCATACATTGCTGCCGTGGACTGACGTCATTTGTTTACAACTTGATCATCCCGGCGCCTTGCTGTCGGCCTAGCCCAAACACTGATTCATTTTGTTATTGTAAACCAAATGCCATTCGTGTGAGTAATTGTGACTCACTAGCTAAAACTAGGATGCGTTACATAACGTACCGTTACAAAGTCTAACATTTTACTTAGTGAATGTCAAAACTTTCATCCTTGATATCACTGACACATTATAATGAGTGCACTGTCAAGATCTACAAAGTACCAATTTGATAAGTTCACCAAGGCCATTCAGTAAAAGTTAATAATAACATTCTACAGTGTTTTGACTATGACCAAATTTGTTTATTTCAGAGATACAACCAAAAGACTTTCATTTTTACTTACGTATCAAATGCATATCACTAAAACCAACACTGTCATTATTATAATTTGCTCTTCAACTAGCAAGTAACACCTTTGTTCATTCTATACTGACAACATTCAACTATTTCTCCGTCACTTCCTATTTTTACTGTTAAGACTACTGAATTCATAATAATTCTTAAACTATCTTTAAACTTAACTTTTGATGGGATGTGAACATTATCAGAAGGATTTTGTCACGCAATTACTATCATCAGAATTTACTAAACACTACATTTAGAACACTACAAAAACTGTGATTGTCTTCACTTTTAAGCTGAACTAATACATTAAATATAATCTTAGTTTACCACAGATTAATTCATTAACAAGTGTGAACTGCCAAAAGAATAAACCACCACCAACTGACTAAGTTAAACACAGCTATAGAAAAACTATATAAAGTCGCTAGGCCGAACTTTTGTTGTGTAGCTGTGCTTCCCAGTTCTGCCCAGTGGACTTACAGGGTTATAGTTTTATAGTTTCTCTACAATTGTGTTTAAATTGGTACGTTAGTGGTGGTTTATTCTTTTCACTGTTCATGGTTATTAGTGAATGGATCTTGGGTTGGTCTGAGATTATATTTAATGTATTAGTTTAACGTACACCTGAAGACAACCACAGATTTTTTCAATAATTGAAATGTAATATAGTATATTCTAAAGATGGTAACAGTCCAACAAAATCCCTCTGATGATTCTTATACTATCTCTCTTTCTCTAACAAAGACACAAAATTTTCTCTTCAGGTTTTTGCCAAACTATTAAACATGTCATACTTTCCCACATTGCTCCAAACAATAATTATTGCTGCCTAACATAAAAATATTTAATCCCCTACCTTAAGAGAATAACAAAATCATCCAATGTTACAGGTTTTTAGCTCAGTGGAAAGTTTTGGAGCTTCTAACTGTCCCTAAATCCCTAAAACTTCCTCTCTGCCTACAGCTATGGTCACAGTGTAATAGCAAGTCTGTTAAAATTTAACTACACAATAAATACAAAACCAGACTAGACAATGAAAATAATTTATGTCATGCCATACTGAACCTATCCTTTTTGTCATTATAATACAAAGAAAATACATAATAATAAACTAAACCTACAAACCTTAGTCTTTCCCAAATTTTAACAGTTGTGATCTATATGTATTCAGATTGTTTTTTGTTGTAACACTGTCACCAGAAAGACCATTATAAAACCAAACAGCTTACATCGTTATCTACTATGTAGGAAGTTGATGGTAAACTAAAGCTGAGCCAAATATTACTCAGCTGATAAATGTCTAATGGCATTTACCTAAAACTAAATTTTAAATTCATGTAAACATAATGATGTATACATACGGTAATCAGTATGTATAAAACTTCCGACAGCAAAATCCAGTCCAGCCAATAAGAGAATAAGAAGAAGAATAAATTGCAGTTTAACAACCCACTTGACACCAGCTACATTTATCACACTTAACAATAGGACAGCAGCACTTGCAAAACCTCGCTGCGCCCATGGGTTTGAAGCTAGACCAAACAGACCAGCCACTGACTCTCCAAAACCCAACACAAATAATGCACAACCAACAGCCTGAAACAAATCACAGTTAACTTTAGCATTGAATATGAACAATATTTTCTCAATTCTATGAATAAACACATAAGACTATAAGTTTTACTTTGGCAATACCAACTAATGTTATCAGACAAAAGAAACATCTACTATATTAAAACATCAGTTAATCTGAAGTTTCAAACACTTGGTTAATTACTCATACACAAAAAACTTCTTAAGAAATAAGCAGGGCGAATTTCAGAAATTGATGAGATACCACAATTCAATCTGACGTCTAGTGTTGTTTTCTTTGATGATGTTAGTTATACTATATTAATTACTTCTGTTTTGTAATTCCTGTATTGTGTTCTCCTACTATATTGCTGTATGCCATAGGTATGTGCATTTCACAGGATGAACCACATGCCTATGTATATCAATAGTCAAACATTAAGCAATATGAGTGAACTGTGTTATGTTATTATTTTAACATTTCAATTTTTAACACTGCAGATCATTAGGTTGATTAGTTTGGACCTTTCCTATTGTACTAGTTCTTAAGATTTGTGCGTCTGTTCTATTCACTGTTATTTTTAATTTTTAGTTTGAAAGTGAATTTTATATGTACTGTATACTTATAACAGTGCTTTCAGTATTTTCTGAATTATGATAAACCACTGTATTATCTATAATCTTAAGTACTTTACTATTTTACTTTACCGCAGACCTACAGAAATTTTATTTAGATTACTAGTATAAAGAAAAGCATTGTCCCTAAAAACTAAAATAGAATTTTTAGTTTGTGTTCCGAGTCGGTAGTGAGTTAATTATATTTAGTTAAGTAATGGACACGTCATGGACAATGAAATCCAAGAATATCCAAGAACTGTTAACAGCAGTTACAAAGATAAGCAATAAACGAAATTTATTAAGTGTATGTTAACTTTACTCTATCCACACTTTCAAAAAACAGACACATTATCCAAAAAAAACTTACAAAACAAGTAAATTTTAAGCTGATCATATGAACCGAAGGATTTCAATCTTCGGTCATGCAAAGTTTGGAGAATTTGGAGACTACATGCAAAGTTGGGAACATTTAATATCCAAACCGTCAAATATACAAACTTGTTGAAAAAGGAAAACTCACAAATACGAAAATACGATATAATTATTGTTGTTGTGCTGTCATATGCATGAAGCATACTGAACTTCTTTCCCCATTCATCGGTTTAATTTTATGTTAATTATTTAATGTACAGTACTATCAATTCATATTACTGAAAAGGAAAAAACAGAGTACAGTAATTTTTTGAAATACAGCAATAATTCATGAACATATAGACAGGAAATGAACAAACGATAATATGAATCAGCAATGGTAAGATGAGACATATTGGTAGTACAGTATTCGAAGATATAATGAATTATCGCCATAATATTTACTTTTTTTTTAATTTAACAGCAGCCATGAAACATTCAAACCAAACTGAACCGAATGTGATCAGTATCGTGGGTGCCAGTACCGTGATCAGTAGTGCGAGTTATAGTTTGTGACTTGTGAAGTGCAGTTGTTTGTGTTTCGTAGCTTTTATTTATTGGTGTTTCAACTTTGTTACTCTAACAGCCATGGCATCAGCTGTACCTGTTAAAAGGAAACGTAATGTTTTAACCTTAGAAACGAAAATTAAAATTTTGAACAGACTTTCAAAGGGGGAAAGTGGGACGTCCTTAGCTAAATAGTATAATGTTGGAAAGGCCACCAAAAGTGATATAACATCTAATAAAGAAGTCATCTTAATACACGTTTCAAAACTCGATTCTGTTGACAGTTCGAAACAAAGAAAAACTTTAGGAATGGCTGACGATACCTCCCTAGAAAATGCAGTTTATTTATGGTTCATTCAGAAGCTTAATTGAGGCGAACAATATCAGGGCTTTTACTATGCGAGAACGCACTTGATCTGAATAAAAAGTTAGGCGGTCCTTCTGATTTTAAAGCAAGCTCTGGGTGGTTAAAAAATTTTCAAATCACAACACTGTATTAGACAATTGTGTATTCAAGGAGAAATTTTATCTAATGACTGTAGTGCAGTTGAACCTTTTAAAAATAAATTTCTCAATTTAGTAGAAAATCATGGATATTCTAGGGATGATGTATGTAACGCTGATGAGACAGGTATAAATTGGAAGTTGTTGCCTCGAAAGTCTCTGGCATCAAAACGCAAAACAACAGCTCAGTAAAGAGAGAATTAAGGCTATGGTTTGCGCTAATGCAAGTGGGACACATTCCTTCCTATTGCTTATTATTGGAAAAAGCCCGATTGCTTTAAAATATTACCCGTCTTCCAGTCAGGGGCGGATTTACCATTTTGCCACCCGTAGGCAGTATAAATTTGCCACCCTCTCACAAATCTCTGTGGTGGGGGGTGGATTTACGGGTTTAAATCAATCCTTCATATTTCAGTTATCCTAAAATTTGTTCTTTATATAATATTTTCTTCTCGATTTTTTTTAATACATTTCTATACAACAATTTAAATAAGGTACTAGGAAGAGTTCAATAAGATATTAAATTACTATAGTCATGTTTATTCTAAAATATTTTAACTGAAGTTAAAACATAGCAATTTAATACAATTTTGTATCCAAGATGGTAAAAAATTAAAAAGATAAAGAGAGCTGTAACAACAGTCTTTAAAATAATTTTTAAACTTTACGTCGTGATTTTTTATGGGCAAAATTATTATTAATATCTGTCAGGTCCATCTTCTTTAATAACTCTCCTTCAACTGACAATATAGCCAAAGAATTCAAACGATCTTCTCCCATGTTTGTGCGTAGATAATGCTTTACTCTTTTGAGCTACGAGAATGCTTGATCAGCTGAGCAGTTTGAGGCCGGTGTACATACAAACATCCAGAGAGCAATGTCCACATTGGGATAGACAGACTGGAGCCCATCCTTCCGTATTAGGTGCCAGAGCTTCACAGGT
This sequence comes from Magicicada septendecula, assembly GCA_034769895.1. NCBI lineage: Eukaryota > Metazoa > Arthropoda > Insecta > Hemiptera > Cicadidae > Magicicada > Magicicada septendecula. The sequence goes on from CM068375.1 coordinate 264,172,313, forward strand.
GTAGACCTCTTATTTCCCTCCTCGGCAGGACGAAGCTCAATTGGCATAGGAGTTGAGCAGGTTGAATCTGTTGACCTTTTCCTTTTCATCCTCTTCCTGTCTTTCTCAGGGTCAAAGTAATCTAACATGACTGTTTGTAGGTAACATTTAAAATGTAAAACTTCGTCACAGACCGATTCCTCTAAATCATCAGGATACAGTTTTATGAGGTGCTCTCCTACTTTCCTCAAGTTGTCATGATTTAATTTATCAATTTTACTTTGTTATATTATTTTATTACTGACCAATAAATCTTACTATGTAATATCAATAATTTTATTCAACTTTTGTTCCGGGTGCCATCATTACAAGCAATGAAATTTTACTTACCTTAAGGCCAGAATTCGTTTAAGTGAAACTCGAAGTAGCAGAATGTGTTATTTGAAATAATAACTCTTGCTTGAAATGTTTACCAAATGACATTGCCTTTTAATAACATCTTTAATTACACAACATGTGATTCTATCGTGCGAAATACGCACGCTTCTATACACCCAATAGGTGTTACGTCATGAGACGCCATTACAGTAAGTCAAAAATTCCCTTAAACATTTCATTTGCCCTCCAAAATACATAATATTAAAATGTTACAATGTTAAACATGTATATATATATATATATGTATAAATTTACATATAACTTGTCACAACCCAGCACTTGTTAATAATATCTGATCATCCACTCTTTTTCTCTCTCTCTCTCACTCTCTGGTATAATTATTATGAGCTCATTATAAAAAGTTAGTTTTGTTATTTTAATGAATTTTGGTCATTTATAATTTTGAATATTAAAATTTGTTGTAGCCAATGGTACTTAGCTGCACTTTTGTGTTTCGGGCATCGAACACCTCGAATTCTTTGATTCTGGACTGTCACATCACTTTTGCGAGATTTTTTGGCATCGCTTCGTGAATTACACTCTGCCGATGTTCTAACTCAAAATTAGTTAATGTACCACTGTTATTAATACACTTTTGGTGGTGTAATACCACCCTTAGTGAATACGCCGGCCGGCACGGCTCACTGTCTGGACGGAATGACACTGTTTCACCACTGTGTATTGCAGAGGTGGGGCAACAACGACGTCACTGGTTCTTTGTTCAACAGCCCAGCCTAGTTGAATACAATGCGCTTTGCATTCTTTCGTCTGACGTAATCATGGGTTGGTCTTGTTTACTTGTTATCGTGACAAACAGTTTTTTGTTACATTTGTAATTTTCCACTGAATTCGACCCAAATCCTGTTAACTTAATATTGCGTTGTTGACTATTCTCACCAAAACTCTTATAGGGAATACAAAATAAAATTATTATTATTAAAAATTGTTATAAAATAAAAATACAATAATTATGTTTGGAACCATAGGTTTACAAATTTATTAGGGTACCAGAATTGTACCGTCACAACTTACAATATTGAATGTTTGGTTTAATTCAACACATTCATTCCTCCGTTTTTTCCAGTTCAGACTTTAGATTGTCGATAATAATAATGAACACATTTACTCTTAGGTTATCTCGAGGACTAAAAACCACTTCTTCTTCAGCATTACCCCTTCCACATGGTTCATCATCGTGCTTTTTTCTCTTGATCCGATGCTTGTCCTCTTTGTATACCATTATTTTTTATAGTTCCTGAGCCTTTTTTTTTCAAAGTAATCGTAGTGATTATGTATTGACTCGAGGAGTTTGATCAACGAGTCATACAACTGTACCACAGATCTCACGTCAATGTCAATACTTTGTAATTTCTTATTTGTGTCATTGAGTCTTTGAAGTATGAAACCCCATAATTATGTCATGAAGGCAATTTCTAGGCTGTTTGTTTTTGTAATTAGACCCCATGCCTCAGCATGAGTGACAGGTTTCTGCGTCATATCTTGTTCAAATGATTGCAAAGTATGAAGAATATTTTGCCAGTTATTTCACAGTGCTTGCCAAGCGTTATCTCGTGGAGACCATCATGCAGAGCTGAGGTTCTTCAGTGTAGAACGTTGGTGTTGAAGTTCTGGTTCATCTGTGACAGACACTGCGTTTTGAAGTATTTACCACCTGCTGGTAGACAAACTGAAAAAGTTGTACAATTATTAAAAAAAAAAATTACAGCCCACATCACAACATTCAGCTACATGTGTTCCCACAAGATTGAGTGAGTGAGCAGAATAAGGAATAAACTCAGCGTGACTATTTAGTTCTTTGATAAGGGTTTGGAGACCTGAATATACTCCAGACATCTTACTCGCATTGTCATAAAACTGTCCCTGACAATTTTTAATGTCCAAGTCATGAGAGTTAAGTATTTTACAAACAGCATCAAACATTTCTACTACTTTGTGGCCTGTATTGGGAAGAAATGTCAGAAACCTCTCAACAGATGAATTATCTTCTTTAACATACCTGATAACTATAGCTAGTTGGCCTGTATGTGAAAGGTCAAGTGTAGAATCAACAATTAGTGAAAAGTACTTGGCTTTTTTAATTTCAGAAATAATTTCGTCTGTAACTGCCTTAGCTATGATAAATAAAAATTCTTCAGTAATCGTTGATGATGAATAAGAAGTTTTACCACTCCCAGGGTGGGCAAACTTGGCTATAAGAGAAGCAAGGAACGTATCAAACTCTGCTATGGCTTCAAGTAATATCATATAGTTGCCACTGCGACTACCTCCAAACTTTTCTTCGTGTCCATATAATGACACAGTGCATGATGCTAATGCTTTGAGTACAACAACAACACGAAGAACATTCTTTCGATAATTAGTTTTTACTTCCAACTGTTCTGCCAACTCTTTGTTTATGAACCCTGTTAAACGCCCTCTTTCATTAAGTGTGGCAACACTGTTCCTATGGTTTATAGAATTTTTGTGCTCTTTAAGTTTAGAAAAACCGTTCTTCCAGTCATTAAACCCTCCTGCAAAAAACTTTGTTGGTAGAGCTGTTTACCTTGAAAACAGTAAACAGACACCACAAAAAAGACAACCAGTGCTTTCAGAATAAACTAGCCAGGTTCGAGGTAATGCTTCACCATTATCAAGTCTACGCTGAAGCATATTTGAGGTAAGGTATCTAACTGTGCCATCACTATATTCCCTCTTTGATTTTTTTAAAGTCCGCACTAGTGTTCTGTTTAAATTCAAATTTTGCTACATAATCGCGTCTACCCTTGTTCACTTGCCAATTAATAGGATCAGAATCTCTAAGACCTTCCCTACCTGATTTGATGATACTGCATCATGATTTTTGACTTGAACTGGCTCTTCATTCTTCAAAAATGAAGTTTCCTCCACAACGGACCTCTCTGGCTGAACACTGTGAACAGTATCTTCACCTTCACTACTATCACAGTTATTGTCGGTATCACTAGAATGTCTCAATTCCTTAAATATTAGGCTTGCCTCGGTTTCTGAAACCAACCCACAATTCGGTATTACATGGACAAATCAACATTTAGTCTCAATTTGATCTGGATTGCCCACAACTAAAATCTCTCGATGATCACTTTCAGTAGTTTTTTCACTAGCACTGTTGATACTAGTGGTATTGACACCACTAAACTTCAAATCAGAATTTCCACATGCTTGGGGTTGCACATCACTGACACTACATGATTTGAATAAACTATCAATTTTACAGGTTTTATTTATAATAGTTTCCACTTTTTACGATAAATATTAGTATAAATACCAACCAATAATAAACCATGTGCACATAAGCAACTGTTAATGTTACTCCCGATGTTTTGTCTGTAATCTGAATCAACGAAATAAAGAAAAATAAGTGAAGGAAAATGTATTAATAAGTAGACAAAGACAAGTAGAGAGTAGTGGGGTAAAGAAAAAGTGATAAGACGACTCTCACTTTATGCAGAAGTACGTACCACACCAAAAATTTATGCGGTGCTGGTCAGGGTTGGGTACGAAATTATGCTACGCTCACAGTTTATGACTGTTACCAGCTAGTGACAGCTATTGACTCTTAGTGAGTGTAATTTACTCACGTCAAATTACAGAGTTGGTAAAAGATGTTCAAAATCTGAATGTAAACAAATTAATAGTTAAATAATTAACTAACACACGTGAATTATCACATAGATAATGCATGTAGATGTAATTATGAAAAACGATGTACTTCATATACATCAGAAATAAATGACGAAGTATTCTCTTTATGTAATAAGCCTAGTTACTAAACAATATTTTTACAAGTTTCTTTTCATATTGGGATAAAATAAATGAAGCGGCATTTGAAACATGTCTTAGGTATAAAAACAACATACCGGCCATCAAATTTCACCATTCCAAAATTTTCCGCCCATCAAATTTTGTCGCCCGTAGGCAGTTGCCTACTTTGCCTATGCATAAATCCACCTCTGCTTCCAGTGCAGTGTAAAGCACAAAAAAGTTCTTGGACGAGCTCTGAAATATTTACAAACTGGTTTACTAATGACTTAATTCCAAATGGTAAAAACAATCGTAAAGAAAGAGGCAAGACGGGTAAAGTTTTGCTAAATTATAGACAATGCTCCAATGCATCCTCCAGCTGAAACATTAAACAAAACAGACGATGACTTTGAGGTCATGTTTCTTCCACCGAATGTCACGGCACTTCTTCAATCCATGGATTAAGGAGTCATTGAGAAGCTTAAAAAAATATATAGAAAGCAAATATTACAGTGCCTTCTTCTGGCTGATGACGATGCAGAAAGCATTGTAGCTTTTTCAAAGAAGCTCAGCTTAAAAGACAGTTGCTACATGCTAGCTGATTCATTGCACTCACTCACGGAACAAAATTTAAAAAATGCTTGGACAAAACTTTGGCTAGTTAAAGAAGACCCTAAAGAAATTGAGGTAAGCAATAATAAGTCAGAACGAACAAATAATAAATGAAATTACACGTTTGTGTAAGTCGATCCCTGGGTTTGAAGAGTCCGAAGGTGATGCAAGAGAATGGGTAGCAAGTGACAAAGATAATACAGAATTAAATGATGAAGAGATTGTTAACATTGCCAAAAGTACCGCAGCTGCTGAGTACAATGTGAACACAGGCAGTGACGAAGATGGCACTGCTGAGGCACTTTACGCCATGGAAACCTCAAATCATGGTTTGGAAAACAGCCTGAATGCAGTCATATTAAAAACTTATTTTATTAAAAGAGTTGAAAGATCTAGCCACAAAGGAAACATGTACAAAAATTACCCAACAAAAAATAAGCGATTTTTTACATCCCACCTAAGTTACTCGAAGGCCTATTATGTCTACACATAAAACCTATAAATACATTTCTAAAACATTTTGTTATTGTACTAAATGTTTCACTATAATTTTTATTTATTGTGCAGTTTAAAAATCTACGTACTTGAAATACACGATTACAAAAACGGTAAGTACAATATTTAATACATACAGTAAGTACATTTTAATACAGTATTGTAAACATTATATCCAGCCTACCCCATATTGTCATGTATTGTATTACAACTTTGTGTGTGTGTTCAAATATCTGAACTTTCATACATCCGAACTACCCTCGGTCCCAATTAGTTTGGATAACTGATGCTCTACTGTATTTTATTTGTTAACACAAATGTTCTCTCCATTTTACAATGAGACACTCTCAGTGGTTCAACTGATTTAGTATATTCTAAATCTGTTTCAGGAATTATTTCTTTCCCAACTGATTTATGCAGAAGTCAATATACAAGTATAGCGTGAAAAGTTCCATGCATAAATATGACAACACTGTTTTGGATTCATTTTTGGATTTATTTCTCAACATAATCTCCATTTAGCTCTATACACTTTTTCCAAAGATGTTCTAAATTGGTTATGAGAGAATCATAAGCAAATTGTCAAGGTCCTCAAAATAGCCATTTACAGCATCGCTGACTTGATTGTTGTCAGTAAATCTTTTTCCACCAAGCTATTTTGTGAGGTTGGGAAAGAGGTAGAAATTGCTGGGGGCTAAATCAGGTGAGTATGGTGGGTGAGGAAACAATCTGAACTTTGATTCTTTGGTTTTTAGCAATCACAACAATTGGCGTGTTAGACGGTACACATTGTTTTGGTGAACCGAAAGTTTTTTTTCTAACTGTGGCTGTTTTTTCTTAATTTCATTGTTTAAAAGGTGCAGCAGTTTTGCACAATACTCAACACTGATTGTTTTCCCCATTTTAAGGCAGTCAATGAAGATTACTCCATGTGCATTCCAAAAAACAGTCACCATAACTGGTCAAACTTTGAACCTATGTGAACTTTGTATTGTAAAATGCTGCATTGGGGTGCGTGTAGTGACGTCACGTTTTTCCCTGCTATCTGCTGCCAGTCTTGAGATAGGCTGACAGCAGTCAAAATTAAATCAGTTCCTTGCAAGACTCCGTACAGGCAACACGCCTTGTTCGCCAGCCGCAGCTACATAAAGTTTTTCAATAATAGTTTTTTAATACTAATAGCATGATCACCATGATACAATTTACTTAGAGACGATCTCGGCTAATACATATTGTCATGTACACCAACATTTTATTTCTATCTTAATTCTCCGGCACTTATGCCACGTTAAAAACTGCACACGCCAGCAATTATGTCTCTTTAACTTTCAATAAACAATTATTTCCAGAAACAAATACAGTCCACTTCATTATTTCATTTCACACCAGCACCACAATAAGTGTTCTAAGATCAACTCAAGAGTCTTCGAGAGCTTCTAAGACGCAACATTTTTGGTCCTCATGGGACGGATATCACATTTTGGTCCACTGCGACCGCATCAACATTTCATTTAATGGGCCCAAACGGCGTTTGGTTCAAGCCCCAACATTTTCAGCTTCAGATTGCTGGCAGTTGCGTGCCTCCATTATTCTAAAAATTACTTCATAATCAACACTGCAAGATTCTGCAGAGCAGCAACTCAGAGACAACAAGACACGGCAGGGCAGCATCATTTATTTTACAACGACGAAGTTCCACAACTTTAAAATTATGGAGAGCTACAACTTCAAGCATCATCTGACCGGTAGAGACAAGAGGTGCAACAACTTCTAACAGGATCGAACAGCGGGATCGAAGCCAGCTTCAGCACGCAGGGATTCAACATCCACGTGATTATAAACTTTCATTTTTTATAATTTTTTCTGTATAATTGATGGGTACAGCAAACTAAGTAATATTTTTTGAGCAGATTCAATAACATTTAATGATTCATTCATCATTAATGATTTTTACATAGACAAATATTATTATCAAGTGGCCACAAACTTGTATTTTATCTAGATTTTCATATGTACATATGTACACAAATTTTCATTTACCGAGCTGTACAATAACGTATTAAGAAATTTAAGTGACGTGATAGGGCTATAAGTGTATTATCATTTTGAATAATTCATGTTTTCAGTAGCTTTCATAACTATTTTTTAAGCAAATGAAATAACTATTATAGTAAGTCATATATTAAGGTGTACACAGATCACTGGCTCCTGCATCATATCAGATTTTAGCAAATTATTTAAAATTACAACAATTGTTCACCTGCTCTACGTTTAACTATCGTTTTAAAACCACATTTTACATTTCGGTCATGGCTGATGTGAAGGCATTAATTAAGAAATGGGGCACAATTAAGGCGTTGATATCCCGTGTGAATACTTTCGCTGACAATTTCGATCCGGATATAAGCGATCACCATGCACTAAAAATTAAACTCCGCCATTTGATGGAATTGTCAGTGAAGTATGACGAAATTCAGACTCAGATTGAGGCTGATGATTCCGATTTCGCATCAGTCAGTGACAGAGTTCAAACAGAGGATGATCTCTGTAATATAGAGTCCAAATTACATCATTTATTAGAGCAAGTAGAGGAGGTGAACAGGAAGTCATTAATCCAGGCTGAAGTCACGCCAATTAAAACCCCCCCTATACAGTTAGAGCTGATTAAACTGCCTGCTTCTCAGGCAGCATTATTGATTGGCAACATTATTATACTTTGTTTGTGGAATTAGTACACGTCAGAACTGACCTGACGGACATTCAGAAGTTGCACTATTTGCACTCGTCATTAAGGGACGAGGTGTTAACTGTAATAAAATCTCTTCCAATCACCCATGAAAATTATGTGGTAGCTATTGATCTATTAAGAGCCAGGTACGACAGCAAATTAATTGTTTCAGCATATCACATAGGGAATGTCCTGGGAGTGAAGTCCATTCAACAAGAGTCCAGGGTTAGCATTTCTAAAAATTCATTAACGAGATCACCGCGAATATAAATGCCTTAAATTCGTTAAACTTAACGGTAAATACATTTGAAATTATTTTCGTTCAGTACTTAACGCAAAAACTTGATAATCACACATGTCGGCTCTGGAAAGAAAGCTTGTCGGACGAACGATTTCCTAATTTCAGTAATTTTATCAAATTTTGAAATAACAGAAGACAGTTATTGCAAAATGTCGACGGGGTGACTAATTCAGTAAGCAAGATACACGTTAGCGATAAGACTCCTTATCGCAAAGCGATTAAACCGGTTAATATTACTAGGTCGACATTCCATTCTCATATCGGCAATAACGTATGTCAGCTGTGTCGTGGTAAACACCGCCTTGCTGAGTGTCCACAATTTGTACCTGTCTCTCCCCTGGAACGAAAAAATATTCTAATTAAAAATAAACTCTGCTTAAATTGTATGCATCCAGGCCATGATCTCACGCACTGTCCTTCCAAATTTGCCTGCAGAACGTGTGCCAAGCGCCACCACACAATGATCCATATATCAGGCAATAACGCTTCGTGCAGCAACAACCAATTTTCATTAAAACTACAAACGAACAAATCCATATTATTATCCACTGCTGTCTGCATGACAACTGACCATGCAGGTACGAAGCACCCAGTTAGGATTTTATTGGACTCAGGATCGCAAGCTAACTTTTGCACCATGAATTTCGCACGTCGCATGGGTCTAAAATTAATTAAATCTCAATTACCCATCACCGGTATAAATAGTTCATTATCTCAAGCTTACTTCAGTACCAGGGTAAGGTTGCATTCATGCTATAAGACTTTTAATTTAAACATACATTGCGCTGTGCTTCCCAGTATCACAAATAATCTCCCTGCGGAATCATTTGATATCTCATCCCTAAACTTACCAAAAGGCATATTCCTAGCTTACCCGCAGCTGAACTTTTCTTCGCAAATCGACATATTGCTCGGTGCTCAGTATTACTTACAATTAATTGAACCTGTCAAATTTATCCGTAGCCCACATTTTCCTATAATACAGGAGACAAAATTAGGATTCATTCTCGCAGGTAACTTGCCATTTAATGTTGACATGACAAAACCTGTCTCATCATTCATGATATGTGAAGATAATAATGCCATTTCCTTGCAGCTAAAGGACTTTTGGAAGTTAGAGGACATTGCTATTCATGCTCCCTCCGGTGAGGACTCGGAATGCGAAAATCATTTTGTATCTAATACTGTCCGTAATAATAATGGCAGATTTGTGGTATCCCTACCACGCAGGTTACACAATTGTCATTTAGGCGATTCTCTCTCCGGCACTATTCGCAGGTTTCAATCACTGGAACTCAAGTTCAAGCAGAACCCTGCCCTTCACAAAGACTATAGCGCATTCATGCATGATTATTTAACTCTTGGTCACATGTCTTTACTTGATGCGTACGATTTGTGGACAAGTCAGACACCTTTTACTTGCCGCACCATTCAGTTTTTAAAGGCTCTAGCATAACTACCAAATTGCGAGTTGTTTTCGATGGCTCTGCCAAAACGACAAATAATTTGTCCTTGAACAACACACTGTTGGTTGGTCCCACGGTCCAACAGGATCTGTTCTCTATCATGGCTCGATTTCGCACTCACCGATATGTCCTCATTTCGGACATTGAGAAGATGTATCGGCAAATTTTAGTCAATCCGAAGGATTCCAATTTGCAGCGTATTGTTTGGCGCGACGCCCCCCATAGGGAACTCCAGCATTACGCCTTGAGGACAGTCACATATGGGACTGCAAGTGCGTCATTTCTTGCTACAAGATGTCTGGCTCAAATAGCCCAGGAAAATAAAACTAAACATCCTATAGCTTGTGCAGCCATCGCGAACGATTTTTATGTGGACGATCTTATGACCCGTTCAGACAACCTGCACATACTATCCAAAATGAAATTCGACATCACCGATTTATTAAGCCAATACGGTTTTACCTTGCACAAATGGTTCTCCAATGATCAGACCATTATTGCCTCGCACGCTCATTCTTCCCACGACTTTAGCAAAAATCAAACTGTGCGTACGTTGGGTGTTCAATGGAACATTGACGAAGATAGTTTCGTATTAACTTCCAAAGGCCTGTCCACGTAGAGGTATTCAACAAGAGAAGTGTATTATCAATTATCGCAGGAATTTACGACCCTTTGGGACTCATTGGCCCGGTTACATTCTGGTGTAAGCATTTTTGGCAGCGATTGTGGTTAACGGGTACAAGTTGGGACGAACCCTTATCAGATTCATTATCTAATCAGTGGTTAGAACTTTATTCTCAGCTGGTTTCAGACACTTACTTTAAAATTTCAAGGTCTGTAAAGAGTTTAAACAATTCACAAATCATTTCATTCCAGCTCCATGGCTTTGCCGACGCGTCAGCTAAGGGTTACGTGTGTTGTATTTATGTGCGTACGGTCTATTCAAACTACGCCATCTCATCAAACCTGTTATGTTCTAAATCTAGAGTCGCTCCCTTGTAGCAGATAACATTACCCAGACTTGAACTTTGCGCCTGTCTATTGTTGGCTCAGTTAGCTTCCAAGGTTATAGACGCCGTGAATTACAAATTCGACGAATTATATTTTTACTCGGACTCAATGATAGCCTTACACTGGATCCACCAGCAATCTTCCAGATGGAAGGTATTTGTCGCCAACCGTGTTGCGGAGATACAGCGTCTCACTACAAGGAGTACTGTCATGTCTCATCACTGGACAACCCTGCCGACATTTTATCGCGTGGTTGCCTCCCTCGGATTTTACACAGTCACCCACAATGGTGGCATGGTCCATCCTGGTTGTCCCATGAGTCGTCATCATGGCCTATCTGCGCCTTCGATGCCCATTCACCCTGCACTCATCCCGATCTTGAGCAGGAACAACGGAAACAGGTCCAAACCTCATTGATTGTCGATTCATCCACATCTAGTTATTTTGAAAACTACTCATCGCTTTCAAAACTCCTTCATGTGTTTTCGTATTGCCGTCGATTCATTCGGAACTCTAGGCTTCCCACAGTGGACAGGAACACTTCCTTTTTAACCTCCCATGAGTTACATGGTACACTTTTGGTTTTTATTCGCCAGTCCCAAAAGTCGCACTTTGGCATTGAAATCAAGGAGCTTGAGGCGCAACGCTGCATCCCTAATAATAGTAAAATTCTTTCACTTAACCCCTTTCTGGACAAGACAGGAATATTACGCGTAGGAGGACGCCTTCAGAACTCCCAGCTTAACTACGAGAGCAAACACCAAATCATACTACACCCACACTCTCATCTCAGCAAATTAATTATACAAAGCGAGCACATTCGTTTATTACACTCTGGTGTATAAGTGACTCAGTTCTTTCTACGACAGAAATATTGGATAATTAATGACAAATCTTATATACGTTCAGTAATACATAAATGTATCACCTGTTTTAGATTCTGTGCTAGGGGCGCAAACCAATTATTAGGACAATTACCCCCTTCTCGGGTTACGCCTGCTAAGCCATTTTCCCAATCTGCAGTCGACTATGCCGGTCCGGTATTTGTACGTCATGGCGAGCAGCAGTGTTCAAAATCAACGTCAAAGGCTTATATTGCTTTATTTATATGCATGACCACTAAGGCCATTCACCTGGAACTAGTCTCAGATCTGACTTCAGGCACCTTTATAGCAGCCTTAAACGGTTTATAGCGCATAAAGGTATCCCTGATCAGATATTCTCCGACAATGGAACAAATTTTCGTAGTGCAAGTAGCACACTTCACGAATTACTCAAACTTTTGCAGTCTAAGGGTTTTGAGCAGTCCGTCCAGGATTTTACCAGTGCCCAAGGCATTAATTGGTCCTTTATTCCTCCCTCAGCACCGCATTTCAGCGGCCTGTGGGAAAGAAGAGTCAAGAGCGTCAAGTTTCATTTGCGGCGCGTGGTAGGCGGAACCATTCTTACTTTTGAGGAGTATTACACTATCTTAACTCAGATAGAGGCCTGCCTTAACTCACGCCCTTTGTTCGCCATCTCCAATGACTCTAGGGACTCCGAACCTTTAACGCCAGCTCATTTCCTGGTTGGTTCTCCGCTCACTGCACTCCCGGAACCTGACTATTCCCAAGTCAATATTAGTCGTTTGGGCAGATGGCAGCTGCTCCAAAGATTCACCCAATCCATTTGGAACAGGTGGTCACAAGATTACTTGCACCAGTTGCAACAGCGCAACAAATGGCCCATCACGTCTAAAAATTTGTCTCCCGGACAACTCGTCCTTATTCTTGATGACAGTTCCCCCCCCCACTGCAGTGGAAACGCGGGGTAGTCACGAACGTCTATTCGGGTCAGGATTCAATAGTGCGCGTTGCGGATGTTTGCACCACTAATGGTATTCTACATCGACCCATTCATAAATTATGCCCACTTCCGGTGGCATTAGACTAGCCGCATGAGCATCATGCGACACGTATCAGTAATGTGAACTTTATCGCATTATCGTGCTTCAAGCCCGGGACATTCCCGGGGCGATAACATGATTTACATTGTTATGATTACTACATTATTATTATGTATATTGCATTATTGTGTATCACTATCATGTTTTTGGTATTTTTTGGGGGGGGGGTTATTGTTATAATATTATGCATATCAATTATTATGTTTTTCACTATTGTATTTACTCTATGGTTATGTATTTTTGGATTTTTTGGGGATTGTTATTCCAATGTCATGCATGTAAATTATTATGTTCTTGTCATTGTATTATTACCTGTTACAGATTATTGAATCTTTTGTGATCATTATCTTATTATTATGTACTGCCAACTATTATGTTTGCCTGATTATTGTATTATCATGTATCATTACCATGCTATTATGTATTATAGAATTTTACTATCATTGTTCTATTATTATGTAACGTAAATCATTAAGTATTATGTATCCTTACATGAAACTGGTATGTTAATCATATTGTTACTATTAATTTTTCTGGGTGTCATTGATCTATTGTTATACACGTCAATTGTTATGTCGTTGTTGTTGTATTGGCAGTTGTTATTTATTATTGAATTTGTTATCATGTAATGTCAATTACCATGTACTATTCACAATTACTTAAGTTGCAAAATCGCCCCGATTTTGTGCGGTAGTATGGTCAAACTTTGAACCTATGTGAACTTTGTATTGTAAAATGCTGCATTGCGGTGCGTGTAGTGATGTCACGTTTTGACTGCTATCTGCTGCCGGTCTTGAGATAGGCTGACAGCAGTCAAAATTAAATCAGTTCCTTGCAAGACTCCGTACAGGCAACACGCCTTGTTCGCCAGCCGCGGCTACATAAAGTTTTTCAATATTTTAATACTAATAGCATGATCACCATGCTACAATTTACTTAGACGATCTTGGCTAATACATATTCTCATGTATGCCAACATTTTATTTCTATCTTAATTCTCCGGCACTTATGCCATGTTAAAAACTGCACGCGCCAGCAATTATGTCTCTTTAACTTTCAATAAACAATTATTTCCAGAAACAAATACAGTCAACTTCATTATTTCATTTCACACCAGCACCACAATAAGCATTCTAAGATCAACTCAAGAGTCTTCGAGAGCTTCTAAGACGCAACAATAACCTTACCAGCACAAGGAATTGCCTTTGCCACCTTTGGAGTTGGTTCACCTTTCGTGCTGCATTGTTTTGACTATTGTTTGGCCTCAGGAGTGTTGTGGTGGACTCAAATCACATTGACAGTTATGAATCAACACAAAAATTTTGTTGAATTGTGCATGTAGAGTCCCAAACAACTGGTTGAAACATCGTTTTGACACTTTTAAGATATTGCACGCACGTTCCTTGATATACCAACAGTCTCTGGTAGCTCACTCACTTTCATTCTACAGTCTGCCAAAACGATTCTGTGTATTTTTTCTGGCATAATCACTTCAATGAAATGATTTCATGACATGTGGGTTGTTAGTTATGCTTGTTGGATCCATTCAAGAAACCAGCACTTAACCATTGTATTCAATGGAGAAGAATCCCCAAATAATGAATCCAGTTCCTTTTTTAATGGTTACAGTTAACCCTTTCAAACAAAGTATTTAATCACAGACATTTCCAATCTGTCCACAGTTAAAACAATGCTTGAGGCACTTATTGCCATTGAGTGTCAAACTAACAATAAACAACTCACTGACGTAAAAGCTTGAAACTAAGCCTACAAAAGATGAAATCGTGCAACATGATCAAAATAATGAGCAAGGTGAAGCTATCTGTGTCAGGCCCAGAACTTTTCACCATACCCTTGTAGCTATAGGGCCAAAGTTTGGAAAAGATTTGTTTTACAACAAACATTCTAGTAGTACTGTAGCAGTAGTGTAACTCCACATTTGTTAAACATACTCATATTTCTCATGCTATATAACAGATTTATATTAGATTAATAATACAATTTAATTTAAAAAAATTTAATACATTTATTATTGAATTTCTTAGTGTAATAAAAATGGATATGTAAAAATTATGATACAATTTATTACCTGAACTTGTCTTAATTTTAGAAGGGGACCTAACTGACTTTTTTGTCTCATACACTTTTAAATACATCAGAACATATTTACTATTTTGGGAATACCAAGAATTATTCAAGTTGGCAAGCTGATCTGGCTACTTTCAACAGAATTATTAGCATATATATATATTTTTTAATTTCATTATATTACTAACCATAACCAGATAATGTTTGTGGCTCGTTAGTTCTCCTTAGAGAAACCAGTTATACTGAACTACTATTCACATAACTGATTGGGTGGGATTATAACTAAGGAAAAGTCCCAATCAGTTTGTTAAAAAAAATAATTAATTAAACAATTTAATAAATGATTTCTTGATTAGTATTACTTACATAAAATTTTGATGTGTTTTTAATACATCAATCCATTTAAATTACAGTTATTAATTATTTTTATGACATTGGTTTGGTATATGATAAAAGTGACAGAATTCTATACTTTTAAAATATTTTAAATGGTGTCAACATATGTTTCTATTTGTGTGCTACAGTAATATTTACTGCTATTGACAGTAATTTGATAAAAGCACAAACTGTCAGCACATACTTGTGCATGTAACAAGAACTTTCACCACTCATTACATCTCCACCAATTATTCACCTTCATGTGTGGTAGCTGACAACCAACATACAGGTACTAAATATCACTACTGTTTGACGACTCGGAACACTAAGTTTTTTATAAGTAGAATCGTAAATCAGAGGCCTTCTGATGAAGCCTTCTAAAGGTGAAAGCCGGTTTAGGCTGTAAGGTAAATCTTTACGATTTTACTTATAAAAAACTTAGTGTTCCGAGTCGTCAAACAGTAGTGATATTTAGTTGAGTAACGGACACGTCATGGACAACGAAATCCAAGAATTTAATACAGGTACTGTTTCTGATTTTCACATTTGAACATCAGTACCAGATGTCTCATATTTATGTAATACTAAAGTGCCAAGAATATTAGTTCTATAAATCTAGTAATGTCAAAACTTTAATGAAATGGACACACTGGGTGAGCTTTCTACAGTTCTCATGTTAAAAAAATGCTCAAAAGAATATTCACATTTTCTTTATTTTTAACATTACATGCGTATTCAAATTTTATAGGCAATTGTCTGAAGAACTGAAACTTCTCACTCACCAAACTGCTCTACAGTTCTTGTTACAGCCCTGCAACCATTTCATAATATAAAAAAACCTTATTACGCTGATGTAAAGAAAATCTCATTATACTGATCCCTCACAGAAAGGTCAGGTATGCCCTTAAACAACTACTCAAGTGTTTGTTCATAAACACTAAATCGAACTGCTATCTAATGCTACAGTTTTAAGTAAGTGTAAGATCCTTAAAAACACAGTAATAGGTACAGAAATTTATATAATAAATTCTTGTGAATCTCTTGTGAATTTATCTCAATTCAGACAAGTGAAATCATGTGATACACTGTATAAAAGCCTATAAAAGTTTTAAGTCATATTTGAAGAATTTTTTGAAAATAATTTTCTTTGTTCCAATTCAATTTTGTAAAATTCAAAATTTTCATTTTTACAGAAAAATGAAAATAAAAATTCATAAAAACAACTGTCTTGATCAGTTGAACTTCTTTGTCACAAAGAGCTTGGTAAGCTCCTCCAAGGTATGGAATATATGAGGTGTGTATTAAATACGGAGACTGAACAATAACATACCTTTATTTATGTGTATGACAATTCTAATGCTTGTTCCCTTCAATATAGTCCCCATCTGCACTTACACAACCCTACAGTCTTGCCTCCACTGGTTAAACATGTGCAGCAATCACTTTCTCACAGCTGTTTAAACACATCTGCCATTTCTTCTTTACTCCATCAGTGACTCAAAATGTATTCATTTAAGCAAAAATTTCTCTTAGGGAAAAGCAAAAATTCATGTGAGGGCAAATCTTGAGTATATGGAGGATATTCCATTGGTGTTATGTGTTTGTTGGTCAAAAACTGCTTCACAGAAACTGCTGTGTGAGCAGACACATTCTCATGGTGAAGAATGAAATCATTTTTCCACAGTTCTGATTTTTTTTTCTGACTCCTCTCAGGTTTGTCAAAACTTCTTATAATAACGCAGGTCACTGTTGTGGCTTCTTAAACACGTTCTTCCAAAATTATGCCCTTAACATTAAAAAAATTAGCGTAGCTTTGAATTTGGACTAACTTTGATGAGCTCTTTTCATTCTTGGTGATGATGGTATTTTCCAGTGTACTGATTGTCATTTCGTTTTAAGATCATACTGGAAAATCTACGTTTTGTCAAAAGTGATGATTTTTTGGAAAAGGTTGGGGTCAGCATCAAGTTGCTGCGGCATGTCAGCATAACTTTCCTTGCAGTATTCCTTTTGCTCTGGTATGAGAACCCGAGGGCCATCTTGGCACAAACTTTATTTCATGTTGTGATCTTCATGCAAAACTTTCCACTTAGTGTCTTTGTCAAACATGATCCTGAGAGGCAGATGGGTCAGATAAAAATAAAAAGCCATCTTTGTCAATGTTCATAGCTTAAATATTATTTGGACGATCAGTTGATGACTAATTTAGTTGTCAGTTGGACACACAGTAGAAAAATCTGACTAATTTTTTCTACATTTTCTTCAATTCTTGAAGTGGGACATCATCTAGGGCATTCGTTGTCTTCCACATTCTGATGGCCTTCACTGAATCTTTTGTACCACTCAAAAACACACGCACGAGACATGCAGTCTTCCTAATAAACCTCATCAATAAGCGTATGAAAACATTCCATTAGTGTTTGTTCGACTTTACTAAAAATTTCAAATTGACATGTTGCTCAACTCTTAGCATTATTCCAGTACATAACAGAAAACTCAAATGCATTAAACGATGACTCACAACCAACTGAATAGCCGAGAGCATTGATGTTTGTCATGCAGGTTCAGACATGTCCAACGTCTCTAGCAAAGACCTCACAATCAGTTCTCACCAACTGCTTCTGTTTGATTTCTTTCTTTCTTGAATAGTTGTTTATTCTTTATATAGATGTTACATTCCCATATAACATCTTTCATCACACAGTCAGTATATTGAAATATCAGATTCCACACTCAACAAATGTGTGACAGCACATTGACAGCCAATATTAAACAATTACTTAAAAAATGAACAGCACTTATAAGAAGATTAGCTCCAATGTTCTTTTTTAAAAACATAGTCATTTTAGAGCAAGATACATCAAACTGTTTGACTGACAGAGGGAATGCTTTGGGACTGGCCTCCACAGATTGTTTCTAGAGTTACTGTACAAGTGTGAATGAATTTTTTGAAGGTACCTTAAATGTAGGGTTTATCTGCACACAACTCAAAGTTTATCTTAAGAGGACTTAAGATATTAACAGAAAAATAATTTCCTTCTTATGGCTTACAAATCTGTCTTGTTTCTTTATCACTAGTGAACACTGTCACCCTAAACTACAATTTAAAAAACAGTGCTAAAATCTTACCATTCCTTTGTTTATAATTTTCTTTTTCCCACTCTTTCTAAAAGTAATTACTTGTATTTTGCAAAAACTGTTATACTTAGGTAAATTACGGTAATCAACATTTTTAATAAACAAAATAATTGTTGGATTTTGTTGTCCACGGCGTGTCTGTTGATTAACTAATTATAAGTATAAATTTAATTAGTAGCCTCTGACGAAGCTTGTAATAAGTGAAAACTGGTTCAGGCTATAAGGTAAATTTTTACATTTTTACCAATAAAAAACTTAGTGTTCCGAGTCAGTAGTAACAAAATAATGTTTTACTTCTAGAAACCTTCATGAAAAAGATTCATTTTATTAAACCTTAACTTTAAAATTGTTTGATGAATGAAAAATCTGAAGCTTTAAAGTAATTTATACTTGAAAATTACATGTTGAAACTTGATGAGTGCTGGTCTTCTTTCTTTCACTACTAAAGATTAAACAATGAAAATACTTTTATGTTGAACTCGGAATATGTAACAACAGTACCTGGCCAAATACCTGGTCTTCTTTCTTTCACTACTAAAGATTAAACGATGAAAATACTTTTATGATGCACTCGGAATATGTAACAACAATACCTGGCCAAATACATAGAGCAATCCAATGGCACCACCCAATCGTGAGCCTAGAACATGTGCCAATAAAAAGTAGACTCCACCACTTTCCATTCGACAACGCTCACATATGCCAATAGCTGATAAAACTGATATCATAGCAACACCAACTGAAACACACAATAAAATCATTTATTCAAATTTTTCACATACTGATTTTCTGCCAAAATAAAGTTTCCAGTTTTGTCAGGTCTTATAAAAATACATATAACATGGAGAAATACAACTTATAATTTTCTTAATACTAATCTTGTTTGGAATATAAAATAATCAATACATTATTTTTATAAAAAAATATAATTGTGTTCTTTGTAATAACAGTAACATATTACACTTGTGTATTTGTTCTTTATATAAATGTATTTATCAAATCCTATTTCTTTATCCACGCTTACCCAAAGCAAACATTTACATTTTTTTATTCTATTTTCTAATTATTGTATCTGTGTAAGACTTCCTCCTCCTCCTCCTCCTCCTCCTCCTCCTCCTCCTCCTCCTTCTTCTTCTTATTCTGCTTTGACATAGCCAGTACTGAACAAGAATTCCCTAGATTGATACATCTACCTCTCTTTTGTGTGATTTTCATAGTAGGTAGACCTGTCACTCTTTTCATTTCATCACACTACCTGGTTGTTTATTAACTCAGTTTAATCATCCCTCCCCGTCTTCAACTGAGGACCCTGGTATTCAATTACTGTCTTTAATCGTATAATGTGTCCTTTGCTTATCTACTGGCCTCAATTGTATTTATATTTAAAAAAATGTATTTATAACTAACCTCATACAGTACTGTATTAATTGTTAGTACTTCATCATAATCTTCTAAAACTCAAGTTTTGTACAAATGGTGGCAGATACTTTTTGTCTTAAATGTATTCTCTATTTTGTCAGAACATGCTATTCTCACAGGCTCGTGGTGAATTCAAAAAATATTCATTTGACTCTTCAATACTTTTTTCCTGCACAATAGGGCCATCTAAATATATTAATACATTCCACCTGTTAGAAATGTTTTATCTGACATTGTAAAATGTTTATTTGTAATAATGTTTGTTTAAATAAATATGAGTATTTTTTAAATATTTTGTTTCTTTACCTAAACATTAATTTAATTCTAATTTAGCCATCTTGATTTTAAGGTTTTTTTTAATCATCAAGTTTCATTAATACTTGCAGACATCCTACCACTTTACCCATGTTTAATAATATGCTGTTTTTTCTCCTCGTGAAATTTTCTTAATGTGCTGATAAATCTGTTTCATGCTTAACATAAATTATATTTTCAGAGCTCCTTGTATGATATAAGACTTTATACTTGAATATCTCCAACAGCTTTATTGGAAGTTTGATTTCATCTGATGATGAAATGTCTGTAAAGAGTTTTGGAATATAATGCTCCGCGACATATTTAATTGACACCAGACTGTACACAGCGACCTTGACTGCGTGACTCACACTCCCTACCGTCCCCTGCTGAAGCTCCCTGACCTGAGTTAGTTTGCTGTCAATCGAAGGGCTGTTGAAAAATAATCAACTGTGAGTAGCTGTGCTTTGTATTGAGGTTTCTCGTGATTTGGTTTTACAGTTTCGTTTGGCAATGAGTGAAAAAAGAAAATGTGTGGTTTTATCACTACAAGATAAGCTCAGTGCTATCAAGCGATTAGACCGCGGTGAAACTATTAAAAAAGTTGCAAGTGATTTAGCCGTTGGTGAAGTGACTGTCGGAGACTGGAGAAGAAAAAGGGTGCAAATTGAAGAGTGGGTGTCTCAATGAGCACTAATGACTGGGAACAAAGGTATACAAATTGTCTCAAAGAAGAGAAAAACAATGAAAAATAGCGAATATAAACAGACATCGAAGGCGTTGTTTTTTGTGGTTTCAACAGATGAGAGAGGAGGGAAGTCCCTTGTTGGTCCATTGTTACAATCCAAGGCATTCAATTCTTCAATCGGTTCAAAGATGGAGAAGAGGAATTTACAGCAAGCATCAGTTGGCTTGATCGATGGAAAAAGCAGTATGGCGTGAGGCAGTTAAATATTACAGGTGAAATATTGTCAGCTGACGGCAGTCCAGTAGATTCCTTTGTTGACAATCTAGACATCGTTAAAAAAAAAACATCTTGGCCTACAGCAAACTTATAACTGTGATGAAACGGGCCTGAATTTTAAAATGTTGCCCACCAAGACTCTTGCAGCCCAGCAAGAACAGCCAGCTCCTGGCTACAAAAGAAGCAAAGAAAGAGTGACGGTTTTGGCATGTGCAAATCAATCTGATGACCACAAGCTTAAACTCTTGCTAATAGGCAAATCAAAAAACCAAGAGTGTTCCAAAATGTGAATGTTGATGATCTTCCTGTTAAGTACACTAACCAAAAAACCGCATGGATGGATTCCTCAATTATCAAGTCATGGTTTCATGAACAGTTTGTGACGAGCGTAAAAAGATTTTGTGATGAAAATAATCTGCCCCATAAGGCACTCTTAATTTTGAACAACGCTCCCACTCATCCCGATAAGTGTGAATTGGTCAGTGTAGATGACATATGGGCCCTCTTTTTACCTCCCAATGTAATGTCCCTTATTCAGCCCCTAGATGAAGGGGTTTCGGAAAACTTGAAAAAACTACTGAAATAGACTACTGAGGCATTTGCTTAATGATTTAGAAATGGTAAAACAGTTGTTGAAAGTCTGAAACAAATTAACCTAAAAGATGTGATTTATTGCCTGGCAAAATCATGGGACAATGTGAAAGAATCTACTATTTTAAAAAGCTGGAAAAACATTTTGCCAAAATAGGTGCAAACCAGTTACTGAGGCAGTGACGAATTAAGACGTTAACAACTGGATGAATGACGATGAACAATGTGAACTATCCGAAGAGGCCATTGTAAATTTGATTACTCAAAATAAAAACAGTGACGATGAAGAAGATGACACTCCTACTGTGGACAATAAGATAAGCCATGCTGACAGCTTAAGTGCAATCGAGAGGGCATTGTTGTACGCCTAGCAACAAAAAGACACGTCACCAGCTGACGCTCTGGTCCTGCGGCATCTGCGCAATATGGTGCCAAAGAAGAGAGGCAGCGCCATCAAGCAAAAAACTGTTACAGAAATTATGAGATTTAATTGTTTAAGATTTTAACCTGACAAGAGCTGTACTGTTACTGTTTTTGCCGCTTAGTGTAATTAATAAAGAATTATGTAAGTCATAGAATCGGCTAAGTTTCTTATTTTTCCTTTTTTCCAATTTTTAAATGTTTTTGTGGCAAAGTGTCACTTACAATATGAAGTAATTACGTGTTTTACAGCAAATAGGTGCAATAAAAGAAAAGAGCTTATACTAATGTACTACCTTCGCATAGGATTTTGGTTTTTATAAGCTCCAATGTCTTGGGAACCAAAATACTACACCACGCAAAGCAAGACTAAATGTTGAATATTCATTAATATTAATTTGTTCGTTGTATGGTCAATTTCCACAACTAAACTCTCAAAACAAGGGATATTTCTAAATATTGTAATAATACGAGACTTTGCTCGAGTTTATTTTTATTTTATGCCCCTCTGTTGTGAGCGTCAATTTTGTAACAAAATATAAATTTTGTTTATTTTTTTTTTTACATATTATTTTATTTGTTTATTTATTTTATAAATTTTTAATTAATATTTTAGTTATATGTATGTATTTTTATTTCCTTTAATTATTGTTTTATTACCTTGATCACTGAGTATAAGCAGAATTATGTCTCTGCGTTAAATAGATTGTCTCCTGTCACAATCGATTAGCGATCTTTCTTTATACTAAGTGTGTTCTCCTTTAAAGTTGTTAAATTCTACCTTCTTTTTAGTCTATTTATCAAATATTATTTAAGATTCTTATATTTATATTAATTCAAATAAACAGAAGCAACAATTATAACATTCAATGATTTTTATTGATAAAAATATAAAATAATCGATTTTGAATTGACTAATTAATCGACTCGTTCTCAGGGCGAGTGAACTTATTATACAAATTATTAATATCAAGTCACAGGTTCTTTAAGCTGTTATTTTATAATAGTCAGAGAAAGGGCAAAGTCTGGAAAGTATAACACTTACAATTAAAAGCTTAATGATCTAAGAATACAAAGATATTATTTAATATATAATGGTTAGTAATATAAATTGTTGCGAACCAATCTTGTTCTGATGACGAAGCTGGCACCAGCTTGAAGTGAATTGTGGGAAGTCAAAACGGCCACTCCGTGCTGCACATGTTGTCGGCTGCCGGCTAAACGGAATCCTCTTCAAATAAATGTTCTGTTTAAGTTTTCCTCATCCCAGCAGTAGTGGTTAATTCCTCTGGTTATAGTGTAGTTGTCCTGGATCAGTGGTCAGTGATTCGTTTCAATAATCTGTGTTGAATAGTGTTTTTATTTCACTTTAGTCCATAAGGTCGATAATGGCAGATTTTATCACGGTATTCAGAATTATCGTTTATATGTGTTAAAATAGTTATTACACTTATTACTGTTCGGTATTGGTTTTCATCAATAGTTAAACTGGTTTGTTTCACTGAATCTATTGTTTATTTAAGTTTTTTCAAAATTCGTGAGTTTAAATTTTATAGGTTTGGTTTCTGTCAACCACCTTTTTCTGCTCTCGTTATATGTGAATTAATTGCGGGAGCTATCTCTGATGTGTCCTACTCAACGTATAACAATCAACTGTTTCTCTTTCTTCTTCATCCGAAACGTCCTGGCCCAATTAATATTAAAATGACATTGTTTTAAATCTCTGGCATTTCCGCTTACATAATTGATTTTTACATTATATGACTGAATACATTTTTACTATTATTTAATTTTATTAAATACCTAACACATAATCTCTTTCTTTAGTTAATTCTGCGTGATTTAATACCAAATATGATACTTTTACAATGTTTTCTATCTCAAAATGCCCTATTTACACTATTTCTAAAGGTAGGCCTTAAATTTTACTTCCTGTCACTTTAAATGGTTTACCATCTTTATGAAGTTATAATTATTATTGAACAAGATCCCTGATTGAAATGAAATGTTTATTTTTCCTTAATTCCTTGTAATATTATTATTTGGTTAACTAATTTAAATTATATAAATATCACTATTGTTTGACGACTCGGAACACTATGTTTTTTATAAGTAAAATCGTAAAGATTTACCTTACAGCCTAAACCGGCTTTCACCTTTAGAAGGCTTAATCAGAGGCTGCCGTAGGTAGCGCTGTCCGTCTTGTTGTTGGAGACGGGACAGTTTTTCGAAAGATCGATGCTGTGTGTGTGTGGTGAGATGTGTTCGCATAATGCGTGCGATTTGAATTGTGTCTGTTCGTTTAGGATGTCGTTTTTATTTGTTTTTGTGTTTGTATATTTCTAATTGTTCTAGAGTGTCTAGTTTTCGGCCTTTTGTGTGTACGTGTAGAATGTTCATGTTATTGTCGATGTTTTTTATATGTGTGGTTTGCTTCAATGAGGTGGTTTGCAAAGGTGGATTCTGTAGTGGTGTGGAGTGCCTTTGTGTGTTCAATGTGTCTCTGTTTGAAGCAACGTCCTGTCTGTTCTAAAGGTGAAAGCCAGTTTAGGCTGTAAGGTAAATCTTTATGATTTTACTTATAAAAAACTTAGTGTTCCGAGTCATGAAACAATAGTGATATTTAGTTAAGTAACGGACACGTCATGGACAACGAAATCCAAGAAATTAAATTATATCTTTAATTTAAATCTTCCCCTTAAGTTACAGTGTTATTACACTTGCATTTTTTCTAATAATCTTTTATACATTTCTTTAATATCTTTATAAAGTATTGGTACAGTTAGAATACACTGTGATTGATTTACATTATATAAATTTCACCAATTTACTTAACTTATTTATCAATTGTATGGTTGTTGAGATTTACCATTTGTCCAGATTTTACTTTTGTTCACATATAATGTTTTATGACTATTACAGCTTGCTTATACCCCTTCTGACATTCTATTCTTATACAATCTTAATTAAAATTCCCTTACTTAACTTACTTAATATTTAGTATGGATTAATACTATTAACACATAACAAATATTTTATAATAACAAAAAAATTGTACTCAAACTCAGACATTTCAGCCTTGAGTTCATTGACCTTAATATAAACAAAACACATCTGTCCTTTCATTATTTAAATTATTTCTTAAATTAATTTTTGTGCAGTTTTGGCTGTTTTTGTTTTATTTTATGGATGTACTTTTTGGTCACTTCACTATTTAAACAAAACACATCTGTCCTTTCATTATTTAACTTATTTCTTACAACTAATTTTTGTGCAGTCTTGGCTGTTTTTGTTTTATTTTGGGGATGTATCCTTGGTTACTTCACTTATTTATTGCCTGCTCTTATTTTATCTTTTTTCATTTTAAAGAATGTTGTGAGATAAAGAGTGGCACTTACTTAGAAACATTTTTAGTCTATTTTCATAATAATATTCTATAAAATATTATTTCTGAATTCAATACAAAAAACTTTAAA
This sequence comes from Magicicada septendecula, assembly GCA_034769895.1. Taxonomy (NCBI): domain Eukaryota; kingdom Metazoa; phylum Arthropoda; class Insecta; order Hemiptera; family Cicadidae; genus Magicicada; species Magicicada septendecula. The sequence continues at coordinate 264,197,836 of CM068375.1, forward strand.
GTTGTGTAAAGACACAAATTTACTTAGTTTGATAATTTACAATCTGACACATGAAGTTTATTTAACATTATAAAATAACTTGCACTGGTACTTCTTTAATTATACTTCTAGACACTTTTCCTTATATGTACTTTACATTAGGTTTAATTCTATGTGTTATACATTTTTAGTGACATTTAATCTCTTTGGGGGTTTTAATATTTTTATTTCTTGGTTTCTTCCAATAGCAGTCCTTTTATTCGGGGTGTCGGTTTCTTCTGGGTATTTCCTTACTTACTCCTATCCTACCTGGGTATTTCCTTACTTTATCTTAGCTTTTGTATTATTTTCTATCACTCATCATATATTGCATAGTTGGTTTTAATTGATATTCTTTCTTCAGACTATGAATGCCACTTTACGGTGGTTCTTAATTAATTTTTAATGTAGTTTTCTTTGATTTAATTTTATTCTTAATTTATTTATGATAATTTTTTCATTCAGAACAAGTGGATTATCTGTCATGCTACAGATTGCTCTCCTCCAGAAGTGATTAGTTCAGACCATACCTTGAGTATGTATGAAATAATTGCTTATGATAAATTTTAGTTATTATATTCTTCGTCTCCCTCCCCATTTCTATATCGGCTTCTTCATACTTGAGCTTATTAAAATTTTTTTTTTCTTACATTGATTCTCCCTTGATAGTTATTGTTATCTGAGGTTTATTATTATTATTATTATATTTATCCTTTCCTTAACTTTGTGTTTTATCCATGGGATATTCATTCCCTAACACGTGAGCTGGGGCAGTCCAGAGAGGCACTTGTGGCTACATATACTCTGCTGGCCATACTACACTTCTAATTGAGATCAGAGGAACATCATCTCTGCTCAAAACATAATGCTGCTGGAATTATCTACAGACAGTCATTAAATAAAAATTATATAAGAATAGTCTATTTTTCGACTAATAAAAATAGCCTTGGATACCTCACTTCGTAGTTTCTCAGATTTGCTAATATTTTCTATCTCAGTTATTCTGCTTTTTACTTATTCTTCTTATTATTTATTCTTCTAACTTTTTAGCTCTGCTGATATATTTATTCTTATCATGGTTGGAAGCTCTGTTAATATATTTATTACTAGTTATTGGGTGTAAATGTTTTCATCTGAATTCTCTTTAATTCTTCTATTGTTCACACAATATCCTTCTGGTTATTAATATTAATAGCATATATATTTTTTTTCTTATTAATTGTTCTTCTGGTTTCATGTTATTACAGTTATTCTTCCAATTGTTTTCATTATAATTGAAATTCAAATTGTGATCATAGTTATATTATATATTTTTCCCCCAACAATTTATTATTCCACTCTGGGTTTCATCCAAAATATTTCCTTAACATTATATTATTCATATGGTCCCTATTTCTCTTTGCATTTCATAAATGTTTTATTATTTTCTTTCCAAAACTAGTTTATTCATATTATCTGTATACTTTGTTCTTATTTATTTTTCTCTTTAGAACTTAGTAATATGATAATCATTTTTCTTTACAATTTGTTTCCATAATTGTTTGTTCGAATAATTCTTGTAAGTTGTCCTTACTATTTTTTAAACTTTGTGGTTTTATAATAACAAATTCTTCAATTCCAAATTCAGTTTCATAAATAATTCGTTGTAAGTTGATCTTACTATTTTTTAAATTTTGTGATTTTATAATAACAAATTCTTCAATTCCAAATTCAGTTTCAGAAATAATTTTTTGTAAGTTGATCTTACTATTTTTTGAATTTAGTGATTTCACAAAATTCAATCCTCGTAATATTTTTTTATGGAGGCCTGGTTATACACGCCTTTGATTTTTCCTGAAACTATTTCCTTTAGTTCATATGTGTTATTGTTATTAGTTTTGGTGACTATAAATGGTCCAGTATATAGTAATAATAACTTCTTAGTTATTCCTTCTAGGGTGCTGGGTAGTTCGCGGTTTTTCAGCAGTACCTTTTCTCCCATTTTATGTTATTACTCGTCCAATCGCCTTCTGATACTTGGTTCGCCACTTCTCCTGGTCTTCGGCCACCTTGTTATAAAATCTTACTTTGTCAAATTTATAACCATCATTCATAGGGAACTCTATGATTTCCTCAATCTCTCGTGGGGTTGGTTTCTCGTATATGGCGGAGTATGGGGTAATTCCTATAGCTGGATGATGAGCGAAATTGAGGAATTTCTCCGTGGCTGCTAGATATTCTTGCCACTTGTTCTGTTGGTGGTGACAGTACGTCCTCAGTATTCTTCCCACTTCTCTTAATACCCTCTCTGCTGGATTACTACTTGGGTGGTAGACCGATGTTTTGTACGTTTTAATCCCAAGCGATAATAAGGTATCCCGCCATCTTCTCCCCTTAAATTATGTACCATGGTCAGCTATGACTGAGGATGGTTTTCCTATTTCTGGCACATACTGTATAGTTCAGTTATTACTACCAGAATTTTTATAGTAGTTGCCCGATTAACCGGGTATAGCTTTATATACTTTGTGAAATGGTCCATTATTATAATTAGGTATTTATATCGGTGTCGACCGCCACTACAGGGAAATGGTCCGCAGATGTCTAAGAACACTTTCTCCAGCTTCGCCTTAGATGTTATGGGTATCATGATGCCTTCCTTCTTCTCGTTATTAGCTTTCACCAGTTGGCAAATATGACAGGATTTGAGGTAATTTCTCACCTTCCGATTTATGTTTTTTATGTGACAGCTCTCTTCCAGTGCCTTTATCACTTTCAGGGCTCCCATATGGCCATACCGTATATGGTAATCGACTATTATGTACTTTTCAATGTTGGTTGGAAAAATCACCTTCCAGGTTTCCTGATTTAAGGACGTTTTAATAAATAATATCGCTTTATTGATATGGTAAAATTTAGAGACTGTGTCATCTGGTTCTTCTAATCGATTCGTAATATTTTTCAACTTCAGGTCAGATTGCTGCTGCATGCGGATGTTCATTAATAATGCCTCTAAATCTGATCTTGTTCTAATAAGGTTGTAGATCTTGAGTACGCTCTCCTTCTCTCCCTCAAAAGTCTGGTCTTCCAAATTAATTCGTGATAACACGTCCGCTACAACATTCCTTTTTCCCGGGATGTACTCCCATTTTAGATCGTACTCTTGCAGGGCAAGTATCCACCTGGTCAGTCTGCCATGACTCAATTTGGATCTCCGTAGGAACGAGATAGATTTATGGTCAGTTCGGACTGTAACTTGATAACCTAAAATATAGGTCCGGAATTTACCACACGCGAATACTACACTAAGTAATTCTTTCTCGGTCACATTGTAGTTCCTTTTGCATTGATTCAAAGTCCGACTAGCGAAGCTAATCACTAGATGGTGACCCTCCTCATCTTCTTGATATAGTGTCGTTCCTAGGCTGATGTTGCTGGCATCACAGTTTAAGAAGAAAAGTTGTTTAAAATTCGGGTGATGAAGTATAACGATTTTTAAAAACTTGTCTTTAATGAGTTGGAAGGTAACGTCCTGCTCTTGACCACAGATCCATTTGTTTTTTGAAGATAACTGATGTTGAAATTTGGCTGTTAGCTCGGAATATTGATGTTGAAATTTTCTGTAATAATTACAGAGTCCGAGAAAAGACTGTAATTGTTTTCTGTTCTTTGGTTTAGGGAACTTCTGTATTGCTTCCACCTTTTCTAATGACGGTGATATTCCTTGGTCATCCAAATTAAACCCCAAGAACTGGACTTCTCTAGCAATGAACTTGGATTTTTCCAATTTAAGAGTTATGTTATTTATGGCTAATTTCTCGAGTACGTGTTCCACTCTGTAGCAGTGTTCCTCCCAGGTTTCCGAGGTAATAAGTAGATCGTCTACGTACACAGTGGTAAATTGGAGTGCTTCCTGTCCAAGTATCTGGTCCATGGAGGCCACAAAGATGGCTACTGAATTCACAAGTCTGAAGGGCAATCTCTTGAATTGGTAATTGCACCCTTCGAATATGAATGCCATATACAGTAGAAGCCCGATATAGCGCGGTTGTCGGGTGACATACTTTCCCCCGCGTTATAGGCGTAACCGCAGTATATCGGAAGGTGACCTGTACAGTGACAAATGATGGGGAGGGAGGACTGGGAAAAAGGCTACAGCATAATGCACTACTATATACTGTACGTAAATTACGTCACCAAATGTAGAAATAACAAATAAGAAAACTGTATTTTAATCCAATACGTATTTTAATCTATTTTAATCCAATGGAATATAAAATACACTATTTATACATTGCTCACTCGACCTACTGTAGGCCTAATTGTTGGTCTTAAAAAAGTCCGTAATTGTTGTTTGACGGGATAATGCACAGCGTTTCTTTTCCGCGTATTGTTTTATAAACGCGAGGTGCAGCAGATGAACATTATTAGATTCACTTTGCCTCTCCATCCACGAAATTACTTTGTTTATGTGTATTATCACTTCACTAACATTTGGAATAACTTCTTTCACTTCCACCCCATTTTCATTTCCATCATTGTCATCGTCTTCTTTTTCTTCGCAATTTGCATTTCGGACTGCATCGATGATATCTTTATCTCCTATACATTCTGTAACAGGCTCACCGTTGTCAACTTCTTACCAGTCATTCAAGTCATCTAGAGTGAAGTTGCAATGCAGAGCACTACTCGCAGACTGTACATCACTATTAGTGAAGCCGGCAACAGAGCAATTTCCATCGGCGATGTTTTGTTCAAAGGAACATTTCTTCCAGCAATTCTGAATCGTAGCCGTACTAATACTTTCCCATGCAAGACCTATTGAATACGCAACTGTTTTCAGGTTTATTGACTTAAGGTAAATTTCCATTTCCTCATCAGAATTCACTATACCACTCAGAAGGTCACGGCGGTAATGCGCTTTAAATGCTTTTATGATGCCTTGATCTAATGGCTGGATCAGTGCTGTAGTGTTTTTCGGCAAGAACATGACTCCGATTTTCCCATCTCTTGACTGTAGCATATCAGCAGGTGGATGTGCTGGACAGTGGTCAAGGGTCAGTACAGCTTTTTCTTCGAGGTTGAGTGACCGCAGGTGGCTTCTCACAGATGGAACAAATTCTTCATGGAACCATTTACCGAAAATATCACTTGTCATCCAAGCATTTTTTGTATTACGATATGTGATGGGTAATGACGTCATGTTAACATGTTGAAAGCATCTAGGATTTCGGCTTTTCCCTATACAGAGAGGTTTAACTTTGTGGCTGCCTGATTTATTTGTGGCAAACAGGAGGGTAACTCTATCCTTATTTATTTTTAATCCAGATTTATTTATTGAATTATTCACATCCAGAGTTCTGGTAGGAAGCATTCGAAAATACAGAGCAGTTTCATCACAGTTATACACTTGATGGTCATTTCAATCATTATCGATCATTACTTTGTTTAATGCCTGAGGAAAAAGTGCTGCAGCTTCACTGTCACATGATCGTGCTTCCCCTTCAATGCTTATCTGGCTTATACCATGACGAGATTTCCATCGTGAAAACCACCCATCAGATGCATTAAAGTCACTGTTGCCATGTAAATCACTATGGAATTTCACAGCTTGAGCTCTAATAACTGGTCCTGACAATAGCACACCTTCACTTCGTTTTATTAAAAACCACCTGTAGAGACACTCATCTAGTTCACTATCCTTACCTACTTTAGTCTTTTTTCTTTGCAACCCCACTTCACTTTCAACTGTGTTCACAAAACTTTTAAGTTTATCTTCTTCCTTCATCCACCCTCTAATTGTTCCTTCTGGGATGCCACACTCACGTGATAAACTTGCCTTTGACTCTCCATTCTTCACACGATCAATTATTTTGAGTTTATCACTCACAGAATATGCTTTTCTTTTCTGCGACATCACAAAACTCTACACTATGCGAATTTATGACAAAGACTATACACTTTGATAAGATAATATCAGAGTATGATCTTATACTGTACTGTAATATGAGGGAGAGAAGGGATTTAGTTAGCTGCTTGCCTTGGTATGAATTCTTAGAAACGTAGAGACTGTAAATCGCTCGGGCAATTGTTTATGTCTACAGGTATACTTGAACTGGCAATTATGGCTGTTGTTTACAACGCCGTTTCCAACAACAAGCCTTTGTTTACTATAAACGCAACGCATTCCAATGTTGTCGCTACGGAAGTCACGATAAACAATTCATAATTTACTCATTCTCTACAAGTAAGAATTTTCGCTAATAACGGGTGACATACTTTTCACCGCGTTATATCCGAATCCGCGGTATATCGGGCCGCGCTATATCGGGCTTCTACTGTACTGACGACTCTGTGGGTGCAACTCCACTTGCCAGTAACCGCACACCGTCTCCCATGTACTTTTGAACTTGGTACCGTGGAACCTTTTTAAGATTTCTTCTATCTCACTGGGCGATGTTCTGTCATTTATTATAATCTTGTTTATTTCGCGCGCATCCAAACAAAGCTGGACTTGGCCGTTTTTCTTTGGAATGGCTACGATTTGACTGGTGAATAGAGATTGACTACTCTCTATGATGTCACTGCTGATCATTTTATTAATTTCCGCTCTTACGGCCTCCTTCAGTGAATGCGCGATGGGATATGACTTTCGGTTAAATTCCACTGTTTCCCTAAATTTAAGTTTGCATTGATAGTTTTTTATCTTACCGGGTTCATCTGAAAATACTGATCGGTACTTCTCATATATACTTATTAAACTGTTTGCTTGGTGTATGGGTAATTTTTCCTTTGTGATTCCGCACCGGAAGTCCCTGATTTCCTGTATCTTCTGTGACCATAAATCCTCTTCCGTGTTATTGTATATTATTTGATTAATTAGGGAGTTGTTTTCTATACAGTTTATTTTCCGAATTTGTTGGTGGATACTGCTGGGAAGTATTGTCTCGCTACCTACTAAATCCGCCGTCCACGTTATCCCTTCTGAAAACAGTGATACCTTTTCTTTGCTCAAATCAATGATAGCTGAGTTCCTCCTTAATACATCGCACCCTACCAATATATTAAATGGCAATCCTGTTGCAATTAACAATACCATATTTATAGCTATACCCTGGCTAATAACATTTATGGAAACTTGTTTTCTAATAGATTTGTTTTGGCGACCAGTGGCCCCTACTAATATAATATTATTTACAGGTAATATCGGCAATGTTCGACCACATTCTTTTTGGATTCTTTCCAATTCAATTGTATTAATTATAGATACGTTCACACCGGTATCAATCATTATTTGGGCAGAAATTCCTTCTACTTCCGTGTTTATGTATATGATCTCATTATTTTGACTACTGAGGCTAGTGTCATTCTCCTCCAATAGTTCGTTTCTTATATTTTTTAAATAATTATTACTAATGATGGTAATATTGTTAGAACCAGTTGCACCTTGCAACTCTTATTCATACCCAGGAGATAGGAGCAGCGAAGGGTTGTGATAATTCATCACTGCCTCCTCCCGTTTAAATTATCGTGGTCGTTGTTGTTATTATTAGGGCCGACCGAGGTGTCAGTCTGGAAACTTGGAGTCGGTTCCTGCCACTCAGTATGATGGTCAAATGTTTGTTCGTGGTTTGGTTGCCGGTCGGGATCATCTAAACTGGTGCTTCGTCTATGTTGATTGTATCTCGGACCATATCGTTCTCCGCTTCTCCGCCGATTATCACAATCGTGGAAACTGTTCCTTCGCTGATGGGTATATCTTCTTTGCCCATTATCTTCGGCTCTTATGAAATTCACCCTTGGTCTGGAAACCCTATTGTTATTATTGTTGTTATTTGGATGGTAATTTCTATTATTATTGTAATAATGTTCGGTATTACCTTGGTTGGGGTTTCTCTGACTATTATAATTATTGTGGTTCTGATAATAATTATTTCGATTATTTGGGTAGCTGTTGTTATTCCTGTTAGGATTCTGGTTATTAGGGAAATTATTATTATTAGTGTTATTATTACTATTATAATAATTCAAATTGTTGCGGTTCCCTTGCTAGTTATTACCATTATGGTTATTATGGTTATTGGGGTATGGATTATTTCTTAGGTCAGGCCGATCATTTCTCCTTCTACTTTGCTGATAGTAGTCTTCGTTTTCGTAGTTCTCTAATAATTCGGTCATCGCTTGCACCGTCTTTATCTGGCTACCCCTTCTCGCTCTTATTATGTCTTCATCGTAGTGGTATGACAATTTATTTACCAGGCATTTCTCAGGTATTGCTGGTTCTAAATGTTTTGCAAGACACAACTTTCCTAAGAAGTAGGCAGTCATAGTATTACCTATTTGTGCATTGTATCTCCCATGACAGATGTTGTCACGTATTAGGTTCTGTGTTGTCTCCGACCAGTACTTTGCTTTGAACATGTTCTTGAATTGTTGGTAGTCCGCGATTTCACTTCTATTCACCATCCACCAATTGTCGGTCATCTCTCTGAAAGACTCGTCCAATAGCTCCCGGTTGTTACTCCATCTATTTCCTCGATGTTTGGCAAAGTATTCCTCAATCCGGGCCAAGAACTCCATAGGTTTCCTTTTGTATTGGTGGAAATTCAGCCATTCCCGATTTTCATTCATTGGGATACCCGTAATGTTAGTGGGTCTATTTCGAATTACTTCCATCTCTTCTTCGCTCTGCCGTACTTGACCGGTTATATTTGTCATAGCAACTTCCATACCATCACACCTTTCCGCGACTTGGTTCCGTATCTTCCCTAATTCTTCCTGGGTTTCTCTTCGGTTTCCTTCCACTTTCTTTCTATTGTGCTCTTCGATATTAGTGAATTTGGTGTTTACTTCTTCTTTAAAACCCTGTACTTCTCGCTCAGTCTGGCTACATCTTTCGTCAACTTTCTTAATTTGTTGTTTGATTCCTATTGTTTCTTCTTCTAATTTCTTAGTTGTGGATTCATTATTATCGTTGATTTCCTTACTCAACTCTTCCTTTAACAACTCTATCCTCTCATCTAACTTGTCCATATTTTCTTGGTTAACCTCCCTTAATTCTTCTCTTAATAGTTGGTTATCCTCCTTCAATTCTTCCAACTTCTCCTCCATCTTCTCTTCCATTTTCTTGTTATTTTCCCTTAACTCTTTCTTCAGTTGTTGGTTGTCACTTTCCATCTTCTTACTGTTTTCTTCAATTCTCTTATTTGTATTCTCAATTTTATTACCCAATTCTTCCTTGGTTGTTTTGAATTCTTCCTTTAAAAACTGGTTGTCCTCCTTCAATTCTTCTAACTTCTCCCCCATTTTTTCTTCCATCTTCTTATTAGTTTCATCAAATTTCTTACTCAAGGATTGGTTGTCCTCTTTCGATTCATTTCTGTTCTCTTTTATTTCCTTACTCAATTCTTCTTTAGTCGATATGAATTCTCGGAGGAACATTTCCATCATTTTATCTAACTTCGTATCTTCAGTGGTTTTGGATTTCTCTACCTCCTTCTCCTGGAGATCGACATCCCCTGTCTGTGTGGGTATCTCAGGTTGTTCCTCTGGTTGTGCGGGTTGTTTTGGTTCCGCAGGAGGTAATCTTCCTTCCAGATCTTCAACCAGAGTTGCCTCTTTGTCATCCATATCGATCTCTTCGATTTCTTTTTCAGCTTCTGCTGCCCCTTTCTTAGATAGTGCTCGTTTCAGCATTTTTCTTACTCTTCTGACCTTATAACAGCTGCCTAGCTAAAATTAGGAATTGGGCAAATTCTTCTTATGTTATATGGCCTATCAATCGCTAATTAAAGCCCCTTCAGTTGGACGCCAATTTTGTAATAATACGAGACTTTGCTCGAGTTTATTTTTATTTTATGCCCCTCTGTTGTGAGCATCAATTTTGTAACAAAATATAAATTTTGTTTATTTTTGTTTAATATTATTTTATTTATTTATTTATTTTATAAATTTTTAATTAATTATGTTAATTATATCTATGTATTTTTATTTCCTTTAATTATTGTTTTTATTACCTTTATCACTCAGTATACGCAGAATTATGTCTCTGCGTTAAATAGATTGTCTCCTGTCACAATCGATTAGCGATCTTTCTTTATACTAAGTGTGTTCTCCTTTAAAGTTGTTAAATTCTACCTTCTTTTTAGTCTATTTATCAAATATTATTTAAGATTCTTATATTTATATTAATTCAAATAAACAGAAGCAACAATTATAACATTCTATGATTTTTATTGATAAAAATATAAAATAATCGATTTTGAATTGACTAATTAATCGACTCGTTCTCAGGGCGAGTGAACTTATTATACAAATTATTAATATCAAGTCACAGGTTCTTTAAGCTGTTATTTTATAATAGTCAGAGAAAGGGCAAAGTCTGGAAAGTATAACACTTACAATTAAAAGCTTAATGATCTAAGAATACAAAGATATTATTTAATATATAATGGTTAGTAATATAAATTGTTGCGAACCAATCTTGTTCTGATGACGAAGCTGGCACCAGCTTGCAGTGAATTGTGGGAAGACAAAACGGCCACTCCGTGCTGCATATGTTGTCGGCTGCCGGCTAAACGGAATCCTCTTCAAATAAATGTTCTGTTTAAGTTTTCCTCATCCCAGCAGTAGTGGTTAATTCCTCTGGTTATAGTGTAGTTGTCCTGGATCAGTGGTCAGTGATTCGTTTCAATAATCTGTGTTGAATAGTGTTTTTATTTCACTTTAGTCCATAAGGTCGATAATGGCAGATTTTATCACGGTATTCAGAATTATCGTTTATATGTGTTAAAATAGTTATTACACTTATTACTGTTCGGTATTGGTTTTCATCAATAGTTAAACTGGTTTGTTTCACTGAATCTATTGTTTATTTAAGTTTTTTCAAAATTCGTGAGTTTAAATTTTATAGGTTTGGTTTCTGTCAACCACCTTTTTCTGCTCTCGTTATATGTGAATTAATTGCGGGAGCTATCTCTGATGTGTCCTACTCAACGTATAACAATCAACTGTTTCTCTTTCTTCTTCATCCGAAACGTCCTGGCCCAATTAATATTAAAATGACATTGTTTTAAATCTCTGGCATTTCCGCTTACATAATTGATTTTTACATTATATGACTGAATACATTTTTACTATTATTTAATTTTATTAAATACCTAACACATAATCTCTTTCTTTAGTTAATTCTGCGTGATTTAATACCAAATATGATACTTTTACAATGTTTTCTATCTCAAAATGCCCTATTTACAGTATTTCTAAAGGTAGGCCTTAAATTTTACTTCCTGTCACTTTAAATGGTTTACCATCTTTATGAAGTTATAATTATTATTGAACAAGATCCCTGATTGAAATGAAATGTTTATTTTTCCTTAATTCCTTGTAATATTATTATTTGGTTAACTAATTTAAATTATATAAATATCACTATTGTTTGACGACTCGGAACACTATGTTTTTTATAAGTAAAATCGTAAAGATTTACCTTACAGCCTAAACCGGCTTTCACCTTTAGAAGGCTTAATTAGAGGCTGCCGTAGGTAGCGCTGTCCGTCTTGTTGTTGGAGACGGGATAGTTTTTCGAAAGATCGATGCTGTGTGTGTGTGGTGAGATGTGTTCGCATAATGCGTGCGATTTGAATTGTGTCTGTTCGTTTAGGATGTCGTTTTTATTTGTTTTTGTGTGTTTGTATATTTCTAATTGTTCTAGAGTGTCTAGTTTTCGGCCTTTTGTGTGTACGTGTAGAATGTTCATGTTATTGTCGATGTTTTTTATATGTGTGGTTTGCTTCAATGCGGTGGTTTGCAAAGGTGGATTCTGTAGTGGTGTGGAGTGCCTTTGTGTGTTCAATGTATCTCTGTTTGAAGCAACGTCCTGTCTGTTCTAAAGGTGAAAGCCAGTTTAGGCTGTAAGGTAAATCTTTATGATTTTACTTATAAAAAACTTAGTGTTCCGAGTCATGAAACAATAGTGATATTTAGTTAAGTAACGGACACGTCATGGACAACGAAATCCAAGAAATTAAATTATATCTTTAATTTAAATCTTCCCCTTAAGTTACAGTGTTATTACACTTGCATTTTTTCTAATAATCTTTTATACATTTCTTTAATATCTTTATAAAGTATTGGTACAGTTAGAATACACTGTGATTGATTTACATTATATAAAGTTCATCAATTTACTTAACTTATTTATCAATTGTATGGTTGTTGAGATTTACCATTTGTCCAGATTTTACTTTTGTTCACATATAATGTTTTATGACTATTACAGCTTGCTTATACCCCTTCTGACATTCTATTCTTATACAATCTTAATTAAAATTCCCTTACTTGACTTATTTAATATTTAGCATGGGTTAATACTATTAACACATAACAAATATTTTATAATAACAAAAAAATTGTACTCAAACTCAGACATTTCAGCCTTGAGTTCATTGACATTAATATAAACAAAACACATCTGTCCTTTCATTATTTAAATTATTTCTTAAATTAATTTTTGTGCAGTTTTGGCTGTTTTTGTTTTATTTTATGGATGTACGTTTTGGTCACTTCACTATTTAAACAAAACACATCTGTCCTTTCATTATTTAACTTATTTCTTAAAACTAATTTTTGTGCAGTCTTGGCTGTTTTTGTTTTATTTTGGGGATGTACCATTGGTCACTTCACTTATTTATTGCCTGCTCTTATTTTATCTTTTGTCATTTTAAAGAATGTTGTGAGATAAAGAGTGCCACTTACTTAGAAACATTTTTAGTCTATTTTCATAATAATACTCCATAAAATATTATTTCTGAATTCAATACAAAAAACTTTAAAGTTGTGTAAAGACACAAATTTACTTAGTTTGATAATTTACACTCTGACACATAAAGTTTATTTAACATTATAAAATAACTTGCACTGGTACTTCTTTAATTATACTTCTAGACACTTTTCCTTATATGTACTTTACATTAGGTTTTATTCTATGTGTTATACATTTTTAGTGACATTTAATCTCTTTTGGGGTTTTAATATTTTTATTTCTTGGTTTCTTCCAATAGCAGTCCTTTTATTCGGAGTGTCGGTTTCTTCTGGGTATTTCCTTACTTACTCCTATCCTACCTGGGTATTTCCTTACTTTATCTTAGCTTTTGCATTATTTTCCATCACTCATCAAATATTGCATAGTTGGTTTTAATTGATATTCTTTCTTCAGACTATGAATGCCACTTTACGGTGGTTCTTAATTAATTTTTAATGTAGCTTTATTTGATTTAATTTTATTCTTAATTTATTTATGATCATTTTTCCGTTCAGAACAATGTGGATTATCTGTCATGCTACACTATATATATTATAATTAACTTGTACGTCCGTCTCGTTAAACCTCACTCCGGGTAGTGCCAATTTACAATGTATCTTATTTTAATACGTGTTATAATAATGATTAAGTATATCTCAGTTCCTCTCTATTTAATATAATTGCGTTATGTTGGGTGAAAATTACGTGTATAGTGTGTAATTCAAATTCAAATCCTAAAATTCTCCTTGTTTTCCTCATTTGTTTTCTTTGAGTTTTCCTCCTGTTTCCTAAACTGCTCTGATATGAATTTCATCACTTCCTGCCAACTTGGTTCTTCTCTGGGTCCCGCTTTATCTATTTGGCCCCTTGGGCATCTTCTTCAACTGTTTCCTTTTCCGTGTCCATAATTACTTCAGTTTCTTCTTTATCGCCTGCTGTTGTTCCATTTCACTATCTGTGACTATTTCGATTTCTTGTTCCTGTCCACCTTCTTCCTTCTCCGTCTCTTCTGCCCTCTTTTTCGATTTACCTCTGGTATTAGGGATTTTTAGACTCCAACAGTTGCCTGCTCGAGGTAAGCAATATTTATAAAATTATGATTTTACTGAACTTAAGCCCTACACTAGTTGAGCGCCAATTTATAACTTAACTTGTATGTCCGTCTCGTTAAACCTCTCTCCGGGTAGTGCTAATTTATAATGTATCTTATTTTAATACGTGTTATAATAATGTTTAAGTATATCTCAGTTCCTCTCTATTTAATATAATTGTGTTATGTTGGGTGAAAATTACGTGTATAGTGTGTAATTCAAATTTTTTGCTCAAGCCTATTCTGCGTTGAAGAGAAGAGAATGAATTTTTTTTTATATTCTCTTTCTCTTTAATACCCAAGCGGTCCGCGAGTAGCGCTGTAGTTCCCAGACAACGGAAATTTGTAAGTTAGACCACCGCGTATGGTAATTCTCAGTTACGCTCTCTACTTATCTTATATCTTGTTCACACTACACTAAATCTTATATAAATGAGAAGGTATCTGAATTCTGAAAGGATTCTTTATTAATATTTTAATGTTTCTTGTTTAACAAAGTTATTTCTTTTACGTAGATACAAAAGGCAAGATGATAAGAGTAATCGATTATCGATCGCATTCAAGGTTTTATATTATTTGTAATTATGATTTTATATTTCTTTAAATACAGGGTGTGAAGGTTCTTTCAACTGTTAGTAAGATCAGAAAATGCATAAATAGGAATACAAGGTATTACAATATAGAGTTAAGTTTTTATTAAATAATATTTAAAATAATTGTAGTTTTACCGTCCGCTCGGCATCGTGACTCGATAAGGCAGTGTACAAATAACCTCTTCGTCTGGTTTGGTCAAGAACAGCATGCAGATGAATTTGCTCTCGTCAGTCTTCGTTCCAAGTCGAAAATAAAGTTTAATTCTTGGTCCTGGGATGATGCAGAAATACCGCTCCTTTTGTTCACCAATGTCCGAGTTTTGTGGTTACGTGCTTCGACGAATTTCGAATTCAATTACTTTTTTTCTATTGAATTGTGTAAACTGAAGTACCTATTGCTTGTAACTAATTTTTATATATTTTGCTGTCGTTTCCTCTTAGTCTATTTATTTTAACAACTATTATTTTTCTGTTATAAAACATTATCTATCGGTATCATTGCACTATGCCATTATAAGAATTTATTTAATTTGAGTTTATTTATTTGTTATTATCAATTATTATTAACTTCTCCTAACTCATTAGATTTTATTTAGCATTTGTTACCAATTTCTTTACCTAACCTTTCTGATCTGACTTACTATATAATGTTACTGGTTGTTAGGCCTATCATTATACCTTGATCTACTTCTGAATTTAACTTGTTACTATCTGCAATATTATAGAATACTTTATCTATTTATGACATGGTTATACTAAACTCTTTTGTATCTCGTTTACAATTATAGCCTTTTTGGCCAAGTTTACAACTATAATCATCTTACTATCTAATTACATGTATACAAATAATTATCTCTATAAAGTCTAACAAAAGCTTTATCGTGACCTATGGATAACACATAAAATGAAATTAATTAGTAATCAATTACTGAGTTTAACAACTCTATAATGGTAAATTGATAACACATAATATTTAATTACCTGGTATTCTATTAAGAGAATAACTTCACTTGCTACTGTAAAAATACAACATCACTATCATGATAACAATATAACATGATACAATTAATAACAGGTACTTTTGAGTAACTTAAGTCATATAATATTTACTCATTCTCATCTACTTTAACACATCAATTATTATTAAACAGTCAAAAATTAGTTTTTTCATTATTTGTCAATGTCTGTTGTTTACCTCTCACTGAACCTTGAGGTTTATTTTTATTAACACTATTAATTTCTTTTCTATCTACCTTGTATTCTTATTTTATTTAATCAATCATGGGTTGGGTTTCTGACCTTTTACAAGTGTGGATAAATAATAAATTTTTTCTCTATTTTAAATCTTATAAGTTGATTTATGTAACGTCGGGGACCGTATTTTCGTTACGTTACATATGCTTCCCCTCCTAAAGAAGTTTAGTTTACCTGAATATAATTTGGGTCAAAATAAACTTATATCTTTTTCATGCCTTAGAATATCCTCCTTATATTCATCGTAAAGTTTTAATGGTAATTGATGGAATTCTTAATGTAACATTTTGGACTCGTATTCACCCTTCTCTATTTGATGACAATTCATTAATTATATTAATACTCTTGGCTTGTTTCTTTTAAACATTACTTGTCAATGATTGGTCACAATAAACAGTAAAACTTAGTTTTAATCTTCTCCTATTTCTAGTTACTTCTACAAATGCGTTTCTCCATTGACCTTCTGTCAGCTATCTTCCTTCTGTTTTCTTCCTTCATACTTTTGGAATCTGATGTCAATCTTCGCAGCGGTTATATTATACCTTAAATATTCAATTTCCGTAACATTCCCTAACATGTGAGCTGGTACAGTCCAGAGAGGCACTGTTTGGCTTCATACTCTGCTGCCCATACTACACTTCAATATAATACTGCTGGAATTCATCTACAGTCAGCTATAAAAAATACAATAATATCATAGTAGTCTCTTTATTTGACTAATAATAAACATCTTGGGGATTCGTTAAGCTGTCGCGTTTTACATTTAATTATACATATACTCCTTTCTTCTTGATTCCATCTTATTTTCATTAGCTTTTTTCAGATAACCTTTTTGACAGTCAATATTTGTAACTACTTTTGATCTTCTTTCTTGTAACAGAAATTCTACGTACTATCTCTTCATTTATTATTTTCATTTCCAAGAAATTCTAAATTCTATTTGCATTAATTATCATCATTACTTAGTTTCATCTTAATTATAGTCATTAAATTATCCATTGTTCTTCTTATTTTACTATCTTGTCTGCTCACATTACCATTAATTATGTTGACGTATATTTTTTCTTATTCCATTTTAAATCATACTGGTTATAAACAATTATGTCATCTGTTCTTCAATTCTCTTGGCATTTTGGCATGTATCTTAAATCATACTGTTTTTCAATTATTTTGTATAAGTTTTTCTTTATATAGTTTTTTAAAATGGGGTTTATTCTTAAATATTTAAAATAATTTCTTCGTAAACACATAGTAAGACGGTCTTACTTCCTTTTGAATTTTGGGGTTTTTATTCTTAAATCTTTAAAATAATTTCTTGGTAAACACATAGTAAGACGTTCTTACTTCCTTTTGAATTTTGGGGTTTTTATTCTTAAATCTTTAAAATAATTTCTTGGTAAACACATAGTAAGACGTTCTTACTTCTTTTAGAATTTTGTGGTTTTATACTTAATTTTTTTTCTCAGTGTTTCTCTTAGCATATTATTATTATTTTTTTTCTTATTTAATAGTATTTATTTAGTTCCTTCTTTCCAAATGGTTGCCTGGTCGGTTTTCAGAAAATCAGTCCCCTTTTTCTGGTTGACTACTTCTTGTTTTAACCATGGTCCATTAATTCAGGTACTCCTTTTCCTCGGATTACCGCAATGTTCATAATAATTTTTGTACTTGTTAAATACCTCTCGTGTATCTGGTACTGTAACTCTGTTGATTCGAAGTCTTCATTTAAGTCACAGTTTTCTGTTATAGTTAGATCCCTTTTAATTAACAGGTATTGTACCTCCTCTAACCTAACGTAATCACTCATATATGCTACCATTCCATTCCCTTTGACCTCTGTATTACTTACCAAATGTTTTACTGGTATATTCCGTATTAAAGATATAGCTGATGTTGTCACATACTCTTCGATCGTTGATATATTTAAATGATATTTAAATTTATTTAAGTTCTTCTTTATTATTTTATGGTGATTTACTTTTGCCATTTTTATAAAGTTTTTTCTATAATTCATACCTTTACTTAACTCCCTTCGTTCATTAATTGGGATGTTAAATGCACGAATTATTCCACCCTGCCTCATCTCCAATTCTTCTTTTGTATTTAATATTTTCCTTCTCCATATTTTCCTTAATTTCTTGGTCTTCTTTCCCATGGTTTGGATATATCCTTGGTTTTTTCTATTTTTATTTTCAGATAGCAATGAATTTTGGTCTTCTCTAATTTCTATTTCCTTGCTGCTCTCTTCTGTGTTTGGACTTACTATAATACCTTCGGAAGTGCTGTTTAGTGTTTCATTCGTGTTCTTTAAACAAATATCCATTTTTTTATTTGTCTCCTCCTTGTATTCATCTACTCTTTAGCTAAGTGTGTTAACATTTTCAAACTCCCCCCCGAAAGTTTCCCTTATCTCCTTATTGAACTTCTTCATCTTACCCTCAATCCGCATTAAACTTGCTTCGTTTATTTTCTCAGTTCTTTCATCCATTCGCCTTAAATTCTCTTCATCTATTTGTCTGATCTCCTCCTTCATTTGTTTTATACTCTCATCGTTCCTATCAAACCTTTCGTTAATTTGGATTAAGCTTTCATTGTTTTTATCGAACTTCTCGTTCATCAGTTTTGAGGTTTCTCCTGTTTCCTAAAATTCTCCTTGTTTTCCTCATTCGTTTTGTCGAAGTTTCCTCCTGTCTCTTTGAGTTTTCCTCCTGTTTCCTAAAATTCTCCTTGTTTTCCTCATTTGTTTTGTCAAATTTTTCCTCCTGTCTCCTTGAGTTTTCCTCCTGTTTCCTAAAATTCTCCTTGTTTTCCTCATTTGTTCTGTCGAATTTTTTCAATAGTATTCTCAACATTTCCTGCACGCTCATGTCTTCCTTTTGGTTGGATTTATCTGGTTGATCCCCTTGGGCATCCTCTTCAACTACTTCCTTTTCCTTGTTCACCATTACTTCCATTTCTTCTTTATCGCCTGTCTGTTGTTCTATTTCACTATCTGTGACTACTTCTATTTCTTCTTCCGTTTCTCGTTCCTTCGTCATCCTTTTAGACAATCCTCTAGTATGCATTTTTTGTCTCCAACAATTGCCTGCTCGAGTTAAGTAATATTTATAAAATTAAGGTTTTACGTAACTTAAGCCCTACACTAGTTGAGCACCAATTTATCACTTAACCTGTGTAGTGTCTTTTCTCCTTTATCACTATCTTTTAAAGTCCCACGTTGCGACTCCAATTTATAACTTAACCTTGTCGTCTCTATTTAATTCACCTCACGATGGAAGCGTCAATTTATAACTTAACTTGTACGTCCGTCTCGTTAAACCTCTCTCCGGGTAGTGCCAATTTATAATGTATCTTATTTTAATACGTGTTATAATAATGTTTAAGTATATCTCAGTTCCTCTCTATTTAATATAATTGTGTTATGTTGGGTGAAAATTACGTGTATAGTGTGTAATTCAAATTTTTTGCTCAAGCCTATTCTGCGTTGAAGAGAAGAGAATGAATTTTTTTTATATTCTCTTTCTCTTTAATACCCAAGCGGTCCGCGAGTAGCGCTGTAGTTCCCAGACAACGGAAATTTGTAAGTTAGCCCACCACGTATGGTAATTCTCAGTTACGCTCTCTACTTATCTTATATCTTGTTCACACTACACTAAATCTTATATAAATGAGAAGGTATCTGAATTCTGAAAGGATTCTTTATTAATATTTTAATGTTTCTTGTTCAACAAAGTTGTTTCTTTTACGTAGATACAAAAGGCAAGATGATAAGAGTAATCGATTATCGATCGCATTCAAGGTTTTATATTATTTGTAATTATGATTTTATATTTCTTTAAATACAGGGTGTGAAGGTTCTTTCAACTGTTAGTAAGATCAGAAAATGCATAAATAGGAATACAAGGTATTACAATATAGAGTTAAGTTTTTATTAAATAATATTTAAAATAATTGTAGTTTTACCGTCCGCTCGGCATCGTGACTCGATAAGGCAGTGTACAAATAACCTCTTCGTCTGGTTTGGTCAAGAACAGCATGCAGATGAATTTGCTCTCGTCAGTCTTCGTTCCAAGTTGAAAATAAAGTTTAATTCTTGGTCCTGGGATGATGCAGAAATACCGCTCCTTTTGTTCACCAATGTCCGAGTTTTGTGGTTACGTGCTTCGACAAATTTCGAATTCAATTACGTTTTTTCTATTGAATTGTGTAAACTGAAGTCCCGATATAATTTGGTGTTCATTTTCGTTTCTTTTACGTTAAAGGATTATATAACTTTATGCAGGTAGTTATTTCTCTGGTTTTGTTAGTTAATTAAGTTAACCTCTGTTCATTTTACTGAATTTTGCAATCAGAGTTCTTCCTTTATATTCTTCGGTACTTTCATGTATAATTTTTAGATTGTCCAATTATATAATACGGTTAAATGATAGTGGACCATACTATTGTGATTTATTATTCATTTTGTTTAAATTTGTATGGACTTCGTATTTAAATTAAATCAATTTTTTTTTTCTGAGCGTCTTTTAACTAAACCGTCTTCGTTCATGTAAATTTATTCAATAATCAAATCAACAAATTCTATCTCTTTCGTCGTCCCTGGCAACCATCTTTTTTATTCTTATTGGATATTATGTTATATTATAATCATTTCATACAATGTTCTTCCACTCATCAAAATAATCACTTTCTAAATTTCCATTATATCCTATTATAATTTTACCTATTGCTTGTAACTAATTTTTATATATTTTGCTGTCGTTTCCTCTTAGTCTATTTATTTTAACAACTATTATTTTTCTGTTATAAAACATTATCTATTGGTATCATTGCACTATGGCATTATAAGAATTTATTTAATTTGAGTTTATTTATTTGTTATTATCAATTATTATTAACTTCTCCTAACTCATTAGATTTTATTTAGCATTTGTTACCAATTTCTTTACCTAACCTTTCTGATCTGACTTACTATATAATGTTACTGGTTGTTAGGCCTATCATTATACCTTGATCTACTTCTGAATTTAACTTGTTACTATCTGCAATATTATAGAATACTTTATCTATTTATGACATGGTTATACTAAACTCTTTTGTATCTCGTTTACAATTATAGCCTTTTTGGCCAAGTTTACAACTATAATCATCTTACTATCTAATTACATGTATACAAATAATTATCTCTATAAAGTCTAACAAAAGCTTTATCGTGACCTATGGATAACACATAAAATGAAATTAATTAGTAATCAATTACTGAGTTTAACAACAACTCTATAATGGTAAATTGATAACACATAATATTTAATTACCTGGTATTCTATTAACAGAATAACTTCACTTGCTACTGTAAAAATACAACATCACTATCATGATAACAATATGACATGATACAATTAATAACAGGTACTTTTGAGTAACTTAAGTCATATAATATTTACTCATTCTCATCTACTTTAACACATCAATTATTATTAAACAGTCAAAATTAGTTTTTTCATTATTTGTCAATGTCTGTTGTTTACCTCTCACTGAACCTTGAGGTTTATTTTTATTAACATTATTAATTTCTTTCCTATCTACCTTGTATTCTTATTTTATTTAATCAATCATGGGTTGGGTTTCTGACCTTTTACAAGTGTGGATAAATAATAAATTTTTTCTCTATTTTAAATCTTATAAGTTGATTTATGTAACGTCGGGGACCGTATTTTCGTTACGTTACATATGCTTCCCCTCCTAAAGAAGTTTAGTTTACCTGAACATAATTTGGGTCAAAATAAACTTATATCTTTTTCATGCCTTAGAATATCCTCCTTATATTCATCGTAAAGTTTTATTGGTAATTGATGGAATTCTTAATTTAACATTTTGGACTCGTATTCACCCTTCTCTATTTGATGACAATTCATTAATTATATTAATACTCTTGGCTTGTTTCTTTTAAACATTACTTGTCAATGATTGGTCACAATAATCAGTAAAACTTAGTTTTAATCTTCTCCTATTTCTAGTTACTTCTACAAATGCGTTTCTCCATTGACCTTCTGTCAGCTATCTTCCTTCTGTTTTCTTCCTTCATACTTTTGGAATCTGATGTCAATCTTCGCAGCGGTTTTATTATACCTTAAATATTCAATTTCCGTAACATTCCCTAACATGTGAGCTGGGACAGTCCAGAGAGGCACTGTTTGGCTTCATACTCTGCTGCCCATACTACACTTCAATATAATACTGCTGGAATTCATCTAGTCAGCTATAAAAAATACAATAATGTCATAGTAGTCTCTTTATTTGACTAATAATAAACATCTTGGGGATTCGTTACGCTGTCGCGTTTTACCTTTAATTATACATATACTCCTTTCTTCTTGATTCCATCTTATTTTCATTAGCTATTTTCAGATAACATTTTTGACAGTCAATATTTGTAACTACTTTTGATCTTCTTTCTTGTGACAGAAATTCTACGTACTATCTCTTCATTTATTATTTTCATTTCCAAGAAATTCTAAATTCTATTTGCATTATTTATCATCATTACTTAGTTTCATCTTAATTGTAGTCATTAAATTATCCATTGTTCTTCTTATTTTACTATCTTGTCTGCTCACATTACCATTAATTATGTTGACGTATATTTTTTCTTATTCCATTTTAAATCATACTGGTTATAAACAATTATGTCATCTGTTCTTCAATTCTCTTGGCATTTTGGCATGTATCTTAAATCATACTGTTTTTCAATTATTTTGTATAAGTTTTTCTTTATATAGTTTTTTAACATGGGGATTTATTCTTAAATATTTAAAATAATTTCTTCGTAAACACATAGTAAGACGGTCTTACTTCCTTTTGAATTTTGGGGTTTTTATTCTTAAATCTTTAAAATAATTTCTTGGTAAACACATAGTAAGACGTTCTTACTTCTTCTAGAATTTTGTGGTTTTATTCTTAAATCTTTAAAATAATTTCTTGGTAAACACATAGTAAGACGTTCTTACTTCTTTTAGAATTTTGTGGTTTTATTCTTAATTTTTTTTTTCTCAGTGTTTCTCTTAGCATATTATTATTATTTTTTTCTTATTTAATAGTATTTATTTAGTTCCTTCTTTCCAAATGGTTGCCTGGTCGGTTTTCAGAAAATCAGTCCCCTTTTTCTGGTTGACTACTTCTTGTTTTAACCATGGTCCATTAATTCAGGTACTCCTTTTCCTCGGATTACCGCAATGTTCATCATAATGTTTGTACTGGTACTCTCGTGTATCTGGTACTGGTAACTCTGTTGATTCGAAGTCTTCATTTAAGTCACGGTTTTCTGTTATAGTTAGATCCCTTTTAATTAATAGGTATTGTACCTCCTCTAACCTAACGTAATCACTCATATATGCTACCATTCCATTCCCTTTGACCTCTGTGTTACTTACCAAATGTTTTACTGGTATATTCCGTATTAAAGATATAGCTGATGTTGTCAGATACTCTTCGATCGTTGATATATTTAAATTTATTTAAGTTCTTCTTTATTATTTTATGGTGATTTACTTTTGCCATTTTTATAAAGTTTTTTCTATAATTCATACCTTTACTTAACTCCCTTCGTTCATTAATTGGGATGTTAAATGCACGAATTAATCCACCCTTCCTCATCTCCAATTCTTCTTTTGTATTTAATATTTTCCTTCTCCATATTTTCCTTAATTTCTTGGTCTCCTTTCCCATGGTTTGGATATTCTCTTGGTTTTTTCTATTTTTATTTTCAGATAGCAATGAATTTTGGTCTTCTCTAATTTCTATTTCCTTGCTGCTCTCTTCTGTGTTTGGACTTACTATGATACCTTCGGAAGTGCTGTTTAGTGTTTCATTCTTGTTCTTTAAACACATATCCATTTTATTTGTCTCCTCCTTGTATTCATCTACTCTTTAGCTAAGTGTGTTAACATTTTCAAACTCCCCCCGCCCGAAAGTTTCCCTTATCTCCTTATTGAACTTCTCCATCTTACCCTCAATCCGCTTTAAACTTGCTTCGTTTATTTTCTCAGTTCTTTCATCCATTCGCCTTAAATTCTCTTCATTTATTTGTCTGATCTCCTCCTTCATTTGTTTTATACTCTCATCGTTCCTATCAAACCTTTCGTTAATTTGGATTAAGCTTTCATTGTTTTTATCGAACTTCTCGTTCATCAGTTTTGAGGTTTCCTCCTGTTTCCTAAAATTCTCCTTGTTTTCCTCATTTGTTTTGTCAAATTTTTCCTCCTGTCTCCTTGAGTTTTCCTCCTGTTTCCTAAAATTCTCCTTGTTTTCCTCATTTGTTCTGTTGAATTTTTTCAATAGTATTCTCAACATCTCCTGCACGCTCATGTCTTCCTTTTGGTTGGATTTATCTGGTTGATCCCCTTGGGCATCCTCTTCAACTACTTCCTTTTCCTTGTTCACCATTACTTCCGTTTCTTCTTTTTCGTCTGTCTGTTGTTCTATTTCACTATCTGTGACTACTTCTATTTTTTCTTCCGTTTCTCGTTCCTTCGTCATCCTTTTAGACAACCCTCTAGTATGCATTTTTTGTCTCCAACAGTTGCCCGCTCGAGTTAAGTAATATTTATAAAATTAAGATTTTACTTAACTTAAGCCCTACACTACTTGAGCGCCAATTTATCACTTAACCTGTGTAGTGTCTTTTCTCCCGTATCACTATCTTTTAAAGTCCCACGTTGCGACTCCAATTTATAACTTAACCTTGTTGTCTCTATTTAATTCACCTCACGATGGAAGCGTCAATTTATAACTTAACTTGTACGTCCGTCTCGTTAAACCTCTCTCCGGGTAGTGCCAATTTATAATGTATCTTATTTTAATACGTGTTATAATAATGTTTAAGTATATCTCAGTTCCTCTCTATTTAATATAATTGTGTTATGTTGGGTGAAAATTACGTGTATAGTGTGTAATTCAAATTTTTTGCTCAAGCCTTTTCTGCGTTGAAGAGAAGAGAAAGAATTTTTATTGTATTCTCTTTCTCTTTAATACCCAAGCGGTCCGCGAGTAGCGCTGTAGTTCCCAGACAACGGAAATTTGTAGGTTAGCCCACCGCGTATGGTAATTCTCAGTTACGCTCTCTACTTATCTATCTTGTTCACACTACACTAAATCTTATATAAATGAGAAGGTATCTGAATTCTGAAAGGATTCTTTATTAATATTTTAATGTTTCTTGTTCAATAAAGTTGTTTCTTTTACGTAGATACAAAAAGCAAGATGTTAAGAGTAATCGATTATCGATCACATTCAAGGTTTTATATTATTTGTAATTATGATTTTATATTTCTTTAAATACAGGGTGTGAAGGTTCTTTCAACTGTTAGTAAGATCAGAAAATGCATAAATAGGAATACAAGGTATTACAATATAGAGTTAAGTTTTTATTAAATAATATTTAAAATAATTGTAGTTTTACCGTCCGCTCGGCATCGTGACTCGATAAGGCAGTGTACAAATAACCTCTTCGTCTGGTTTGGTCAAGAACAGCATGCAGATGAATTTGCTCTCGTCAGTCTTCGTTCCAAGTTGAAAATAAAGTTTAATTCTTGGTCCTGGGATGATGCAGAAATACCGCTCCTTTTGTTCACCAATGTCTGAGTTTTGTGGTTACGTGCTTCGACGAATTTCGAATTCAATTACGTTTTTTCTATTGAATTGTGTAAACTGAAGTTCCGATATAATTTGGTGTTTATTTTCGTTTCTTTTACGTTAAAGGATTATATCACTTTATGCAGGTAGTTATTTCTCTGGTTCTGTTAGTGAATTAAGTTAACCTCTGTTCATTTTACTGAATTTTGCAATCAGAGTTCTTCCTTTATATTCTTCAGTACTCCCATGTATAATTTTTAGATTGTCCAATTATATAATACGGTTAAATGATAGTGGACCATACTATTGTGATTTATTATTCATTTTGTTTAAATTTGTATGGACTTCGTATTTAAATTAAATCAAATTTTTTTTTCTGAGCGTCTTTTAACTAAACCGTCTTCGTTCATGTAAATTTATTCAATAATCAAATCAACAAATTCTATCTCTTTCGTCGTCCCTGGCAACCATCTTTTTTATTCTTATTGGATATTATGTTATATTATAATCATTTCATACAATGTTCTTCCACTCATCAAAATAATCCCTTTCTAAATTTCCATTATATCCTATTATAATTTTACCTATTGCTTGTAACTAATTTTTATATATTTTGCTGTCGTTTCCTCTTAGTCTATTTATTTTAACAACTATTATTTTTCTGTTATAAAACATTATCTATTGGTATCATTGCACTATGGCATTATAAGAATTTATTTAATTTGAGTTTATTTATTTGTTATTATCAATTATTATTAACTTCTCCTAACTCATTAGATTTTATTTAGCATTTGCTACCAATTTCTTTACCTAACCTTTCTGATCTGACTTACTATATAATGTTACTGGTTGTTAGGCCTATCATTATACCTTGATCTACTTCTGAATTTAACTTGTTACTATCTGCAATATTATAGAATACTTTATCTATTTATGACATGGTTATACTAAACTCTTTTGTATCTCGTTTACAATTATAGCCTTTTTGGCCAAGTTTACAACTATAATCATCTTACTATCTAATTACATGTATACAAATAATTATCTCTATAAAGTCTAACAAAAGCTTTATCGTGACCTATGGATAACACATAAAATGAAATTAATTAGTAATCAATTACTGAGTTTAACAACAACTCTATAATGGTAAATTGATAACACATAATATTTAATTACCTGGTATTCTATTAACAGAATAACTTCACTTGCTACTGTAAAAATACAACATCACTATCATGATAACAATATAACATGATACAATTAATAACAGGTACTTTTGAGTAACTTAAGTCATATAATATTTACTCATTCTCATCTACTTTAACACATCAATTATTATTAAACAGTCAAAATTAGTTTTTTCATTATTTGTCAATGTCTGTTGTTTACCTCTCACTGAACCTTGAGGTTTATTTTTATTAACATTATTAATTTCTTTCCTATCTACCTTGTATTCTTATTTTATTTAATCAATCATGGGTTGGGTTTCTGACCTTTTACAAGTGTGGATAAATAATAAATTTTTTCTCTATTTTAAATCTTATAAGTTGATTTATGTAACGTCGGGGACCGTATTTTCGTTACGTTACATATGCTTCCCCTCCTAAAGAAGTTTAGTTTACCTGAATATAATTTGGGTCAAAATAAACTTATATCTTTTTCATGCCTTAGAATATCCTCCTTATATTCATCGTAAAGTTTTAATGGTAATTGATGGAATTCTTAATGTAACATTTTGGACTCGTATTCACCCTTCTCTATTTGATGACAATTCATTAATTATATTAATACTCTTGGCTTGTTTCTTTTAAACATTACTTGTCAATGATTGGTCACAATAATCAGTAAAACTTAGTTTTAATCTTCTCCTATTTCTAGTTACTTCTACAAATGCGTTTCTCCATTGACCTTCTGTCAGCTATCTTCCTTCTGTTTTCTTCCTTCATACTTTTGGAATCTGATGTCAATCTTCGCAGCGGTTTTATTATACCTTAAATATTCAATTTCCGTAACATTCCCTAACATGTGAGCTGGGACAGTCCAGAGAGGCACTGTTTGGCTTCATACTCTGCTGCCCATACTACACTTCAATATAATACTGTTGGAATTCATCTACAGTCAGCTATAAAAAATACAATAATATCATAGTAGTCTCTTTATTTGACTAATAATAAACATCTTGGGGATTCGTTACGCTGTCGCGTTTTATATTTAATTATACATATACTCCTTTCTTCTTGATTCCATCTTATTTTCATTAGCTATTTTCAGATAACATTTTTGACAGTCAATATTTGTAACTACTTTTGATCTTCTTTCTTGTGACAGAAATTCTACGTACTATCTCTTCATTTATTATTTTCATTTCCAAGAAATTCTAAATTCTATTTGCATTATTTATCATCATTACTTAGTTTCATCTTAATTGTAGTCATTAAATTATCCACTGTTCTTCTTATTTTACTATCTTGTCTGCTCACATTACCATTAATTATGTTGACGTATATTTTTTCTTATTCCATTTTAAATCATACTGGTTATAAACAATTATGTCATCTGTTCTTCAATTCTCTTGGCATTTTGGCATGTATCTTAAATCATACTGTTTTTCAATTATTTTGTATAAGTTTTTCTTTATATAGTTTTTTAACATGGGGATTTATTCTTAAATATTTAAAATAATTTCTTCGTAAACACATAGTAAGACGTTCTTACTTCCTTTTGAATTTTGGGGTTTTTATTCTTAAATCTTTAAAATAATTTCTTGGTAAACACATAGTAAGACGTTCTTACTTCTTCTAGAATTTTGTGGTTTTATTCTTAAATCTTTAAAATAATTTCTTGGTAAACACATAGTAAGACGTTCTTACTTCTTTTAGAATTTTGTGGTTTTATTCTTAATTTTTTTTTTCTCAGTGTTTCTCTTAGCATATTATTATTATTTTTTTCTTATTTAATAGTATTTATTTAGTTCCTTCTTTCCAAATGGTTGCCTGGTCGGTTTTCAGAAAATCAGTCCCCTTTTTCTGGTTGACTACTTCTTGTTTTAACCATGGTCCATTAATTCAGGTACTCCTTTTCCTCGGATTACCGCAATGTTCATCATAATGTTTGTACTTGTTAAATACCTCTCGTGTATCTGGTACTGTAACTCTGTTGATTCGAAGTCTTCATTTAAGTCACGGTTTTCTGTTATAGTTAGATCCCTTTTAATTAATAGGTATTGTACCTCCTCTAACCTAACGTAATCACTCATATATGCTACCATTCCATTCCCTTTGACCTCTGTATTACTTACCAAATGTTTTACTGGTATATTCCGTATTAAAGATATAGCTGATGTTGTCAGATACTCTTCGATCGTTGATATATTTAAATTTATTTAAGTTCTTCTTTATTATTTTATGGTGATTTACTTTTGCCATTTTTATAAAGTTTTTTCTATAATTCATACCTTTACTTAACTCCCTTCGTTCATTAATTGGGATGTTAAATGCACGAATTAATCCACCCTTCCTCATCTCCAATTCTTCTTTTGTATATAATATTTTCCTTCTCCATATTTTCCTTAATTTCTTGGTCTCCTTTCCCATGGTTTGGATATTCTCTTGGTTTTTTCTATTTTTATTTTCAGATAGCAATGAATTTTGGTCTTCTCTAATTTCTATTTCCTTGCTGCTCTCTTCTGTGTTTGGACTTACTATAATACCTTCGGAAGTGCTGTTTAGTGTTTCATTCGTGTTCTTTAAACACATATCCATTTTTTTATTTGTCTCCTCCTTGTATTCATCTACTCTTTAGCTAAGTGTGTTAACATTTTCAAACTCCCCCCCCCCGAAAGTTTCCCTTATCTCCTTATTGAACTTCTCCATCTTACCCTCAATCCGCTTTAAACTTGCTTCGTTTATTTTCTCAGTTCTTTCATCCATTCGCCTTAAATTCTCTTCATTTATTTGTCTGATCTCCTCCTTCATTTGTTTTATACTCTCATCGTTCCTATCAAACCTTTCGTTAATTTGGATTAAGCTTTCATTGTTTTTATCGAACTTCTCGTTCATCAGTTTTGAGGTTTCCTCCTGTTTCCTAAAATTCGCCTTGTTTTCCTCATTTGTTTTGTCAAATTTTTCCTCCTGTCTCCTTGAGTTTTCCTCCTGTTTCCTAAAATTCTCCTTGTTTTCCTCATTTGTTCTGTCGAATTTTTTCAATAGTATTCTCAACATCTCCTGCACGCTCATGTCTTCCTTTTGGTTGGATTTATCTGGTTGATCCCCTTGGGCACCCTCTTCAACTACTTCCTTTTCCTTGTTCACCATTACTTCCGTTTCTTCTTTTTCGCCTGTCTGTTGTTCTATTTCACTATCTGTGACTACTTCTATTTCTTCTTCCGTTTCTCGTTCCTTCGTCATCCTTTTAGACAACCCTCTAGTATGCATTTTTTGTCTCCAACAGTTGCCCGCTCGAGTTAAGTAATATTTATAAAATTAAGATTTTACTTAACTTAAGCCCTACACTACTTGAGCGCCAATTTATCACTTAACCTGTGTAGTGTCTTTTCTCCCGTATCACTATCTTTTAAAGTCCCACGTTGCGACTCCAATTTATAACTTAACCTTGTTGTCTCTATTTAATTCACCTCACGATGGAAGCGTCAATTTATAACTTAACTTGTACGTCCGTCTCGTTAAACCTCTCTCCGGGTAGTGCCAATTTATAATGTATCTTATTTTAATACGTGTTATAATAATGTTTAAGTATATCTCAGTTCCTCTCTATTTAATATAATTGTGTTATGTTGGGTGAAAATTACGTGTATAGTGTGTAATTCAAATTTTTCGCTCAAGCCTTTTCTGCGTTGAAGAGAAGAGAAAGAATTTTTATTGTATTCTCTTTCTCTTTAATACCCAAGCGGTCCGCGAGTAGCGCTGTAGTTCCCAGACAACGGAAATTTATAGGTTAGCCCACCGCGTATGGTAATTCTCAGTTACGCTCTCTACTTATCTATCTTGTTCACACTACACTAAATCTTATATAAATGAGAAGGTATCTGAATTCTGAAAGGATTCTTTATTAATATTTTAATGTTTCTTGTTCAATAAAGTTGTTTCTTTTACGTAGATACAAAAGGCAAG
The DNA here is from genome assembly GCA_034769895.1 of Magicicada septendecula. NCBI lineage: Eukaryota > Metazoa > Arthropoda > Insecta > Hemiptera > Cicadidae > Magicicada > Magicicada septendecula. Next base: position 264,228,328 of record CM068375.1, read on the forward strand.
ATGTTAAGAGTAATCGATTATCGATCGCATTCAAGGTTTTATATTATTTGTAATTATGATTTTATATTTCTTTAAATACAGGGTGTGAAGGTTCTTTCAACTGTTAGTAAGATCAGAAAATGCATAAATAGGAATACAAGGTATTACAATATAGAGTTAAGTTTTTATTAAATAATATTTAAAATAATTGTAGTTTTACCGTCCGCTCGGCATCGCACTTCTACAAATGCGTTTCTCCATTGACCTTCTGTCAGCTATCTTCCTTCTGTTTTCTTCCTTCATACTTTTGGAATCTGATGTCAATCTTCGCAGCGGTTTTATTATACCTTAAATATTCAATTTCCGTAACATTCCCTAACATGTGAGCTGGGACAGTCCAGAGAGGCACTGTTTGGCTTCATACTCTGCTGCCCATACTACACTTCAATATAATACTGCTGGAATTCATCTACAGTCAGCTATAAAAAATACAATAATATCATAGTAGTCTCTTTATTTGACTAATAATAAACATCTTGGGGATTCGTTACGCTGTCGCGTTTTATATTTAATTATACATATACTCCTTTCTTCTTGATTCCATCTTATTTTCATTAGCTATTTTCAGATAACATTTTTGACAGTCAATATTTGTAACTACTTTTGATCTTCTTTCTTGTGACAGAAATTCTACGTACTATCTCTTCATTTATTATTTTCATTTCCAAGAAATTCTAAATTCTATTTGCATTATTTATCATCATTACTTAGTTTCATCTTAATTGTAGTCATTAAATTATCCACTGTTCTTCTTATTTTACTATCTTGTCTGCTCACATTACCATTAATTATGTTGACGTATATTTTTTCTTATTCCATTTTAAATCATACTGGTTATAAACAATTATGTCATCTGTTCTTCAATTCTCTTGGCATTTTGGCATGTATCTTAAATCATACTGTTTTTCAATTATTTTGTATAAGTTTTTCTTTATATAGTTTTTTAACATGGGGATTTATTCTTAAATATTTAAAATAATTTCTTCGTAAACACATAGTAAGACGTTCTTACTTCCTTTTGAATTTTGGGGTTTTTATTCTTAAATCTTTAAAATAATTTCTTGGTAAACACATAGTAAGACGTTCTTACTTCTTCTAGAATTTTGTGGTTTTATTCTTAAATCTTTAAAATAATTTCTTGGTAAACACATAGTAAGACCTTCTTACTTCTTTTAGAATTTTGTGGTTTTATTCTTAATTTTTTTTTTCTCAGTGTTTCTCTTAGCATATTATTATTATTTTTTTCTTATTTAATAGTATTTATTTAGTTCCTTCTTTCCAAATGGTTGCCTGGTCGGTTTTCAGAAAATCAGTCCCCTTTTTCTGGTTGACTACTTCTTGTTTTAACCATGGTCCATTAATTCAGGTACTCCTTTTCCTCGGATTACCGCAATGTTCATCATAATGTTTGTACTTGTTAAATACCTCTCGTGTATCTGGTACTGTAACTCTGTTGATTCGAAGTCTTCATTTAAGTCATGGTTTTCTGTTATAGTTAGATCCCTTTTAATTAATAGGTATTGTACCTCCTCTAACCTAACGTAATCACTCATATATGCTACCATTCCATTCCATTTGACCTCTGTATTACTTACCAAATGTTTTACTGGTATATTCCGTATTAAAGATATAGCTGATGTTGTCAGATACTCTTCGATCGTTGATATATTTAAATTTATTTAAGTTCTTCTTTATTATTTTATGGTGATTTACTTTTGCCATTTTTATAAAGTTTTTTCTATAATTCATACCTTTACTTAACTCCCTTCGTTCATTAATTGGGATGTTAAATGCACGAATTAATCCACCCTTCCTCATCTCCAATTCTTCTTTTGTATTTAATATTTTCCTTCTCCATATTTTCCTTAATTTCTTGGTCTCCTTTCCCATGGTTTGGATATTCTCTTGGTTTTTTCTATTTTTATTTTCAGATAGCAATGAATTTTGGTCTTCTCTAATTTCTATTTCCTTGCTGCTCTCTTCTGTGTTTGGACTTACTATAATACCTTCGGAAGTGCTGTTTAGTGTTTCATTCGTGTTCTTTAAACACATATCCATTTTTTTATTTGTCTCCTCCTTGTATTCATCTACTCTTTAGCTAAGTGTGTTAACATTTTCAAACTCCCCCCCCCCCGAAAGTTTCCCTTATCTCCTTATTGAACTTCTCCATCTTACCCTCAATCCGCTTTAAACTTGCTTCGTTTATTTTCTCAGTTCTTTCATCCATTCGCCTTAAATTCTCTTCATTTATTTGTCTGATCTCCTCCTTCATTTGTTTTATACTCTCATCGTTCCTATCAAACCTTTCGTTAATTTGGATTAAGCTTTCATTGTTTTTATCGAACTTCTCGTTCATCAGTTTTGAGGTTTCCTCCTGTTTCCTAAAATTCTCCTTGTTTTCCTCATTTGTTTTGTCAAATTTTTCCTCCTGTCTCCTTGAGTTTTCCTCCTGTTTCCTAAAATTCTCCTTGTTTTCCTCATTTGTTCTGTCGAATTTTTTCAATAGTATTCTCAACATCTCCTGCACGCTCATGTCTTCCTTTTGGTTGGATTTATCTGGTTGATCCCCTTGGGCATCCTCTTCAACTACTTCCTTTTCCTTGTTCATCATTACTTCCGTTTCTTCTTTTTCGCCTGTCTGTTGTTCTATTTCACTATCTGTGACTACTTCTATTTCTTCTTCCGTTTCTCGTTCCTTCGTCATCCTTTTAGACAACCCTCTAGTATGCATTTTTTGTCTCCAACAGTTGCCCGCTCGAGTTAAGTAATATTTATAAAATTAAGATTTTACTTAACTTAAGCCCTACACTACTTGAGCACCAATTTATCACTTAACCTGTGTAGTGTCTTTTCTCCCGTATCACTATCTTTTAAAGTCCCACGTTGCGACACCAATTTATAACTTAACCTTGTCGTCTCTATTTAATTCACCTCACGATGGAAGCGTCAATTTATAACTTAACTTGTACGTCCGTCTCGTTAAACCTCTCTCCGGGTAGTGCCAATTTATAATGTATCTTATTTTAATACGTGTTATAATAATGTTTAAGTATATCTCAGTTCCTCTCTATTTAATATAATTGTGTTATGTTGGGTGAAAATTACGTGTATAGTGTGTAATTCAAATTTTTCGCTCAAGCCTTTTCTGCGTTGAAGAGAAGAGAAAGAATTTTTATTGTATTCTCTTTCTCTTTAATACCCAAGCGGTCCGCGAGTAGCGCTGTAGTTCCCAGACAACGGAAATTTGTAGGTTAGCCCACCGCGTATGGTAATTCTCAGTTACGCTCTCTACTTATCTATCTTGTTCACACTACACTAAATCTTATATAAATGAGAAGGTATCTGAATTCTGAAAGGATTCTTTATTAATATTTTAATGTTTCTTGTTCAATAAAGTTGTTTCTTTTACGTAGATACAAAAGGCAAGATGTTAAGAGTAATCGATTATCGATCGCATTCAAGGTTTTATATTATTTGTAATTATGATTTTATATTTCTTTAAATACAGGGTGTGAAGGTTCTTTCAACTGTTAGTAAGATCAGAAAATGCATAAATAGGAATACAAGGTATTACAATATAGAGTTAAGTTTTTATTAAATAATATTTAAAATAATTGTAGTTTTACCGTCCGCTCGGCATCGTGACTCGATAAGGCAGTGTACAAATAACCTCTTTGTCTGGTTTGGTCAAGAACAGCATGCAGATGAATTTGCTCTCGTCAGTCTTCGTTCCAAGTTGAAAATAAAGTTTAATTCTTGGTCCTGGGATGATGCAGAAATACCGCTCCTTTTGTTCACCAATGTCCGAGTTTTGTGGTTACGTGCTTCGACGAATTTCGAATTCAATTACGTTTTTTCTATTGAATTGTGTAAACTGAAGTTCCGATATAATTTGGTGTTTATTTTCGTTTCTTTTACGTTAAAGGATTATATCACTTTATGCAGGTAGTTATTTCTCTGGTTTTGTTAGTTAATTAAGTTAACCTCTGTTCATTTTACTGAATTTTGCAATCAGAGTTCTTCCTTTATATTCTTCGGTACTTTCATGTATAATTTTTAGATTGTCCAATTATATAATACGGTTAAATGATAGTGGACCATACTATTGTGATTTATTATTCATTTTGTTTAAATTTGTATGGACTTCGTATTTAAATTAAATCAATTTTTTTTTTCTGAGCGTCTTTTAACTAAACCGTCTTCGTTCATGTAAATTTATTCAATAATCAAATCAACAAATTCTATCTCTTTCGTCGTCCCTGGCAACCATCTTTTTTATTCTTATTGGATATTATGTTATATTATAATCATTTCATACAATGTTCTTCCACTCATAAAAAATAATCCCTTTCTAAATTTCCATTATATCCTATTATAATTTTACCTATTGCTTGTAACTAATTTTTATATATTTTGCTGTCGTTTCCTCTTAGTCTATTTATTTTAACAACTATTACTTTTCTGTTATAAAACATTATCTATTGGTATCATTGCACTATGGCATTATAAGAATTTATTTAATTTGAGTTTATTTATTTGTTATTATCAATTATTATTAACTTCTCCTAACTCATTAGATTTTATTTAGCATTTGTTACCAATTTCTTTACCTAACCTTTCTGATCTGACTTACTATATAATGTTACTGGTTGTTAGGCCTATCATTATACCTTGATCTACTTCTGAATTTAACTTGTTACTATCTGCAATATTATAGAATACTTTATCTATTTATGACATGGTTATACTAAACTCTTTTGTATCTCGTTTACAATTATAGCCTTTTTGGCCAAGTTTACAACTATAATCATCTTACTATCTAATTACATGTATACAAATAATTATCTCTATAAAGTCTAACAAAAGCTTTATCGTGACCTATGGATAACACATAAAATGAAATTAATTAGTAATCAATTACTGAGTTTAACAACAACTCTATAATGGTAAATTGATAACACATAATATTTAATTACCTGGTATTCTATTAACAGAATAACTTCACTTGCTACTGTAAAAATACAACATCACTATCATGATAACAATATAACATGATACAATTAATAACAGGTACTTTTGAGTAACTTAAGTCATATAATATTTACTCATTCTCATCTACTTTAACACATCAATTATTATTAAACAGTCAAAATTAGTTTTTTCATTATTTGTCAATGTCTGTTGTTTACCTCTCACTGAACCTTGAGGTTTATTTTTATTAACATTATTAATTTCTTTCCTATCTACCGTGTATTCTTATATTATTTAATCAATCATGGGTTGGGTTTCTGACCTTTTACAAGTGTGGATAAATAATAAATTTTTTCTCTATTTTAAATCTTATAAGTTGATTTATGTAACGTCGGGGACCGTATTTTCGTTACGTTACATATGCTTCCCCTCTTAAGAAGTTTAGTTTACCTGAATATAATTTGGGTCAAAATAAACTTATATCTTTTTCATGCCTTAGAATATCCTCCTTATATTCATCGTAAAGTTTTAATGGTAATTGATGGAATTCTTAATGTAACATTTTGGACTCGTATTCACCCTTCTCTATTTGATGACAATTCATTAATTATATTAATACTCTTGGCTTGTTTCTTTTAAACATTACTTGTCAATGATTGGTCACAATAATCAGTAAAACTTAGTTTTAATCTTCTCCTATTTCTAGTTACTTCTACAAATGCGTTTCTCCATTGACCTTCTGTCAGCTATCTTCCTTCTGTTTTCTTCCTTCATACTTTTGGAATCTGATGTCAATCTTCGCAGCGGTTTTATTATACCTTAAATATTCAATTTCCGTAACATTCCCTAACATGTGAGCTGGGACAGTCCAGAGAGGCACTGTTTGGCTTCATACTCTGCTGCCCATACTACACTTCAATATAATACTGCTGGAATTCATCTACAGTCAGCTATAAAAAATACAATAATATCATAGTAGTCTCTTTATTTGACTAATAATAAACATCTTGGGGATTCGTTACGCTGTCGCGTTTTATATTTAATTATACATATACTCCTTTCTTCTTGATTCCATCTTATTTTCATTAGCTATTTTCAGATAACATTTTTGACAGTCAATATTTGTAACTACTTTTGATCTTCTTTCTTGTGACAGAAATTCTACGTACTATCTCTTCATTTATTATTTTCATTTCCAAGAAATTCTAAATTCTATTTGCATTATTTATCATCATTACTTAGTTTCATCTTAATTGTAGTCATTAAATTATCCACTGTTCTTCTTATTTTACTATCTTGTCTGCTCACATTACCATTAATTATGTTGACGTATATTTTTCTTATTCCATTTTAAATCATACTGGTTATAAACAATTATGTCATCTGTTCTTCAATTCTCTTGGCATTTTGGCATGTATCTTAAATCATACTGTTTTTCAATTATTTTGTATAAGTTTTTCTTTATATAGTTTTTTAACATGGGGATTTATTCTTAAATATTTAAAATAATTTCTTCGTAAACACATAGTAAGACGTTCTTACTTCCTTTTGAATTTTGGGGTTTTTATTCTTAAATCTTTAAAATAATTTCTTGGTAAACACATAGTAAGACGTTCTTAATTCTTCTAGAATTTTGTGGTTTTATTCTTAAATCTTTAAAATAATTTCTTGGTAAACACATAGTAAGACCTTCTTACTTCTTTTAGAATTTTGTGGTTTTATTCTTAATTTTTTTTTTCTCAGTGTTTCTCTTAGCATATTATTATTATTTTTTTCTTATTTAATAGTATTTATTTAGTTCCTTCTTTCCAAATGGTTGCCTGGTCGGTTTTCAGAAAATCAGTCCCCTTTTTCTGGTTGACTAATTCTTGTTTTAACCATGGTCCATTAATTCAGGTACTCCTTTTCCTCGGATTACCGCAATGTTCATCATAATGTTTGTACTTGTTAAATACCTCTCGTGTATCTGGTACTGTAACTCTGTTGATTCGAAGTCTTCATTTAAGTCATGGTTTTCTGTTATAGTTAGATCCCTTTTAATTAATAGGTATTGTACCTCCTCTAACCTAACGTAATCACTCATATATGCTACCATTCCATTCCATTTGACCTCTGTATTACTTACCAAATGTTTTACTGGTATATTCCGTATTAAAGATATAGCTGATGTTGTCAGATACTCTTCGATCGTTGATATATTTAAATTTATTTAAGTTCTTCTTTATTATTTTATGGTGATTTACTTTTGCCATTTTTATAAAGTTTTTTCTATAATTCATACCTTTACTTAACTCCCTTCGTTCATTAATTGGGATGTTAAATGCACGAATTAATCCACCCTTCCTCATCTCCAATTCTTCTTTTGTATTTAATATTTTCCTTCTCCATATTTTCCTTAATTTCTTGGTCTCCTTTCCCATGGTTTGGATATTCTCTTGGTTTTTTCTATTTTTATTTTCAGATAGCAATGAATTTTGGTCTTCTCTAATTTCTATTTCCTTGCTGCTCTCTTCTGTGTTTGGACTTACTATAATACCTTCGGAAGTGCTGTTTAGTGTTTCATTCGTGTTCTTTAAACACATATCCATTTTTTTATTTGTCTCCTCCTTGTATTCATCTACTCTTTAGCTAAGTGTGTTAACATTTTCAAACTCCCCCCCCCCCCCCGAAAGTTTCCCTTATCTCCTTATTGAACTTCTCCATCTTACCCTCAATCCGCTTTAAACTTGCTTCGTTTATTTTCTCAGTTCTTTCATCCATTCGCCTTAAATTCTCTTCATTTATTTGTCTGATCTCCTCCTTCATTTGTTTTATACTCTCATCGTTCCTATCAAACCTTTCGTTAATTTGGATTAAGCTTTCATTGTTTTTATCGAACTTCTCGTTCATCAGTTTTGAGGTTTCCTCCTGTTTCCTAAAATTCTCCTTGTTTTCCTCATTTGTTTTGTCAAATTTTTCCTCCTGTCTCCTTGAGTTTTCCTCCTGTTTCCTAAAATTCTCCTTGTTTTCCTCATTTGTTCTGTCGAATTTTTTCAATAGTATTCTCAACATCTCCTGCACGCTCATGTCTTCCTTTTGGTTGGATTTATCTGGTTGATCCCCTTGGGCATCCTCTTCAACTACTTCCTTTTCCTTGTTCATCATTACTTCCGTTTCTTCTTTTTCGCCTGTCTGTTGTTCTATTTCACTATCTGTGACTACTTCTATTTCTTCTTCCGTTTCTCGTTCCTTCGTCATCCTTTTAGACAACCCTCTAGTATGCATTTTTTGTCTCCAACAGTTGCCCGCTCGAGTTAAGTAATATTTATAAAATTAAGATTTTACTTAACTTAAGCCCTACACTACTTGAGCACCAATTTATCACTTAACCTGTGTAGTGTCTTTTCTCCCGTATCACTATCTTTTAAAGTCCCACGTTGCGACACCAATTTATAACTTAACCTTGTCGTCTCTATTTAATTCACCTCACGATGGAAGCGTCAATTTATAACTTAACTTGTACGTCCGTCTCGTTAAACCTCTCTCCGGGTAGTGCCAATTTATAATGTATCTTATTTTAATACGTGTTATAATAATGTTTAAGTATATCTCAGTTCCTCTCTATTTAATATAATTGTGTTATGTTGGGTGAAAATTACGTGTATAGTGTGTAATTCAAATTTTTCGCTCAAGCCTTTTCTGCGTTGAAGAGAAGAGAAAGAATTTTTATTGTATTCTCTTTCTCTTTAATACCCAAGCGGTCCGCGAGTAGCGCTGTAGTTCCCAGACAACGGAAATTTGTAGGTTAGCCCACCGCGTATGGTAATTCTCAGTTACGCTCTCTACTTATCTATCTTGTTCACACTACACTAAATCTTATATAAATGAGAAGGTATCTGAATTCTGAAAGGATTCTTTATTAATATTTTAATGTTTCTTGTTCAATAAAGTTGTTTCTTTTACGTAGATACAAAAGGCAAGATGTTAAGAGTAATCGATTATCGATCGCATTCAAGGTTTTATATTATTTGTAATTATGATTTTATATTTCTTTAAATACAGGGTGTGAAGGTTCTTTCAACTGTTAGTAAGATCAGAAAATGCATAAATAGGAATACAAGGTATTACAATATAGAGTTAAGTTTTTATTAAATAATATTTAAAATAATTGTAGTTTTACCGTCCGCTCGGCATCGTGACTCGATAAGGCAGTGTACAAATAACCTCTTCGTCTGGTTTGGTCAAGAACAGCATGCAGATGAATTTGCTCTCGTCAGTCTTCGTTCCAAGTTGAAAATAAAGTTTAATTCTTGGTCCTGGGATGATGCAGAAATACCGCTCCTTTTGTTCACCAATGTCCGAGTTTTGTGGTTACGTGCTTCGACGAATTTCGAATTCAATTACGTTTTTTCTATTGAATTGTGTAAACTGAAGTTCCGATATAATTTGGTGTTTATTTTCGTTTCTTTTACGTTAAAGGATTATATCACTTTATGCAGGTAGTTATTTCTCTGGTTTTGTTAGTTAATTAAGTTAACCTCTGTTCATTTTACTGAATTTTGCAATCAGAGTTCTTCCTTTATATTCTTCGGTACTTTCATGTATAATTTTTAGATTGTCCAATTATATAATACGGTTAAATGATAGTGGACCATACTATTGTGATTTATTATTCATTTTGTTTAAATTTGTATGGACTTCGTATTTAAATTAAATCAATTTTTTTTTTCTGAGCGTCTTTTAACTAAACCGTCTTCGTTCATGTAAATTTATTCAATAATCAAATCAACAAATTCTATCTCTTTCGTCGTCCCTGGCAACCATCTTTTTTATTCTTATTGGATATTATGTTATATTATAATCATTTCATACAATGTTCTTCCACTCATAAAAAATAATCCCTTTCTAAATTTCCATTATATCCTATTATAATTTTACCTATTGCTTGTAACTAATTTTTATATATTTTGCTGTCGTTTCCTCTTAGTCTATTTATTTTAACAACTATTACTTTTCTGTTATAAAACATTATCTATTGGTATCATTGCACTATGGCATTATAAGAATTTATTTAATTTGAGTTTATTTATTTGTTATTATCAATTATTATTAACTTCTCCTAACTCATTAGATTTTATTTAGCATTTGTTACCAATTTCTTTACCTAACCTTTCTGATCTGACTTACTATATAATGTTACTGGTTGTTAGGCCTATCATTATACCTTGATCTACTTCTGAATTTAACTTGTTACTATCTGCAATATTATAGAATACTTTATCTATTTATGACATGGTTATACTAAACTCTTTTGTATCTCGTTTACAATTATAGCCTTTTTGGCCAAGTTTACAACTATAATCATCTTACTATCTAATTACATGTATACAAATAATTATCTCTATAAAGTCTAACAAAAGCTTTATCGTGACCTATGGATAACACATAAAATGAAATTAATTAGTAATCAATTACTGAGTTTAACAACAACTCTATAATGGTAAATTGATAACACATAATATTTAATTACCTGGTATTCTATTAACAGAATAACTTCACTTGCTACTGTAAAAATACAACATCACTATCATGATAACAATATAACATGATACAATTAATAACAGGTACTTTTGAGTAACTTAAGTCATATAATATTTACTCATTCTCATCTACTTTAACACATCAATTATTATTAAACAGTCAAAATTAGTTTTTTCATTATTTGTCAATGTCTGTTGTTTACCTCTCACTGAACCTTGAGGTTTATTTTTATTAACATTATTAATTTCTTTCCTATCTACCGTGTATTCTTATATTATTTAATCAATCATGGGTTGGGTTTCTGACCTTTTACAAGTGTGGATAAATAATAAATTTTTTCTCTATTTTAAATCTTATAAGTTGATTTATGTAACGTCGGGGACCGTATTTTCGTTACGTTACATATGCTTCCCCTCTTAAGAAGTTTAGTTTACCTGAATATAATTTGGGTCAAAATAAACTTATATCTTTTTCATGCCTTAGAATATCCTCCTTATATTCATCGTAAAGTTTTAATGGTAATTGATGGAATTCTTAATGTAACATTTTGGACTCGTATTCACCCTTCTCTATTTGATGACAATTCATTAATTATATTAATACTCTTGGCTTGTTTCTTTTAAACATTACTTGTCAATGATTGGTCACAATAATCAGTAAAACTTAGTTTTAATCTTCTCCTATTTCTAGTTACTTCTACAAATGCGTTTCTCCATTGACCTTCTGTCAGCTATCTTCCTTCTGTTTTCTTCCTTCATACTTTTGGAATCTGATGTCAATCTTCGCAGCGGTTTTATTATACCTTAAATATTCAATTTCCGTAACATTCCCTAACATGTGAGCTGGGACAGTCCAGAGAGGCACTGTTTGGCTTCATACTCTGCTGCCCATACTACACTTCAATATAATACTGCTGGAATTCATCTACAGTCAGCTATAAAAAATACAATAATATCATAGTAGTCTCTTTATTTGACTAATAATAAACATCTTGGGGATTCGTTACGCTGTCGCGTTTTATATTTAATTATACATATACTCCTTTCTTCTTGATTCCATCTTATTTTCATTAGCTATTTTCAGATAACATTTTTGACAGTCAATATTTGTAACTACTTTTGATCTTCTTTCTTGTGACAGAAATTCTACGTACTATCTCTTCATTTATTATTTTCATTTCCAAGAAATTCTAAATTCTATTTGCATTATTTATCATCATTACTTAGTTTCATCTTAATTGTAGTCATTAAATTATCCACTGTTCTTCTTATTTTACTATCTTGTCTGCTCACATTACCATTAATTATGTTGACGTATATTTTTCTTATTCCATTTTAAATCATACTGGTTATAAACAATTATGTCATCTGTTCTTCAATTCTCTTGGCATTTTGGCATGTATCTTAAATCATACTGTTTTTCAATTATTTTGTATAAGTTTTTCTTTATATAGTTTTTTAACATGGGGATTTATTCTTAAATATTTAAAATAATTTCTTCGTAAACACATAGTAAGACGTTCTTACTTCCTTTTGAATTTTGGGGTTTTTATTCTTAAATCTTTAAAATAATTTCTTGGTAAACACATAGTAAGACGTTCTTAATTCTTCTAGAATTTTGTGGTTTTATTCTTAAATCTTTAAAATAATTTCTTGGTAAACACATAGTAAGACCTTCTTACTTCTTTTAGAATTTTGTGGTTTTATTCTTAATTTTTTTTTTCTCAGTGTTTCTCTTAGCATATTATTATTATTTTTTTCTTATTTAATAGTATTTATTTAGTTCCTTCTTTCCAAATGGTTGCCTGGTCGGTTTTCAGAAAATCAGTCCCCTTTTTCTGGTTGACTACTTCTTGTTTTAACCATGGTCCATTAATTCAGGTACTCCTTTTCCTCGGATTACCGCAATGTTCATCATAATGTTTGTACTTGTTAAATACCTCTCGTGTATCTGGTACTGTAACTCTGTTGATTCGAAGTCTTCATTTAAGTCATGGTTTTCTGTTATAGTTAGATCCCTTTTAATTAATAGGTATTGTACCTCCTCTAACCTAACGTAATCACTCATATATGCTACCATTCCATTCCATTTGACCTCTGTATTACTTACCAAATGTTTTACTGGTATATTCCGTATTAAAGATATAGCTGATGTTGTCAGATACTCTTCGATCGTTGATATATTTAAATTTATTTAAGTTCTTCTTTATTATTTTATGGTGATTTACTTTTGCCATTTTTATAAAGTTTTTTCTATAATTCATACCTTTACTTAACTCCCTTCGTTCATTAATTGGGATGTTAAATGCACGAATTAATCCACCCTTCCTCATCTCCAATTCTTCTTTTGTATTTAATATTTTCCTTCTCCATATTTTCCTTAATTTCTTGGTCTCCTTTCCCATGGTTTGGATATTCTCTTGGTTTTTTCTATTTTTATTTTCAGATAGCAATGAATTTTGGTCTTCTCTAATTTCTATTTCCTTGCTGCTCTCTTCTGTGTTTGGACTTACTATAATACCTTCGGAAGTGCTGTTTAGTGTTTCATTCGTGTTCTTTAAACACATATCCATTTTTTTATTTGTCTCCTCCTTGTATTCATCTACTCTTTAGCTAAGTGTGTTAACATTTTCAAACTCCCCCCCCCCCCGAAAGTTTCCCTTATCTCCTTATTGAACTTCTCCATCTTACCCTCAATCCGCTTTAAACTTGCTTCGTTTATTTTCTCAGTTCTTTCATCCATTCGCCTTAAATTCTCTTCATTTATTTGTCTGATCTCCTCCTTCATTTGTTTTATACTCTCATCGTTCCTATCAAACCTTTCGTTAATTTGGATTAAGCTTTCATTGTTTTTATCGAACTTCTCGTTCATCAGTTTTGAGGTTTCCTCCTGTTTCCTAAAATTCTCCTTGTTTTCCTCATTTGTTTTGTCAAATTTTTCCTCCTGTCTCCTTGAGTTTTCCTCCTGTTTCCTAAAATTCTCCTTGTTTTCCTCATTTGTTCTGTCGAATTTTTTCAATAGTATTCTCAACATCTCCTGCACGCTCATGTCTTCCTTTTGGTTGGATTTATCTGGTTGATCCCCTTGGGCATCCTCTTCAACTACTTCCTTTTCCTTGTTCATCATTACTTCCGTTTCTTCTTTTTCGCCTGTCTGTTGTTCTATTTCACTATCTGTGACTACTTCTATTTCTTCTTCCGTTTCTCGTTCCTTCGTCATCCTTTTAGACAACCCTCTAGTATGCATTTTTTGTCTCCAACAGTTGCCCGCTCGAGTTAAGTAATATTTATAAAATTAAGATTTTACTTAACTTAAGCCCTACACTACTTGAGCACCAATTTATCACTTAACCTGTGTAGTGTCTTTTCTCCCGTATCACTATCTTTTAAAGTCCCACGTTGCGACACCAATTTATAACTTAACCTTGTCGTCTCTATTTAATTCACCTCACGATGGAAGCGTCAATTTATAACTTAACTTGTACGTCCGTCTCGTTAAACCTCTCTCCGGGTAGTGCCAATTTATAATGTATCTTATTTTAATACGTGTTATAATAATGTTTAACTATATCTCAGTTCCTCTCTATTTAATATAATTGTGTTATGTTGGGTGAAAATTACGTGTATAGTGTGTAATTCAAATTTTTCGCTCAAGCCTTTTCTGCGTTGAAGAGAAGAGAAAGAATTTTTATTGTATTCTCTTTCTCTTTAATACCCAAGCGGTCCGCGAGTAGCGCTGTAGTTCCCAGACAACGGAAATTTGTAGGTTAGCCCACCGCGTATGGTAATTCTCAGTTACGCTCTCTACTTATCTATCTTGTTCACACTACACTAAATCTTATATAAATGAGAAGGTATCTGAATTCTGAAAGGATTCTTTATTAATATTTTAATGTTTCTTGTTCAATAAAGTTGTTTCTTTTACGTAGATACAAAAGGCAAGATGTTAAGAGTAATCGATTATCGATCGCATTCAAGGTTTTATATTATTTGTAATTATGATTTTATATTTCTTTAAATACAGGGTGTGAAGGTTCTTTCAACTGTTAGTAAGATCAGAAAATGCATAAATAGGAATACAAGGTATTACAATATAGAGTTAAGTTTTTATTAAATAATATTTAAAATAATTGTAGTTTTACCGTCCGCTCGGCATCGTGACTCGATAAGGCAGTGTACAAATAACCTCTTCGTCTGGTTTGGTCAAGAACAGCATGCAGATGAATTTGCTCTCGTCAGTCTTCGTTCCAAGTTGAAAATAAAGTTTAATTCTTGGTCCTGGGATGATGCAGAAATACCGCTCCTTTTGTTCACCAATGTCCGAGTTTTGTGGTTACGTGCTTCGACGAATTTCGAATTCAATTACGTTTTTTCTATTGAATTGTGTAAACTGAAGTTCCGATATAATTTGGTGTTTATTTTCGTTTCTTTTACGTTAAAGGATTATATCACTTTATGCAGGTAGTTATTTCTCTGGTTTTGTTAGTTAATTAAGTTAACCTCTGTTCATTTTACTGAATTTTGCAATCAGAGTTCTTCCTTTATATTCTTCGGTACTTTCATGTATAATTTTTAGATTGTCCAATTATATAATACGGTTAAATGATAGTGGACCATACTATTGTGATTTATTATTCATTTTGTTTAAATTTGTATGGACTTCGTATTTAAATTAAATCAATTTTTTTTTTCTGAGCGTCTTTTAACTAAACCGTCTTCGTTCATGTAAATTTATTCAATAATCAAATCAACAAATTCTATCTCTTTCGTCGTCCCTGGCAACCATCTTTTTTATTCTTATTGGATATTATGTTATATTATAATCATTTCATACAATGTTCTTCCACTCATAAAAAATAATCCCTTTCTAAATTTCCATTATATCCTATTATAATTTTACCTATTGCTTGTAACTAATTTTTATATATTTTGCTGTCGTTTCCTCTTAGTCTATTTATTTTAACAACTATTACTTTTCTGTTATAAAACATTATCTATTGGTATCATTGCACTATGGCATTATAAGAATTTATTTAATTTGAGTTTATTTATTTGTTATTATCAATTATTATTAACTTCTCCTAACTCATTAGATTTTATTTAGCATTTGTTACCAATTTCTTTACCTAACCTTTCTGATCTGACTTACTATATAATGTTACTGGTTGTTAGGCCTATCATTATACCTTGATCTACTTCTGAATTTAACTTGTTACTATCTGCAATATTATAGAATACTTTATCTATTTATGACATGGTTATACTAAACTCTTTCGTATCTCGTTTACAATTATAGCCTTTTTGGCCAAGTTTACAACTATAATCATCTTACTATCTAATTACATGTATACAAATAATTATCTCTATAAAGTCTAACAAAAGCTTTATCGTGACCTATGGATAACACATAAAATGAAATTAATTAGTAATCAATTACTGAGTTTAACAACAACTCTATAATGGTAAATTGATAACACATAATATTTAATTACCTGGTATTCTATTAACAGAATAACTTCACTTGCTACTGTAAAAATACAACATCACTATCATGATAACAATATAACATGATACAATTAATAACAGGTACCTTTGAGTAACTTAAGTCATATAATATTTACTCATTCTCATCTACTTTAACACATCAATTATTATTAAACAGTCAAAATTAGTTTTTTCATTATTTGTCAATGTCTGTTGTTTACCTCTCACTGAACCTTGAGGTTTATTTTTATTAACATTATTAATTTCTTTCCTATCTACCTTGTATTCTTATGTTATTTAATCAATCATGGGTTGGGTTTCTGACCTTTTACAAGTGTGGATAAATAATAAATTTTTTCTCTATTTTAAATCTTATAAGTTGATTTATGTAACGTCGGGGACCGTATTTTCGTTACGTTACATATGCTTCCCCTCCTAAAGAAGTTTAGTTTACCTGAATATAATTTGGGTCAAAATAAACTTATATCTTTTTCATGCCTTAGAATATCCTCCTTATATTCATCGTAAAGTTTTAATGGTAATTGATGGAATTCTTAATGTAACATTTTGGACTCGAATTCACCCTTCTCTATTTGATGACAATTCATTAATTATATTAATACTCTTGGCTTGTTTCTTTTAAACATTACTTGTCAATGATTGGTCACAATAATCAGTAAAACTTAGTTTTAATCTTCTCCTATTTCTAGTTACTTCTACAAATGCGTTTCTCCATTGACCTTCTGTCAGCTATCTTCCTTCTGTTTTCTTCCTTCATACTTTTGGAATCTGATGTCAATCTTCGCAGCGGTTTTATTATACCTTAAATATTCAATTTCCGTAACATTCCCTAACATGTGAGCTGGGACAGTCCAGAGAGGCACTGTTTGGCTTCATACTCTGCTGCCCATACTACACTTCAATATAATACTGCTGGAATTCATCTACAGTCAGCTATAAAAAATACAATAATATCATAGTAGTCTCTTTATTTGACTAATAATAAACATCTTGGGGATTCGTTACGCTGTCGCGTTTTATATTTAATTATACATATACTCCTTTCTTCTTGATTCCATCTTATTTTCATTAGCTATTTTCAGATAACATTTTTGACAGTCAATATTTGTAACTACTTTTGATCTTCTTTCTTGTGACAGAAATTCTACGTACTATCTCTTCATTTATTATTTTCATTTCCAAGAAATTCTAAATTCTATTTGCATTATTTATCATCATTACTTAGTTTCATCTTAATTGTAGTCATTAAATTATCCACTGTTCTTCTTATTTTACTATCTTGTCTGCTCATATTACCATTAATTATGTTGACGTATATTTTTTCTTATTCCATTTTAAATCATACTGGTTATAAACAATTATGTCATCTGTTCTTCAATTCTCTTGGCATTTTGGCATGTATCTTAAATCATACTGTTTTCCAATTATTTTGTATAAGTTTTTCTTTATATAGTTTTTTAACATGGGGATTTATTCTTAAATATTTAAAATAATTTCTTCGTAAACACATAGTAAGACGTTCTTACTTCCTTTTGAATTTTGGGGTTTTTATTCTTAAATCTTTAAAATAATTTCTTGGTAAACACATAGTAAGACGTTCTTACTTCTTCTAGAATTTTGTGGTTTTATTCTTAAATCTTTAAAATAATTTCTTGGTAAACACATAGTAAGACGTTCTTACTTCTTTTAGAATTTTGTGGTTATATTCTTAATTTTTTTTTTCTCAGTGTTTCTCTTAGCATATTATTATTATTTTTTTCTTATTTAATAGTATTTATTTAGTTCCTTCTTTCCAAATGGTTGCCTGGTCGGTTTTCAGAAAATCAGTCCCCTTTTTCTGGTTGACTACTTCTTGTTTTAACCATGGTCCATTAATTCAGGTACTCCTTTTCCTCGGATTACCGCAATGTTCATCATAATGTTTGTACTTGTTAAATACCTCTCGTGTATCTGGTACTGTAACTCTGTTGATTCGAAGTCTTCATTTAAGTCATGGTTTTCTGTTATAGTTAGATCCCTTTTAATTAATAGGTATTGTACCTCCTCTAACCTAACGTAATCACTCATATATGCTACCATTCCATTCCATTTGACCTCTGTATTACTTACCAAATGTTTTACTGGTATATTCCGTATTAAAGATATAGCTGATGTTGTCAGATACTCTTCGATCGTTGATATATTTAAATTTATTTAAGTTCTTCTTTATTATTTTATGGTGATTTACTTTTGCCATTTTTATAAAGTTTTTTCTATAATTCATACCTTTACTTAACTCCCTTCGTTCATTAATTGGGATGTTAAATGCACGAATTAATCCACCCTTCCTCATCTCCAATTCTTCTTTTGTATTTAATATTTTCCTTCTCCATATTTTCCTTAATTTCTTGGTCTCCTTTCCCATGGTTTGGATATTCTCTTGGTTTTTTCTATTTTTATTTTCAGATAGCAATGAATTTTGGTCTTCTCTAATTTCTATTTCCTTGCTGCTCTCTTCTGTGTTTGGACTTACTATAATACCTTCGGAAGTGCTGTTTAGTGTTTCATTCGTGTTCTTTAAACACATATCCATTTTTTTATTTGTCTCCTCCTTGTATTCATCTACTCTTTAGCTAAGTGTGTTAACATTTTCAAACTCCCCCCCCCCCGAAAGTTTCCCTTATCTCCTTATTGAACTTCTCCATCTTACCCTCAATCCGCTTTAAACTTGCTTCGTTTATTTTCTCAGTTCTTTCATCCATTCGCCTTAAATTCTCTTCATTTATTTGTCTGATCTCCTCCTTCATTTGTTTTATACTCTCATCGTTCCTATCAAACCTTTCGTTAATTTGGATTAAGCTTTCATTGTTTTTATCGAACTTCTCGTTCATCAGTTTTGAGGTTTCCTCCTGTTTCCTAAAATTCTCCTTGTTTTCCTCATTTGTTTTGTCAAATTTTTCCTCCTGTCTCCTTGAGTTTTCCTCCTGTTTCCTAAAATTCTCCTTGTTTTCCTCATTTGTTCTGTCGAATTTTTTCAATAGTATTCTCAACATCTCCTGCACGCTCATGTCTTCCTTTTGGTTGGATTTATCTGGTTGATCCCCTTGGGCATCCTCTTCAACTACTTCCTTTTCCTTGTTCATCATTACTTCCGTTTCTTCTTTTTCGCCTGTCTGTTGTTCTATTTCACTATCTGTGACTACTTCTATTTCTTCTTCCGTTTCTCGTTCCTTCGTCATCCTTTTAGACAACCCTCTAGTATGCATTTTTTGTCTCCAACAGTTGCCCGCTCGAGTTAAGTAATATTTATAAAATTAAGATTTTACTTAACTTAAGCCCTACACTACTTGAGCACCAATTTATCACTTAACCTGTGTAGTGTCTTTTCTCCCGTATCACTATCTTTTAAAGTCCCACGTTGCGACACCAATTTATAACTTAACCTTGTCGTCTCTATTTAATTCACCTCACGATGGAAGCGTCAATTTATAACTTAACTTGTACGTCCGTCTCGTTAAACCTCTCTCCGGGTAGTGCCAATTTATAATGTATCTTATTTTAATACGTGTTATAATAATGTTTAACTATATCTCAGTTCCTCTCTATTTAATATAATTGTGTTATGTTGGGTGAAAATTACGTGTATAGTGTGTAATTCAAATTTTTCGCTCAAGCCTTTTCTGCGTTGAAGAGAAGAGAAAGAATTTTTATTGTATTCTCTTTCTCTTTAATACCCAAGCGGTCCGCGAGTAGCGCTGTAGTTCCCAGACAACGGAAATTTGTAGGTTAGCCCACCGCGTATGGTAATTCTCAGTTACGCTCTCTACTTATCTATCTTGTTCACACTACACTAAATCTTATATAAATGAGAAGGTATCTGAATTCTGAAAGGATTCTTTATTAATATTTTAATGTTTCTTGTTCAATAAAGTTGTTTCTTTTACGTAGATACAAAAGGCAAGATGTTAAGAGTAATCGATTATCGATCGCATTCAAGGTTTTATATTATTTGTAATTATGATTTTATATTTCTTTAAATACAGGGTGTGAAGGTTCTTTCAACTGTTAGTAAGATCAGAAAATGCATAAATAGGAATACAAGGTATTACAATATAGAGTTAAGTTTTTATTAAATAATATTTAAAATAATTGTAGTTTTACCGTCCGCTCGGCATCGTGACTCGATAAGGCAGTGTACAAATAACCTCTTCGTCTGGTTTGGTCAAGAACAGCATGCAGATGAATTTGCTCTCGTCAGTCTTCGTTCCAAGTTGAAAATAAAGTTTAATTCTTGGTCCTGGGATGATGCAGAAATACCGCTCCTTTTGTTCACCAATGTCCGAGTTTTGTGGTTACGTGCTTCGACGAATTTCGAATTCAATTACGTTTTTTCTATTGAATTGTGTAAACTGAAGTTCCGATATAATTTGGTGTTTATTTTCGTTTCTTTTACGTTAAAGGATTATATCACTTTATGCAGGTAGTTATTTCTCTGGTTTTGTTAGTTAATTAAGTTAACCTCTGTTCATTTTACTGAATTTTGCAATCAGAGTTCTTCCTTTATATTCTTCGGTACTTTCATGTATAATTTTTAGATTGTCCAATTATATAATACGGTTAAATGATAGTGGACCATACTATTGTGATTTATTATTCATTTTGTTTAAATTTGTATGGACTTCGTATTTAAATTAAATCAATTTTTTTTTTCTGAGCGTCTTTTAACTAAACCGTCTTCGTTCATGTAAATTTATTCAATAATCAAATCAACAAATTCTATCTCTTTCGTCGTCCCTGGCAACCATCTTTTTTATTCTTATTGGATATTATGTTATATTATAATCATTTCATACAATGTTCTTCCACTCATAAAAAATAATCCCTTTCTAAATTTCCATTATATCCTATTATAATTTTACCTATTGCTTGTAACTAATTTTTATATATTTTGCTGTCGTTTCCTCTTAGTCTATTTATTTTAACAACTATTACTTTTCTGTTATAAAACATTATCTATTGGTATCATTGCACTATGGCATTATAAGAATTTATTTAATTTGAGTTTATTTATTTGTTATTATCAATTATTATTAACTTCTCCTAACTCATTAGATTTTATTTAGCATTTGTTACCAATTTCTTTACCTAACCTTTCTGATCTGACTTACTATATAATGTTACTGGTTGTTAGGCCTATCATTATACCTTGATCTACTTCTGAATTTAACTTGTTACTATCTGCAATATTATAGAATACTTTATCTATTTATGACATGGTTATACTAAACTCTTTCGTATCTCGTTTACAATTATAGCCTTTTTGGCCAAGTTTACAACTATAATCATCTTACTATCTAATTACATGTATACAAATAATTATCTCTATAAAGTCTAACAAAAGCTTTATCGTGACCTATGGATAACACATAAAATGAAATTAATTAGTAATCAATTACTGAGTTTAACAACAACTCTATAATGGTAAATTGATAACACATAATATTTAATTACCTGGTATTCTATTAACAGAATAACTTCACTTGCTACTGTAAAAATACAACATCACTATCATGATAACAATATAACATGATACAATTAATAACAGGTACCTTTGAGTAACTTAAGTCATATAATATTTACTCATTCTCATCTACTTTAACACATCAATTATTATTAAACAGTCAAAATTAGTTTTTTCATTATTTGTCAATGTCTGTTGTTTACCTCTCACTGAACCTTGAGGTTTATTTTTATTAACATTATTAATTTCTTTCCTATCTACCTTGTATTCTTATGTTATTTAATCAATCATGGGTTGGGTTTCTGACCTTTTACAAGTGTGGATAAATAATAAATTTTTTCTCTATTTTAAATCTTATAAGTTGATTTATGTAACGTCGGGGACCGTATTTTCGTTACGTTACATATGCTTCCCCTCCTAAAGAAGTTTAGTTTACCTGAATATAATTTGGGTCAAAATAAACTTATATCTTTTTCATGCCTTAGAATATCCTCCTTATATTCATCGTAAAGTTTTAATGGTAATTGATGGAATTCTTAATGTAACATTTTGGACTCGAATTCACCCTTCTCTATTTGATGACAATTCATTAATTATATTAATACTCTTGGCTTGTTTCTTTTAAACATTACTTGTCAATGATTGGTCACAATAATCAGTAAAACTTAGTTTTAATCTTCTCCTATTTCTAGTTACTTCTACAAATGCGTTTCTCCATTGACCTTCTGTCAGCTATCTTCCTTCTGTTTTCTTCCTTCATACTTTTGGAATCTGATGTCAATCTTCGCAGCGGTTTTATTATACCTTAAATATTCAATTTCCGTAACATTCCCTAACATGTGAGCTGGGACAGTCCAGAGAGGCACTGTTTGGCTTCATACTCTGCTGCCCATACTACACTTCAATATAATACTGCTGGAATTCATCTACAGTCAGCTATAAAAAATACAATAATATCATAGTAGTCTCTTTATTTGACTAATAATAAACATCTTGGGGATTCGTTACGCTGTCGCGTTTTATATTTAATTATACATATACTCCTTTCTTCTTGATTCCATCTTATTTTCATTAGCTATTTTCAGATAACATTTTTGACAGTCAATATTTGTAACTACTTTTGATCTTCTTTCTTGTGACAGAAATTCTACGTACTATCTCTTCATTTATTATTTTCATTTCCAAGAAATTCTAAATTCTATTTGCATTATTTATCATCATTACTTAGTTTCATCTTAATTGTAGTCATTAAATTATCCACTGTTCTTCTTATTTTACTATCTTGTCTGCTCATATTACCATTAATTATGTTGACGTATATTTTTTCTTATTCCATTTTAAATCATACTGGTTATAAACAATTATGTCATCTGTTCTTCAATTCTCTTGGCATTTTGGCATGTATCTTAAATCATACTGTTTTCCAATTATTTTGTATAAGTTTTTCTTTATATAGTTTTTTAACATGGGGATTTATTCTTAAATATTTAAAATAATTTCTTCGTAAACACATAGTAAGACGTTCTTACTTCCTTTTGAATTTTGGGGTTTTTATTCTTAAATCTTTAAAATAATTTCTTGGTAAACACATAGTAAGACGTTCTTACTTCTTCTAGAATTTTGTGGTTTTATTCTTAAATCTTTAAAATAATTTCTTGGTAAACACATAGTAAGACGTTCTTACTTCTTTTAGAATTTTGTGGTTATATTCTTAATTTTTTTTTTCTCAGTGTTTCTCTTAGCATATTATTATTATTTTTTTCTTATTTAATAGTATTTATTTAGTTCCTTCTTTCCAAATGGTTGCCTGGTCGGTTTTCAGAAAATCAGTCCCCTTTTTCTGGTTGACTACTTCTTGTTTTAACCATGGTCCATTAATTCAGGTACTCCTTTTCCTCGGATTACCGCAATGTTCATCATAATGTTTGTACTTGTTAAATACCTCTCGTGTATCTGGTACTGTAACTCTGTTGATTCGAAGTCTTCATTTAAGTCATGGTTTTCTGTTATAGTTAGATCCCTTTTAATTAATAGGTATTGTACCTCCTCTAACCTAACGTAATCACTCATATATGCTACCATTCCATTCCATTTGACCTCTGTATTACTTACCAAATGTTTTACTGGTATATTCCGTATTAAAGATATAGCTGATGTTGTCAGATACTCTTCGATCGTTGATATATTTAAATTTATTTAAGTTCTTCTTTATTATTTTATGGTGATTTACTTTTGCCATTTTTATAAAGTTTTTTCTATAATTCATACCTTTACTTAACTCCCTTCGTTCATTAATTGGGATGTTAAATGCACGAATTAATCCACCCTTCCTCATCTCCAATTCTTCTTTTGTATTTAATATTTTCCTTCTCCATATTTTCCTTAATTTCTTGGTCTCCTTTCCCATGGTTTGGATATTCTCTTGGTTTTTTCTATTTTTATTTTCAGATAGCAATGAATTTTGGTCTTCTCTAATTTCTATTTCCTTGCTGCTCTCTTCTGTGTTTGGACTTACTATAATACCTTCGGAAGTGCTGTTTAGTGTTTCATTCGTGTTCTTTAAACACATATCCATTTTTTTATTTGTCTCCTCCTTGTATTCATCTACTCTTTAGCTAAGTGTGTTAACATTTTCAAACTCCCCCCCCCCCCCGAAAGTTTCCCTTATCTCCTTATTGAACTTCTCCATCTTACCCTCAATCCGCTTTAAACTTGCTTCGTTTATTTTCTCAGTTCTTTCATCCATTCGCCTTAAATTCTCTTCATTTATTTGTCTGATCTCCTCCTTCATTTGTTTTATACTCTCATCGTTCCTATCAAACCTTTCGTTAATTTGGATTAAGCTTTCATTGTTTTTATCGAACTTCTCGTTCATCAGTTTTGAGGTTTCCTCCTGTTTCCTAAAATTCTCCTTGTTTTCCTCATTTGTTTTGTCAAATTTTTCCTCCTGTCTCCTTGAGTTTTCCTCCTGTTTCCTAAAATTCTCCTTGTTTTCCTCATTTGTTCTGTCGAATTTTTTCAATAGTATTCTCAACATCTCCTGCACGCTCATGTCTTCCTTTTGGTTGGATTTATCTGGTTGATCCCCTTGGGCATCCTCTTCAACTACTTCCTTTTCCTTGTTCATCATTACTTCCGTTTCTTCTTTTTCGCCTGTCTGTTGTTCTATTTCACTATCTGTGACTACTTCTATTTCTTCTTCCGTTTCTCGTTCCTTCGTCATCCTTTTAGACAACCCTCTAGTATGCATTTTTTGTCTCCAACAGTTGCCCGCTCGAGTTAAGTAATATTTATAAAATTAAGATTTTACTTAACTTAAGCCCTACACTACTTGAGCACCAATTTATCACTTAACCTGTGTAGTGTCTTTTCTCCCGTATCACTATCTTTTAAAGTCCCACGTTGCGACACCAATTTATAACTTAACCTTGTCGTCTCTATTTAATTCACCTCACGATGGAAGCGTCAATTTATAACTTAACTTGTACGTCCGTCTCGTTAAACCTCTCTCCGGGTAGTGCCAATTTATAATGTATCTTATTTTAATACGTGTTATAATAATGTTTAACTATATCTCAGTTCCTCTCTATTTAATATAATTGTGTTATGTTGGGTGAAAATTACGTGTATAGTGTGTAATTCAAATTTTTCGCTCAAGCCTTTTCTGCGTTGAAGAGAAGAGAAAGAATTTTTATTGTATTCTCTTTCTCTTTAATACCCAAGCGGTCCGCGAGTAGCGCTGTAGTTCCCAGACAACGGAAATTTGTAGGTTAGCCCACCGCGTATGGTAATTCTCAGTTACGCTCTCTACTTATCTATCTTGTTCACACTACACTAAATCTTATATAAATGAGAAGGTATCTGAATTCTGAAAGGATTCTTTATTAATATTTTAATGTTTCTTGTTCAATAAAGTTGTTTCTTTTACGTAGATACAAAAGGCAAGATGTTAAGAGTAATCGATTATCGATCGCATTCAAGGTTTTATATTATTTGTAATTATGATTTTATATTTCTTTAAATACAGGGTGTGAAGGTTCTTTCAACTGTTAGTAAGATCAGAAAATGCATAAATAGGAATACAAGGTATTACAATATAGAGTTAAGTTTTTATTAAATAATATTTAAAATAATTGTAGTTTTACCGTCCGCTCGGCATCGTGACTCGATAAGGCAGTGTACAAATAACCTCTTCGTCTGGTTTGGTCAAGAACAGCATGCAGATGAATTTGCTCTCGTCAGTCTTCGTTCCAAGTTGAAAATAAAGTTTAATTCTTGGTCCTGGGATGATGCAGAAATACCGCTCCTTTTGTTCACCAATGTCCGAGTTTTGTGGTTACGTGCTTCGACGAATTTCGAATTCAATTACGTTTTTTCTATTGAATTGTGTAAACTGAAGTTCCGATATAATTTGGTGTTTATTTTCGTTTCTTTTACGTTAAAGGATTATATCACTTTATGCAGGTAGTTATTTCTCTGGTTTTGTTAGTTAATTAAGTTAACCTCTGTTCATTTTACTGAATTTTGCAATCAGAGTTCTTCCTTTATATTCTTCGGTACTTTCATGTATAATTTTTAGATTGTCCAATTATATAATACGGTTAAATGATAGTGGACCATACTATTGTGATTTATTATTCATTTTGTTTAAATTTGTATGGACTTCGTATTTAAATTAAATCAATTTTTTTTTTCTGAGCGTCTTTTAACTAAACCGTCTTCGTTCATGTAAATTTATTCAATAATCAAATCAACAAATTCTATCTCTTTCGTCGTCCCTGGCAACCATCTTTTTTATTCTTATTGGATATTATGTTATATTATAATCATTTCATACAATGTTCTTCCACTCATAAAAAATAATCCCTTTCTAAATTTCCATTATATCCTATTATAATTTTACCTATTGCTTGTAACTAATTTTTATATATTTTGCTGTCGTTTCCTCTTAGTCTATTTATTTTAACAACTATTACTTTTCTGTTATAAAACATTATCTATTGGTATCATTGCACTATGGCATTATAAGAATTTATTTAATTTGAGTTTATTTATTTGTTATTATCAATTATTATTAACTTCTCCTAACTCATTAGATTTTATTTAGCATTTGTTACCAATTTCTTTACCTAACCTTTCTGATCTGACTTACTATATAATGTTACTGGTTGTTAGGCCTATCATTATACCTTGATCTACTTCTGAATTTAACTTGTTACTATCTGCAATATTATAGAATACTTTATCTATTTATGACATGGTTATACTAAACTCTTTCGTATCTCGTTTACAATTATAGCCTTTTTGGCCAAGTTTACAACTATAATCATCTTACTATCTAATTACATGTATACAAATAATTATCTCTATAAAGTCTAACAAAAGCTTTATCGTGACCTATGGATAACACATAAAATGAAATTAATTAGTAATCAATTACTGAGTTTAACAACAACTCTATAATGGTAAATTGATAACACATAATATTTAATTACCTGGTATTCTATTAACAGAATAACTTCACTTGCTACTGTAAAAATACAACATCACTATCATGATAACAATATAACATGATACAATTAATAACAGGTACCTTTGAGTAACTTAAGTCATATAATATTTACTCATTCTCATCTACTTTAACACATCAATTATTATTAAACAGTCAAAATTAGTTTTTTCATTATTTGTCAATGTCTGTTGTTTACCTCTCACTGAACCTTGAGGTTTATTTTTATTAACATTATTAATTTCTTTCCTATCTACCTTGTATTCTTATGTTATTTAATCAATCATGGGTTGGGTTTCTGACCTTTTACAAGTGTGGATAAATAATAAATTTTTTCTCTATTTTAAATCTTATAAGTTGATTTATGTAACGTCGGGGACCGTATTTTCGTTACGTTACATATGCTTCCCCTCCTAAAGAAGTTTAGTTTACCTGAATATAATTTGGGTCAAAATAAACTTATATCTTTTTCATGCCTTAGAATATCCTCCTTATATTCATCGTAAAGTTTTAATGGTAATTGATGGAATTCTTAATGTAACATTTTGGACTCGAATTCACCCTTCTCTATTTGATGACAATTCATTAATTATATTAATACTCTTGGCTTGTTTCTTTTAAACATTACTTGTCAATGATTGGTCACAATAATCAGTAAAACTTAGTTTTAATCTTCTCCTATTTCTAGTTACTTCTACAAATGCGTTTCTCCATTGACCTTCTGTCAGCTATCTTCCTTCTGTTTTCTTCCTTCATACTTTTGGAATCTGATGTCAATCTTCGCAGCGGTTTTATTATACCTTAAATATTCAATTTCCGTAACATTCCCTAACATGTGAGCTGGGACAGTCCAGAGAGGCACTGTTTGGCTTCATACTCTGCTGCCCATACTACACTTCAATATAATACTGCTGGAATTCATCTACAGTCAGCTATAAAAAATACAATAATATCATAGTAGTCTCTTTATTTGACTAATAATAAACATCTTGGGGATTCGTTACGCTGTCGCGTTTTATATTTAATTATACATATACTCCTTTCTTCTTGATTCCATCTTATTTTCATTAGCTATTTTCAGATAACATTTTTGACAGTCAATATTTGTAACTACTTTTGATCTTCTTTCTTGTGACAGAAATTCTACGTACTATCTCTTCATTTATTATTTTCATTTCCAAGAAATTCTAAATTCTATTTGCATTATTTATCATCATTACTTAGTTTCATCTTAATTGTAGTCATTAAATTATCCACTGTTCTTCTTATTTTACTATCTTGTCTGCTCATATTACCATTAATTATGTTGACGTATATTTTTTCTTATTCCATTTTAAATCATACTGGTTATAAACAATTATGTCATCTGTTCTTCAATTCTCTTGGCATTTTGGCATGTATCTTAAATCATACTGTTTTCCAATTATTTTGTATAAGTTTTTCTTTATATAGTTTTTTAACATGGGGATTTATTCTTAAATATTTAAAATAATTTCTTCGTAAACACATAGTAAGACGTTCTTACTTC
Organism: Magicicada septendecula; assembly: GCA_034769895.1. NCBI lineage: Eukaryota > Metazoa > Arthropoda > Insecta > Hemiptera > Cicadidae > Magicicada > Magicicada septendecula. Next base: position 264,256,899 of record CM068375.1, read on the forward strand.
CTTTTGAATTTTGGGGTTTTTATTCTTAAATCTTTAAAATAATTTCTTGGTAAACACATAGTAAGACGTTCTTACTTCTTCTAGAATTTTGTGGTTTTATTCTTAAATCTTTAAAATAATTTCTTGGTAAACACATAGTAAGACGTTCTTACTTCTTTTAGAATTTTGTGGTTATATTCTTAATTTTTTTTTTCTCAGTGTTTCTCTTAGCATATTATTATTATTTTTTTCTTATTTAATAGTATTTATTTAGTTCCTTCTTTCCAAATGGTTGCCTGGTCGGTTTTCAGAAAATCAGTCCCCTTTTTCTGGTTGACTACTTCTTGTTTTAACCATGGTCCATTAATTCAGGTACTCCTTTTCCTCGGATTACCGCAATGTTCATCATAATGTTTGTACTTGTTAAATACCTCTCGTGTATCTGGTACTGTAACTCTGTTGATTCGAAGTCTTCATTTAAGTCATGGTTTTCTGTTATAGTTAGATCCCTTTTAATTAATAGGTATTGTACCTCCTCTAACCTAACGTAATCACTCATATATGCTACCATTCCATTCCCTTTGACCTCTGTATTACTTACCAAATGTTTTACTGGTATATTCCGTATTAAAGATATAGCTGATGTTGTCAGATACTCTTCGATCGTTGATATATTTAAATTTATTTAAGTTCTTCTTTTTTATTTTATGGTGATTTACTTTTGCCATTTTTATAAAGTTTTTTCTATAATTCATACCTTTACTTAACTCCCTTCGTTCATTAATTGGGATGTTAAATGCACGAATTAATCCACCCTTCCTCATCTCCAATTCTTCTTTTGTATTTAATATTTTCCTTCTCCATATTTTCCTTAATTTCTTGGTCTCCTTTCCCATGGTTTGGATATTCTCTTGGTTTTTTCTATTTTTATTTTCAGATAGCAATGAATTTTGGTCTTCTCTAATTTCTATTTCCTTGCTGCTCTCTTCTGTGTTTGGACTTACTATAATACCTTCGGAAGTGCTGTTTAGTGTTTCATTCGTGTTCTTTAAACACATATCCATTTTTTTATTTGTCTCCTCCTTGTATTCATCTACTCTTTAGCTAAGTGTGTTAACATTTTCAAACTCCCCCCCCCCGAAAGTTTCCCTTATCTCCTTATTGAACTTCTCCATCTTACCCTCAATCCGCTTTAAACTTGCTTCGTTTATTTTCTCCGTTCTTTCATCCATTCGCCTTAAATTCTCTTCATTTATTTGTCTGATCTCCTCCTTCATTTGTTTTATACTCTCATCGTTCCTATCAAACCTTTCGTTAATTTGGATTAAGCTTTCATTGTTTTTATCGAACTTCTCGTTCATCAGTTTTGAGGTTTCCTCCTGTTTCCTAAAATTCTCCTTGTTTTCCTCGTTTGTTTTGTCAAATTTTTCCTCCTGTCTCCTTGAGTTTTCCTCCTGTTTCCTAATATTCTCCTTGTTTTCCTCATTTGTTCTGTCGAATTTTTTCAATAGTATTCTCAACATCTCCTGCACGCTCATGTCTTCCTTTTGGTTGGATTTATCTGGTTGATCCCCTTGGGCATCCTCTTCAACTACTTCCTTTTCCTTGTTCACCATTACTTCCATTTCTTCTTTATCGCCTGTCTGTTGTTCTATTTCACTATCTGTGACTACTTCTATTTCTTCTTCCGTTTCTCGTTCCTTCGTCATCCTTTTAGACAACCCTCTAGTATGCATTTTTTTTCTCCAACAGTTGCCCGCTCGAGTTAAGTAATATTTATAAAATTAAGATTTTACTTAACTTAAGCCCTACACTACTTGAGGACCAATTTATCACTTAACCTGTGTAGTGTCTTTTCTCCCGTATCACTATCTTTTAAAGTCCCACGTTGCGACACCAATTTATAACTTAACCTTGTCGTCTCTATTTACTTCACCTCACGATGGAAGCGTCAATTTATAACTTAACTTGTACGTCCGTCTCGTTAAACCTCTCTCCGGGTAGTGCCAATTTATAATGTATCTTATTTTAATACGTGTTATAATAATGTTTAAGTATATCTCAGTTCCTCTCTATTTAATATAATTGTGTTATGTTGGGTGAAAATTACGTGTATAGTGTGTAATTCAAATTTTTCGCTCAAGCCTTTTCTGCGTTGAAGAGAAGAGAAAGAATTTTTATTGTATTCTCTTTCTCTTTAATACCCAAGCGGTCCGCGAGTAGCGCTGTAGTTCCCAGACAACGGAAATTTGTAGGTTAGCCCACCGCGTATGGTAATTCTCAGTTACGCTCTCTACTTATCTATCTTGTTCACACTACACTAAATCTTATATAAATGAGAAGGTATCTGAATTCTGAAAGGATTCTTTATTAATATTTTAATGTTTCTTGTTCAATAAAGTTGTTTCTTTTACGTAGATACAAAAGGCAAGATGTTAAGAGTAATCGATTATCGATCGCATTCAAGGTTTTATATTATTTGTAATTATGATTTTATATTTCTTTAAATACAGGGTGTGAAGGTTCTTTCAACTGTTAGTAAGATCAGAAAATGCATAAATAGGAATACAAGGTATTACAATATAGAGTTAAGTTTTTATTAAATAATATTTAAAATAATTGTAGTTTTACCGTCCGCTCGGCATCGTGACTCGATAAGGCAGTGTACAAATAACCTCTTCGTCTGGTTTGGTCAAGAACAGCATGCAGATGAATTTGCTCTCGTCAGTCTTCGTTCCAAGTTGAAAATAAAGTTTAATTCTTGGTCCTGGGATGATGCAGAAATACCGCTCCTTTTGTTCACCAATGTCCGAGTTTTGTGGTTACGTGCTTCGACGAATTTCGAATTCAATTACGTTTTTTCTATTGAATTGTGTAAACTGAAGTTCCGATATAATTTGGTGTTTATTTTCGTTTCTTTTACGTTAAAGGATTATATCACTTTATGCAGGTAGTTATTTCTCTGGTTTTGTTAGTTAATTAAGTTAACCTCTGTTCATTTTACTGAATTTTGCAATCAGAGTTCTTCCTTTATATTCTTCGGTACTTTCATGTATAATTTTTAGATTGTCCAATTATATAATACGGTTAAATGATAGTGGACCATACTATTGTGATTTATTATTCATTTTGTTTAAATTTGTATGGACTTCGTATTTAAATTAAATCAATTTTTTTTTTTTTCTGAGCGTCTTTTAACTAAACCATCTTCGTTCATGTAAATTTATTCAATAATCAAATCAACAAATTCTATCTCTTTCGTCGTCCCTGGCAACCATCTTTTTTATTCTTATTGGATATTATGTTATATTATAATCATTTCATACAATGTTCTTCCACTCATAAAAAATAATCCCTTTCTAAATTTCCATTATATCCTATTATAATTTTACCTATTTCTTGTAACTAATTTTTATATATTTTGCTGTCGTTTCCTCTTAGTCTATTTATTTTAACAACTATTACTTTTCTGTTACAAAACATTATCTATTGGTATCATTGCACTATGGCATTATAAGAATTTATTTAATTTGAGTTTATTTATTTGTTATTATCAATTATTATTAACTTCTCCTAACTCATTAGATTTTATTTAGCATTTGTTACCAATTTCTTTACCTAACCTTTCTGATCTGACTTACTATATAATGTTACTGGTTGTTAGGCCTATCATTATACCTTGATCTACTTCTGAATTTAACTTGTTACTATCTGCAATATTATAGAATACTTTATCTATTTATGACATGGTTATACTAAACTCTTTTGTATCTCGTTTACAATTATAGCCTTTTTGGCCAAGTTTACAACTATTATCATCTTACTATCTAATTACATGTATACAAATAATTATCTCTATAAAGTCTAACAAAAGCTTTATCGTGACCTATGGATAACACATAAAATGAAATTAATTAGTAATCAATTACTGAGTTTAACAACAACTCTATAATGGTAAATTGATAACACATAATATTTAATTACCTGGTATTCTATTAACAGAATAACTTCACTTGCTACTGTAAAAATACAACATCACTATCATGATAACAATATAACATGATACAATTAATAACAGGTACTTTTGAGTAACTTAAGTCATATAATATTTACTCATTCTCATCTACTTTAACACATCAATTATTATTAAACAGTCAAAATTAGTTTTTTCATTATTTGTCAATGTCTGTTGTTTACCTCTCACTGAACCTTGAGGTTTATTTTTATTAACATTATTAATTTCTTTCCTATCTACCTTGTATTCTTATATTATTTAATCAATCATGGGTTGGGTTTCTGACCTTTTACAAGTGTGGATAAATAATAAATTTTTTTTCTATTTTAAATCTTATAAGTTGATTTATGTAACGTCGGGGACCGTATTTTCGTTACGTTACATATGCTTCCCCTCCTAAAGAAGTTTAGTTTACCTGAATATAATTTGGGTCAAAATAAACTTATATCTTTTTCATGCCTTAGAATATCCTCCTTATATTCATCGTAAAGTTTTAATGGTAATTGATGGAATTCTTAATGTAACATTTTGGACTCGTATTCACCCTTCTCTATTTGATGACAATTCATTAATTATATTAATACTCTTGGCTTGTTTCTTTTAAACATTACTTGTCAATGATTGGTCACAATAATCAGTAAAACTTAGTTTTAATCTTCTCCTATTTCTAGTTACTTCTACAAATGCGGTTCTCCATTGACCTTCTGTCAGCTATCTTCCTTCTGTTTTCTTCCTTCATACTTTTGGAATCTGATGTCAATCTTCGCAGCGGTTTTATTATACCTTAAATATTCAATTTCCGTAACATTCCCTAACATGTGAGCTGGGACAGTCCAGAGAGGCACTGTTTGGCTTCATACTCTGCTGCCCATACTACACTTCAATATAATACTGCTGGAATTCATCTACAGTCAGCTATAAAAATACAATAATATCATAGTAGTCTCTTTATTTGACTAATAATAAACATCTTGGGGATTCGTTACGCTGTCGCGTTTTATATTTAATTATACATATACTCCTTTCTTCTTGATTCCATCTTATTTTCATTAGCTATTTTCAGATAACATTTTTGACAGTCAATATTTGTAACTACTTTTGATCTTCTTTCTTGTGACAGAAATTCTACGTACTATCTCTTCATTTATTATTTTCATTTCCAAGAAATTCTAAATTCTATTTGCATTATTTATCATCATTACTTAGTTTCATCTTAATTGTAGTCATTAAATTATCCACTGTTCTTCTTATTTTACTATCTTGTCTGCTCACATTACCATTAATTATGTTGACGTATATTTTTTCTTATTCCATTTTAAATCATACTGGTTATAAACAATTATGTCATCTGTTCTTCAATTCTCTTGGCATTTTGGCATGTATCTTAAATCATACTGTTTTTCAATTATTTTGTATAAGTTTTTCTTTATATAGTTTTTTAACATGGGGATTTATTCTTAAATATTTAAAATAATTTCTTCGTAAACACATAGTAAGACGTTCTTACTTCCTTTTGAATTTTGGGGTTTTTATTCTTAAATCTTTAAAATAATTTCTTGGTAAACACATAGTAAGACGTTCTTACTTCTTCTAGAATTTTGTGGTTTTATTCTTAATTTTTTTTTCTCAGTGTTTCTCTTAGCATATTATTATTATTATTTTTTTCTTATTTAATAGTATTTATTTAGTTCCTTCTTTCCAAATGGTTGCCTGGTCGGTTTTCAGAAAATCAGTCCCCTTTTTCTGGTTGACTACTTCTTGTTTTAACCATGGTCCATTAATTCAGGTACTCCTTTTCCTCGGATTACCGCAATGTTCATCATAATTTTTGTACTTGTTAAATACCTCTCGTGTATCTAGTACTGTAACTCTGTTGATTCGAAGTCTTCATTTCAGTCAAGATTTTCTGTTATAGATAGATCCCTTTTAATTAACAGGTATTGTACCTCCTCTAACCTAACATAATCACTCATATATGCTACCATTCCATTCCCTTTGACCTCTGTATTACTTACCAAATGTTTTACTGGTATATTCCGTATTAAAGATATACCTGATGTTGTCAGATACTCTTCGATCGTTGATATATTTAAATGATATTTAAATTTATTTAAGTTCTTCTTTATTATTTTATGGTGATTTACTTTTGCCATTTTTATAAAGTTTTTTCTATAATTCATACCTTTACTTAACTCCCTTCGTTCATTAATTGGGATGTTAAATGCACGAATTAATCCACCCTTCCTCATCTCCATTTCTTCTTTTGTATTTAATATTTTCCTTCTCCATATTTTCCTTAATTTCTTGGTCTTCTTTCCCATGGTTTGGATATTCTCTTGGTTTTTTCTATTTTTATTTTCAGATAGCAATGAATTTTGGTCTTCTCTAATTTCTATTTCCTTGCTGCTCTCTTCTGTGTTTGGACTTACTATAATACCTTCGGAAGTGCTGTTTAGTGTTTCATTCGTGTTCTTTAAACACATATCCATTTTTTTATTTGTCTCCTCCTTGTATTCATCTACTCTTTAGCTAAGTGTGTTAACATTTTCAAACTCCCCCCCGAAAGTTTCCCTTATCTCCTTATTGAACTTCTCCATCTTACCCTCAATCCGCTTTAAACTTGCTTCGTTTATTTTCTCAGTTCATTCATCCATTCGCCTTAAATTCTCTTCATTTATTTGTCTGATCTCCTCCTTCATTTGTTTTATACTCTCATCGTTCCTATCAAACCTTTCGTTAATTTGGATTAAGCTTTCATTGTTTTTATCGAACTTCTCGTTCATCAGTTTTGAGGTTTCCTCCTGTTTCCTAAAATTCTCCTTGTTTTCCTCATTTGTTTTGTCGAATTTTTCCTCCTGTCTCTATGAGTTTTCCTCCTGTTTCCTAAAATTCTCCTTGTTTTCCTCATTTGTTTTGTCAAATTTTTCCTCCTGTCTCCTTGAGTTTTCCTCTTGTTTCCTAAAATTCTCCTTGTTTTCCTCATTTGTTCTGTCGAATTTTTTCAATAGTATTCTCAACATCTCCTGCACGCTCATGTCTTCCTTTTGGTTGGATTTATCTGGTTGATTCCCTTGGGCATCCTCTTCAACTACTTCCTTTTCCTTGTTCACCATTACTTCCGTTTCTTCTTTATCGCCTGTCTGTTGTCCTATTTCACTATCTGTGACTACTTCTATTTCTTCTTCCGTTTCTCGTTCCTTCGTCATCCTTTTAGACAACCCTCTAGTATGCATTTTTTGTCTCCAACAGTTGCCTGCTCGAGTTAAGTAATATTTATAAAATTAAGGTTTTACTTAACTTAAGCCCTACACTACTTGAGCGCCAATTTATCACTTAACCTGTGCAGTGTCTTTTCTCCCGTATCACTATCTTTTAAAGTCCCACATTGCGACTCCAATTTATAACTTAACCTTGTCGTCTCTATTTAATTCACCTCACGATGGAAGCGTCAATTTATAACTTAACTTGTACGTCCGTCTCGTTAAACCTCTCTCCGGGTAGTGCCAATTTATAATGTATCTTATTTTAATACGTGTTATAATAATGTTTAAGTATATCTCAGTTACTCTCTATTTAATAAAATTGTGTTATGTTGGGTGAAAATTACGTGTATAGTGTGTAATTCAAATTTTTCGCTCAAGCCTTTTCTGCGTTGAAGAGAAGAGAAATAATTTTTATTGTATTCTCTTTCTCTTTAATACCCAAGCGGTCCGCGAGTAGCGCTGTAGTTCCCAGACAACGGAAATTTGTAGGTTAGCCCACCGCGTATGGTAATTCTCAGTTACGCTCTCTACTTATCTTATATCTTGTTCACACTACACTAAATCTTATATAAATGAGAAGGTATCTGAATTCTGAAAGGATTCTTTATTAATATTTTAATGTTTCTTGTTCAATAAAGTTGTTTCTTTTACGTAGATACAAAAGGCAAGATGTTAAGAGTAATCGATTATCGATCGCATTCAAGGTTTTATATTATTTGTAATTATGATTTTATATTTCTTTAAATACAGGGTGTGAAGGTTCTTTCAACTGTTAGTAAGATCAGAAAATGCATAAATAGGAATACAAGGTATTACAATATAGAGTTAAGTTTTTATTAAATAATATTTAAAATAATTGTAGTTTTACCGTCCGCTCGGCATCGTGACTCGATAAGGCAGTGTACAAATAACCTCTTCGTCTGGTTTGGTCAAGAACAGCATGCAGATGAATTTGCTCTCGTCAGTCTTCGTTCCAAGTTGAAAATAAAGTTTAATTCTTGGTCCTGGGATGATGCAGAAATACCGCTCCTTTTGTTCACCAATGTCCGAGTTTTGTGGTTACGTGCTTCGACGAATTTCGAATTCAATTACGTTTTTTCTATTGAATTGTGTAAACTGAAGTTCCGATATAATTTGGTGTTTATTTTCGTTTCTTTTACGTTAAAGGATCATATCACTTTATGCAGGTAGTTATTTCTCTGGTTTTGTTAGTTAATTAAGTTAACCTCTGTTCATTTTATTGAATTTTGCAATCAGAGTTCTTCCTTTATATTCTTCGGTACTTTCATGTATAATTTTTAGATTGTCCAATTATATAATACGGTTAAATGATAGTGGACCATACTATTGTGATTTATTATTCATTTTGTTTAAATTTGTATGGACTTTGTATTTAAATTAAATCAATTTTTTTTTCTGAGCGTCTTTTAACTAAACCGTCTTCGTTCATGTAAATTTATTCAATAATCAAATCAACAAATTCTATCTCTTTCGTCGTCCCTGGCAACCATCTTTTTTATTCTTATTGGATATTATGTTATATTATAATCATTTCATACAATGTTCTTCCTCTCATCAAAATAATCCCTTTCTAAATTTCCATTATATCCTATTATAATTTTACCTATTGCTTGTAACTAATTTTTATATATTTTGCTGTCGTTTCCTCTTAGTCTATTTATTTTAACAACTATTATTTTTCTGTTATAAAACATTATCTATCGGTATCATTGCACTATGGCATTATAAGAATTTATTTAATTTGAGTTTATTTATTTGTTATTATCAATTATTGTTAACTTCTCCTAACTCATTAGATTTTATTTAGTATTTGTTACCAATTTCTTTACCTAACCTTTCTGATCTGACTTACTATATAATGTTACTGGTTGTTAGGCCTATCATTATACCTTGATCTACTTCTGAATTTAAATGTTACTATCTGCAATATTATAGAATACTTTATCTATTTATGACATGGTTATACTAAACTCTTTTGTATCTCGCTTACAATTATAGCCTTTTTGGCCAAGTTTACAACTATAATCATCTTACTATCTAATTACATGTATACAAATAATTATCTCTATAAAGTCTAACAAAAGCTTTATCGTGACCTATGGATAACACATAAAATGAAATTAATTAGTAATCAATTACTGAGTTTAATAACAACTCTATAATGGTAAATTGATAACACATAATATTTAATTACCTGGTATTCTATTAACAGAATAACTTCACTTGCTACTGTAAAAATACAACATCACTATCATGATAACAATATAACATGATACAATTAATAACAGGTACTTTTGAGTAACTTAAGTCATATAATATTTACTCATTCTCATCTACTTTAACACATCAATTATTATTAAACAGTCAAAATTAGATTTTTCATTATTTGTCAATGTCTGTTGTTTACCTCTCACTGAACCTTGAGGTTTATTTTTATTAACACTATTAATTTCTTTTCTATCTACCTTGTATTCTTATTTAATTTAATCAATCATGGGCTGGGTTTCTGACATTTTACAAGTGTGGATAAATAATAAATTTTTTCTCTATTTTAAATCTTATAAGTTGATTTATGTAACGTCGGGGACCGTATTTTCGTTACGTTACATATGCTTCCCCTCCTAAAGAAGTTTAGTTTACCTGAATATAATTTGGGTCAAAATAAACTTATATCTTTTTCATGCCTCAGAATATCCTCCTTATATTCATCGTAAAGTTTTAATGGTAATTGATGGAGTTCTTAATGTAACATTTTGGACTCGTATTCACCCTTCTCTATTTGATGACAATTCATTAATTATATTAATACTCTTGGCTTGTTTCTTTTAAACATTACTTGTCAATGATTGGTCACAATAATCAGTAAAACTTAGTTTTAATCTTCTCCTATTTCTAGTTACTTCTACAAATGCGTTTCTCCATTGACCTTCTGTCAGCTATCTTCCTTCTGTTTTCTTCCTTCATACTTTTGGAATCTGATGTCAATCTTCCCAGCGGTTTTATTATCCCTTAAATATTCAATTTCCCTAACATTACCTAACATGTGAGCTGGTACAGTCCAGAGAGGCACTGTTTGGCTTCATACTCTGCTGCCCATACTACACTTCAATATAATACTGCTGGAATTCATCTACAGTCAGCTATAAAAAATACAATAATATCATAGTAGTCTCTTTATTTGACTAATAATAAACATCTTGGGGATTCGTTACGCTGTCGCGTTTTACATTTAATTATACATATACTCCTTTCTTCTTGATTCCATCTTATTTTCATTAGCTATTTTCAGATAACATTTTTGACAGTCAATATTTGTAACTACTTTTGATCTTCTTTCTTGTGACAGAAATTCTACGTACTATCTCTTCATTTATTATTTTCATTTCCAAGAAATTCTAAATTCTATTTGCATTATTTATCATCATTACTTAGTTTCATCTTAATTGTAGTCATTAAATTATCCATTGTTCTTCTTATTTTACTATCTTGTCTGCTCACATTACCATTAATTATGTTGACGTATATTTTTTCTTATTCCATTTTAAATCATACTGGTTATAAACAATTATGTCATCTGTTCTTCAATTCTCTTGGCATTTTGGCATGTATCTTAAATCATACTGTTTTTCAATTATTTTGTATAAGTTTTTCTTTATATAGTTTTTTAACATGGGGATTTATTCTTAAATATTTAAAATAATTTCTTCGTAAACACATAGTAAGACGTTCTTACTTCCTTTTGAATTTTGGGGTTTTTATTCTTAAATCTTTAAAATAATTTCTTGGTAAACACATAGTAAGACGTTCTTAATTCTTCTAGAATTTTGTGGTTTTATTCTTAAATCTTTAAAATAATTTCTTGGTAAACACATAGTAAGACCTTCTTACTTCTTTTAGAATTTTGTGGTTTTATTCTTAATTTTTTTTTTCTCAGTGTTTCTCTTAGCATATTATTATTATTTTTTTCTTATTTAATAGTATTTATTTAGTTCCTTCTTTCCAAATGGTTGCCTGGTCGGTTTTCAGAAAATCAGTCCCCTTTTTCTGGTTGACTACTTCTTGTTTTAACCATGGTCCATTAATTCAGGTACTCCTTTTCCTCGGATTACCGCAATGTTCATCATAATGTTTGTACTTGTTAAATACCTCTCGTGTATCTGGTACTGTAACTCTGTTGATTCGAAGTCTTCATTTAAGTCATGGTTTTCTGTTATAGTTAGATCCCTTTTAATTAATAGGTATTGTACCTCCTCTAACCTAACGTAATCACTCATATATGCTACCATTCCATTCCATTTGACCTCTGTATTACTTACCAAATGTTTTACTGGTATATTCCGTATTAAAGATATAGCTGATGTTGTCAGATACTCTTCGATCGTTGATATATTTAAATTTATTTAAGTTCTTCTTTTTTATTTTATGGTGATTTACTTTTGCCATTTTTATAAAGTTTTTTCTATAATTCATACCTTTACTTAACTCCCTTCGTTCATTAATTGGGATGTTAAATGCACGAATTAATCCACCCTTCCTCATCTCCAATTCTTCTTTTGTATTTAATATTTTCCTTCTCCATATTTTCCTTAATTTCTTGGTCTCCTTTCCCATGGTTTGGATATTCTCTTGGTTTTTTCTATTTTTATTTTCAGATAGCAATGAATTTTGGTCTTCTCTAATTTCTATTTCCTTGCTGCTCTCTTCTGTGTTTGGACTTACTATAATACCTTCGGAAGTGCTGTTTAGTGTTTCATTCGTGTTCTTTAAACACATATCCATTTTTTTATTTGTCTCCTCCTTGTATTCATCTACTCTTTAGCTAAGTGTGTTAACATTTTCAAACTCCCCCCCCCCCCGAAAGTTTCCCTTATCTCCTTATTGAACTTCTCCATCTTACCCTCAATCCGCTTTAAACTTGCTTCGTTTATTTTCTCAGTTCTTTCATCCATTCGCCTTAAATTCTCTTCATTTATTTGTCTGATCTCCTCCTTCATTTGTTTTATACTCTCATCGTTCCTATCAAACCTTTCGTTAATTTGGATTAAGCTTTCATTGTTTTTATCGAACTTCTCGTTCATCAGTTTTGAGGTTTCCTCCTGTTTCCTAAAATTCTCCTTGTTTTCCTCATTTGTTTTGTCAAATTTTTCCTCCTGTCTCCTTGAGTTTTCCTCCTGTTTCCTAAAATTCTCCTTGTTTTCCTCATTTGTTCTGTCGAATTTTTTCAATAGTATTCTCAACATCTCCTGCACGCTCATGTCTTCCTTTTGGTTGGATTTATCTGGTTGATCCCCTTGGGCATCCTCTTCAACTACTTCCTTTTCCTTGTTCATCATTACTTCCGTTTCTTCTTTTTCGCCTGTCTGTTGTTCTATTTCACTATCTGTGACTACTTCTATTTCTTCTTCCGTTTCTCGTTCCTTCGTCATCCTTTTAGACAACCCTCTAGTATGCATTTTTTGTCTCCAACAGTTGCCCGCTCGAGTTAAGTAATATTTATAAAATTAAGATTTTACTTAACTTAAGCCCTACACTACTTGAGCACCAATTTATCACTTAACCTGTGTAGTGTCTTTTCTCCCGTATCACTATCTTTTAAAGTCCCACGTTGCGACACCAATTTATAACTTAACCTTGTCGTCTCTATTTAATTCACCTCACGATGGAAGCGTCAATTTATAACTTAACTTGTACGTCCGTCTCGTTAAACCTCTCTCCGGGTAGTGCCAATTTATAATGTATCTTATTTTAATACGTGTTATAATAATGTTTAACTATATCTCAGTTCCTCTCTATTTAATATAATTGTGTTATGTTGGGTGAAAATTACGTGTATAGTGTGTAATTCAAATTTTTCGCTCAAGCCTTTTCTGCGTTGAAGAGAAGAGAAAGAATTTTTATTGTATTCTCTTTCTCTTTAATACCCAAGCGGTCCGCGAGTAGCGCTGTAGTTCCCAGACAACGGAAATTTGTAGGTTAGCCCACCGCGTATGGTAATTCTCAGTTACGCTCTCTACTTATCTATCTTGTTCACACTACACTAAATCTTATATAAATGAGAAGGTATCTGAATTCTGAAAGGACTCTTTATTAATATTTTAATGTTTCTTGTTCAATAAAGTTGTTTCTTTTACGTAGATACAAAAGGCAAGATGTTAAGAGTAATCGATTATCGATCGCATTCAAGGTTTTATATTATTTGTAATTATGATTTTATATTTCTTTAAATACAGGGTGTGAAGGTTCTTTCAACTGTTAGTAAGATCAGAAAATGCATAAATAGGAATACAAGGTATTACAATATAGAGTTAAGTTTTTATTAAATAATATTTAAAATAATTGTAGTTTTACCGTCCGCTCGGCATCGTGACTCGATAAGGCAGTGTACAAATAACCTCTTCGTCTGGTTTGGTCAAGAACAGCATGCAGATGAATTTGCTCTCGTCAGTCTTCGTTCCAAGTTGAAAATAAAGTTTAATTCTTGGTCCTGGGATGATGCAGAAATACCGCTCCTTTTGTTCACCAATGTCCGAGTTTTGTGGTTACGTGCTTCGACGAATTTCGAATTCAATTACGTTTTTTCTATTGAATTGTGTAAACTGAAGTTCCGATATAATTTGGTGTTTATTTTCGTTTCTTTTACGTTAAAGGATTATATCACTTTATGCAGGTAGTTATTTCTCTGGTTTTGTTAGTTAATTAAGTTAACCTCTGTTCATTTTACTGAATTTTGCAATCAGAGTTCTTCCTTTATATTCTTCGGTACTTTCATGTATAATTTTTAGATTGTCCAATTATATAATACGGTTAAATGATAGTGGACCATACTATTGTGATTTATTATTCATTTTGTTTAAATTTGTATGGACTTCGTATTTAAATTAAATCAATTTTTTTTTTCTGAGCGTCTTTTAACTAAACCGTCTTCGTTCATGTAAATGTATTCAATAATCAAATCAACAAATTCTATCTCTTTCGTCGTCCCTGGCAACCATCTTTTTTATTCTTATTGGATATTATGTTATATTATAATCATTTCATACAATGTTCTTCCACTCATAAAAAATAATCCCTTTCTAAATTTCCATTATATCCTATTATAATTTTAACTATTGCTTGTAACTAATTTTTATATATTTTGCTGTCGTTTCCTCTTAGTCTATTTATTTTAACAACTATTACTTTTCTGTTATAAAACATTATCTATTGGTATCATTGCACTATGGCATTATAAGAATTTATTTAATTTGAGTTTATTTATTTGTTATTATCAATTATTATTAACTTCTCCTAACTCATTAGATTTTATTTAGCATTTGTTACCAATTTCTTTACCTAACCTTTCTGATCTGACTTACTATATAATGTTACTGGTTGTTAGGCCTATCATTATACCTTGATCTACTTCTGAATTTAACTTGTTACTATCTGCAATATTATAGAATACTTTATCTATTTATGACATGGTTATACTAAACTCTTTCGTATCTCGTTTACAATTATAGCCTTTTTGGCCAAGTTTACAACTATAATCATCTTACTATCTAATTACATGTATACAAATAATTATCTCTATAAAGTCTAACAAAAGCTTTATCGTGACCTATGGATAACACATAAAATGAAATTAATTAGTAATCAATTACTGAGTTTAACAACAACTCTATAATGGTAAATTGATAACACATAATATTTAATTACCTGGTATTCTATTAACAGAATAACTTCACTTGCTACTGTAAAAATACAACATCACTATCATGATAACAATATAACATGATACAATTAATAACAGGTACCTTTGAGTAACTTAAGTCATATAATATTTACTCATTCTCATCTACTTTAACACATCAATTATTATTAAACAGTCAAAATTAGTTTTTTCATTATTTGTCAATGTCTGTTGTTTACCTCTCACTGAACCTTGAGGTTTATTTTTATTAACATTATTAATTTCTTTCCTATCTACCTTGTATTCTTATGTTATTTAATCAATCATGGGTTGGGTTTCTGACCTTTTACAAGTGTGGATAAATAATAAATTTTTTCTCTATTTTAAATCTTATAAGTTGATTTATGTAACGTCGGGGACCGTATTTTCGTTACGTTACATATGCTTCCCCTCCTAAAGAAGTTTAGTTTACCTGAATATAATTTGGGTCAAAATAAACTTATATCTTTTTCATGCCTTAGAATATCCTCCTTATATTCATCGTAAAGTTTTAATGGTAATTGATGGAATTCTTAATGTAACATTTTGGACTCGAATTCACCCTTCTCTATTTGATGACAATTCATTAATTATATTAATACTCTTGGCTTGTTTCTTTTAAACATTACTTGTCAATGATTGGTCACAATAATCAGTAAAACTTAGTTTTAATCTTCTCCTATTTCTAGTTACTTCTACAAATGCGTTTCTCCATTGACCTTCTGTCAGCTATCTTCCTTCTGTTTTCTTCCTTCATACTTTTGGAATCTGATGTCAATCTTCGCAGCGGTTTTATTATACCTTAAATATTCAATTTCCGTAACATTCCCTAACATGTGAGCTGGGACAGTCCAGAGAGGCACTGTTTGGCTTCATACTCTGCTGCCCATACTACACTTCAATATAATACTGCTGGAATTCATCTACAGTCAGCTATAAAAAATACAATAATATCATAGTAGTCTCTTTATTTGACTAATAATAAACATCTTGGGGATTCGTTACGCTGTCGCGTTTTATATTTAATTATACATATACTCCTTTCTTCTTGATTCCATCTTATTTTCATTAGCTATTTTCAGATAACATTTTTGACAGTCAATATTTGTAACTACTTTTGATCTTCTTTCTTGTGACAGAAATTCTACGTACTATCTCTTCATTTATTATTTTCATTTCCAAGAAATTCTAAATTCTATTTGCATTATTTATCATCATTACTTAGTTTCATCTTAATTGTAGTCATTAAATTATCCACTGTTCTTCTTATTTTACTATCTTGTCTGCTCATATTACCATTAATTATGTTGACGTATATTTTTTCTTATTCCATTTTAAATCATACTGGTTATAAACAATTATGTCATCTGTTCTTCAATTCTCTTGGCATTTTGGCATGTATCTTAAATCATACTGTTTTCCAATTATTTTGTATAAGTTTTTCTTTATATAGTTTTTTAACATGGGGATTTATTCTTAAATATTTAAAATAATTTCTTCGTAAACACATAGTAAGACGTTCTTACTTCCTTTTGAATTTTGGGGTTTTTATTCTTAAATCTTTAAAATAATTTCTTGGTAAACACATAGTAAGACGTTCTTACTTCTTCTAGAATTTTGTGGTTTTATTCTTAAATCTTTAAAATAATTTCTTGGTAAACACATAGTAAGACGTTCTTACTTCTTTTAGAATTTTGTGGTTTTATTCTTAATTTTTTTTTCTCAGTGTTTCTCTTAGCATATTATTATTATTTTTTTCTTATTTAATAGTATTTATTTAGTTCCTTCTTTCCAAATGGTTGCCTGGTCGGTTTTCAGAAAATCAGTCCCCTTTTTCTGGTTGACTACTTCTTGTTTTAACCATGGTCCATTAATTCAGGTACTCCTTTTCCTCGGATTACCGCAATGTTCATCATAATGTTTGTACTTGTTAAATACCTCTCGTGTATCTGGTACTGTAACTCTGTTGATTCGAAGTCTTCATTTAAGTCATGGTTTTCTGTTATAGTTAGATCCCTTTTAATTAATAGGTATTGTACCTCCTCTAACCTAACGTAATCACTCATATATGCTACCATTCCATTCCCTTTGACCTCTGTATTACTTACCAAATGTTTTACTGGTATATTCCGTATTAAAGATATAGCTGATGTTGTCAGATACTCTTCGATCGTTGATATATTTAAATTTATTTAAGTTCTTCTTTTTTATTTTATGGTGATTTACTTTTGCCATTTTTATAAAGTTTTTTCTATAATTCATACCTTTACTTAACTCCCTTCGTTCATTAATTGGGATGTTAAATGCACGAATTAATCCACCCTTCCTCATCTCCAATTCTTCTTTTGTATTTAATATTTTCCTTCTCCATATTTTCCTTAATTTCTTGGTCTCCTTTCCCATGGTTTGGATATTCTCTTGGTTTTTTCTATTTTTATTTTCAGATAGCAATGAATTTTGGTCTTCTCTAATTTCTATTTCCTTGCTGCTCTCTTCTGTGTTTGGACTTACTATAATACCTTCGGAAGTGCTGTTTAGTGTTTCATTCGTGTTCTTTAAACACATATCCATTTTTTTATTTGTCTCCTCCTTGTATTCATCTACTCTTTAGCTAAGTGTGTTAACATTTTCAAACTCCCCCCCCCCGAAAGTTTCCCTTATCTCCTTATTGAACTTCTCCATCTTACCCTCAATCCGCTTTAAACTTGCTTCGTTTATTTTCTCCGTTCTTTCATCCATTCGCCTTAAATTCTCTTCATTTATTTGTCTGATCTCCTCCTTCATTTGTTTTATACTCTCATCGTTCCTATCAAACCTTTCGTTAATTTGGATTAAGCTTTCATTGTTTTTATCGAACTTCTCGTTCATCAGTTTTGAGGTTTCCTCCTGTTTCCTAAAATTCTCCTTGTTTTCCTCGTTTGTTTTGTCAAATTTTTCCTCCTGTCTCCTTGAGTTTTCCTCCTGTTTCCTAATATTCTCCTTGTTTTCCTCATTTGTTCTGTCGAATTTTTTCAATAGTATTCTCAACATCTCCTGCACGCTCATGTCTTCCTTTTGGTTGGATTTATCTGGTTGATCCCCTTGGGCATCCTCTTCAACTACTTCCTTTTCCTTGTTCACCATTACTTCCATTTCTTCTTTATCACCTGTCTGTTGTTCTATTTCACTATCTGTGACTACTTCTATTTCTTCTTCCGTTTCTCGTTCCTTCGTCATCCTTTTAGACAACCCTGTAGTATGCATTTTTTTTCTCCAACAGTTGCCCGCTCGAGTTAAGTAATATTTATAAAATTAAGATTTTACTTAACTTAAGCCCTACACTACTTGAGGACCAATTTATCACTTAACCTGTGTAGTGTCTTTTCTCCCGTATCACTATCTTTTAAAGTCCCACGTTGCGACACCAATTTATAACTTAACCTTGTCGTCTCTATTTACTTCACCTCACGATGGAAGCGTCAATTTATAACTTAACTTGTACGTCCGTCTCGTTAAACCTCTCTCCGGGTAGTGCCAATTTATAATGTATCTTATTTTAATACGTGTTATAATAATGTTTAAGTATATCTCAGTTCCTCTCTATTTAATATAATTGTGTTATGTTGGGTGAAAATTACGTGTATAGTGTGTAATTCAAATTTTTCGCTCAAGCCTTTTCTGCGTTGAAGAGAAGAGAAAGAATTTTTATTGTATTCTCTTTCTCTTTAATACCCAAGCGGTCCGCGAGTAGCGCTGTAGTTCCCAGACAACGGAAATTTGTAGGTTAGCCCACCGCGTATGGTAATTCTCAGTTACGCTCTCTACTTATCTATCTTGTTCACACTACACTAAATCTTATATAAATGAGAAGGTATCTGAATTCTGAAAGGATTCTTTATTAATATTTTAATGTTTCTTGTTCAATAAAGTTGTTTCTTTTACGTAGATACAAAAGGCAAGATGTTAAGAGTAATCGATTATCGATCGCATTCAAGGTTTTATATTATTTGTAATTATGATTTTATATTTCTTTAAATACAGGGTGTGAAGGTTCTTTCAACTGTTAGTAAGATCAGAAAATGCATAAATAGGAATACAAGGTATTACAATATAGAGTTAAGTTTTTATTAAATAATATTTAAAATAATTGTAGTTTTACCGTCCGCTCGGCATCGTGACTCGATAAGGCAGTGTACAAATAACCTCTTCGTCTGGTTTGGTCAAGAACAGCATGCAGATGAATTTGCTCTCGTCAGTCTTCGTTCCAAGTTGAAAATAAAGTTTAATTCTTGGTCCTGGGATGATGCAGAAATACCGCTCCTTTTGTTCACCAATGTCCGAGTTTTGTGGTTACGTGCTTCGACGAATTTCGAATTCAATTACGTTTTTTCTATTGAATTGTGTAAACTGAAGTTCCGATATAATTTGGTGTTTATTTTCGTTTCTTTTACGTTAAAGGATTATATCACTTTATGCAGGTAGTTATTTCTCTGGTTTTGTTAGTTAATTAAGTTAACCTCTGTTCATTTTACTGAATTTTGCAATCAGAGTTCTTCCTTTATATTCTTCGGTACTTTCATGTATAATTTTTAGATTGTCCAATTATATAATACGGTTAAATGATAGTGGACCATACTATTGTGATTTATTATTCATTTTGTTTAAATTTGTATGGACTTCGTATTTAAATTAAATCAATTTTTTTTTTCTGAGCGTCTTTTAACTAAACCGTCTTCGTTCATGTAAATTTATTCAATAATCAAATCAACAAATTCTATCTCTTTCGTCGTCCCTGGCAACCATCTTTTTTATTCTTATTGGATATTATGTTATATTATAATCATTTCATACAATGTTCTTCCACTCATAAAAAATAATCCCTTTCTAAATTTCCATTATATCCTATTATAATTTTACCTATTTCTTGTAACTAATTTTTATATATTTTGCTGTCGTTTCCTCTTAGTCTATTTATTTTAACAACTATTACTTTTCTGTTACAAAACATTATCTATTGGTATCATTGCACTATGGCATTATAAGAATTTATTTAATTTGAGTTTATTTATTTGTTATTATCAATTATTATTAACTTCTCCTAACTCATTAGATTTTATTTAGCATTTGTTACCAATTTCTTTACCTAACCTTTCTGATCTGACTTACTATATAATGTTACTGGTTGTTAGGCCTATCATTATACCTTGATCTACTTCTGAATTTAACTTGTTACTATCTGCAATATTATAGAATACTTTATCTATTTATGACATGGTTATACTAAACTCTTTTGTATCTCGTTTACAATTATAGCCTTTTTGGCCAAGTTTACAACTATTATCATCTTACTATCTAATTACATGTATACAAATAATTATCTCTATAAAGTCTAACAAAAGCTTTATCGTGACCTATGGATAACACATAAAATGAAATTAATTAGTAATCAATTACTGAGTTTAACAACAACTCTATAATGGTAAATTGATAACACATAATATTTAATTACCTGGTATTCTATTAACAGAATAACTTCACTTGCTACTGTAAAAATACAACATCACTATCATGATAACAATATAACATGATACAATTAATAACAGGTACTTTTGAGTAACTTAAGTCATATAATATTTACTCATTCTCATCTACTTTAACACATCAATTATTATTAAACAGTCAAAATTAGTTTTTTCATTATTTGTCAATGTCTGTTGTTTACCTCTCACTGAACCTTGAGGTTTATTTTTATTAACATTATTAATTTCTTTCCTATCTACCTTGTATTCTTATATTATTTAATCAATCATGGGTTGGGTTTCTGACCTTTTACAAGTGTGGATAAATAATAAATTTTTTTTCTATTTTAAATCTTATAAGTTGATTTATGTAACATCGGGGACCGTATTTTCGTTACGTTACATATGCTTCCCCTCCTAAAGAAGTTTAGTTTACCTGAATATAATTTGGGTCAAAATAAACTTATATCTTTTTCATGCCTTAGAATATCCTCCTTATATTCATCGTAAAGTTTTAATGGTAATTGATGGAATTCTTAATGTAACATTTTGGACTCGTATTCACCCTTCTCTATTTGATGACAATTCATTAATTATATTAATACTCTTGGCTTGTTTCTTTTAAACATTACTTGTCAATGATTGGTCACAATAATCAGTAAAACTTAGTTTTAATCTTCTCCTATTTCTAGTTACTTCTACAAATGCGGTTCTCCATTGACCTTCTGTCAGCTATCTTCCTTCTGTTTTCTTCCTTCATACTTTTGGAATCTGATGTCAATCTTCGCAGCGGTTTTATTATACCTTAAATATTCAATTTCCGTAACATTCCCTAACATGTGAGCTGGGACAGTCCAGAGAGGCACTGTTTGGCTTCATACTCTGCTGCCCATACTACACTTCAATATAATACTGCTGGAATTCATCTACAGTCAGCTATAAAAATACAATAATATCATAGTAGTCTCTTTATTTGACTAATAATAAACATCTTGGGGATTCGTTACGCTGTCGCGTTTTATATTTAATTATACATATACTCCTTTCTTCTTGATTCCATCTTATTTTCATTAGCTATTTTCAGATAACATTTTTGACAGTCAATATTTGTAACTACTTTTGATCTTCTTTCTTGTGACAGAAATTCTACGTACTATCTCTTCATTTATTATTTTCATTTCCAAGAAATTCTAAATTCTATTTGCATTATTTATCATCATTACTTAGTTTCATCTTAATTGTAGTCATTAAATTATCCACTGTTCTTCTTATTTTACTATCTTGTCTGCTCACATTACCATTAATTATGTTGACGTATATTTTTTCTTATTCCATTTTAAATCATACTGGTTATAAACAATTATGTCATCTGTTCTTCAATTCTCTTGGCATTTTGGCATGTATCTTAAATCATACTGTTTTTCAATTATTTTGTATAAGTTTTTCTTTATATAGTTTTTTAACATGGGGATTTATTCTTAAATATTTAAAATAATTTCTTCGTAAACACATAGTAAGACGTTCTTACTTCCTTTTGAATTTTGGGGTTTTTATTCTTAAATCTTTAAAATAATTTCTTGGTAAACACATAGTAAGACGTTCTTACTTCTTCTAGAATTTTGTGGTTTTATTCTTAATTTTTTTTTCTCAGTGTTTCTCTTAGCATATTATTATTATTATTTTTTTCTTATTTAATAGTATTTATTTAGTTCCTTCTTTCCAAATGGTTGCCTGGTCGGTTTTCAGAAAATCAGTCCCCTTTTTCTGGTTGACTACTTCTTGTTTTAACCATGGTCCATTAATTCAGGTACTCCTTTTCCTCGGATTACCGCAATGTTCATCATAATTTTTGTACTTGTTAAATACCTCTCGTGTATCTAGTACTGTAACTCTGTTGATTCGAAGTCTTCATTTCAGTCAAGATTTTCTGTTATAGATAGATCCCTTTTAATTAACAGGTATTGTACCTCCTCTAACCTAACATAATCACTCATATATGCTACCATTCCATTCCCTTTGACCTCTGTATTACTTACCAAATGTTTTACTGGTATATTCCGTATTAAAGATATACCTGATGTTGTCAGATACTCTTCGATCGTTGATATATTTAAATGATATTTAAATTTATTTAAGTTCTTCTTTATTATTTTATGGTGATTTACTTTTGCCATTTTTATAAAGTTTTTTCTATAATTCATACCTTTACTTAACTCCCTTCGTTCATTAATTGGGATGTTAAATGCACAAATTAATCCACCCTTCCTCATCTCCATTTCTTCTTTTGTATTTAATATTTTCCTTCTCCATATTTTCCTTAATTTCTTGGTCTTCTTTCCCATGGTTTGGATATTCTCTTGGTTTTTTCTATTTTTATTTTCAGATAGCAATGAATTTTGGTCTTCTCTAATTTCTATTTCCTTGCTGCTCTCTTCTGTGTTTGGACTTACTATAATACCTTCGGAAGTGCTGTTTAGTGTTTCATTCGTGTTCTTTAAACACATATCCATTTTTTTATTTGTCTCCTCCTTGTATTCATCTACTCTTTAGCTAAGTGTGTTAACATTTTCAAACTCCCCCCCGAAAGTTTCCCTTATCTCCTTATTGAACTTCTCCATCTTACCCTCAATCCGCTTTACACTTGCTTCGTTTATTTTCTCAGTTCTTTCATCCATTTGCCTTAAATTCTCTTCATTTATTTGTCTGATCTCCTCCTTCATTTGTTTTATACTCTCATCGTTCCTATCAAACCTTTCGTTAATTTGGATTAAGCTTTCATTGTTTTTATCGAACTTCTCGTTCATCAGTTTTGAGGTTTCCTCCTGTTTCCTAAAATTCTCCTTGTTTTCCTCATTTGTTTTGTCGAATTTTTCCTCCTGTCTCTTTGAGTTTTCCTCCTGTTTCCTAAAATTCTCCTTGTTTTCCTCATTTGTTTTGTCAAATTTTTCCTCCTGTCTCCTTGAGTTTTCCTCCTGTTTCCTAAAATTCTCCTTGTTTTCCTCATTTGTTCTGTCGAATTTTTTCAATAGTATTCTCAACATTTCCTGCATGCTCATGTCTTCCTTTTGGTTGGATTTATCTGGTTGATTCCCTTGGGCATCCTGTTCAACTACTTCCTTTTCCTTGTTCACCATTACTTCCGTTTCTTCTTTATCGCCTGTCTGTTGTCCTATTTCACTATCTGTGACTACTTCTATTTCTTCTTCCGTTTCTCGTTCCTTCGTCATCCTTTTAGACAACCCTCTAGTATGCATTTTTTGTCTCCAACAGTTGCCTGCTCGAGTTAAGTACGGTAATATTTATAAAATTAAGGTTTTACTTAACTTAAGCCCTACACTACTTGAGCACCAATTTATCACTTAACCTGTGTTGTGTCTTTTCTCCCGTATCACTATCTTTTAAAGTCCCACATTGCGACTCCAATTTATAACTTAACCTTGTCGTCTCTATTTAATTCACCTCACGATGGAAGCCAATTTATAACTTAACTTGTACGTCCGTCTCGTTAAACCTCTCTCCGGGTAGTGCCAATTTATAATGTATCTTATTTTAATACGTGTTATAATAATGTTTAACTATATCCAAGTTCCTCTCTATTTAATATAATTGTGTTATGTTGGGTGAAAATTACGTGTATAGTGTGTAATTCAAATTTTTCGCTCAAGCCTTTTCTGCGTTGAAGAGAAGAGAAAGAATTTTTATTGTATTCTCTTTCTCTTTAATACCCAAGCGGTCCGCAAGTAGCGCTGTAGTTCCCAGACAACGGAAATTTGTAGGTTAGCCCACCGCGTATGGTAATTCTCAGTTACGCTCTCTACTTATCTTATATCTTGTTCACACTACACTAAATCTTATATAAATGAGAAGGTATCTGAATTCTGAAAGGATTCTTTATTAATATTTTAATGTTTCTTGTTCAACAAAGTTGTTTCTTTTACGTAGATACAAAAGGCAAGATGTTAAGAGTAATCGATTATCGATCGCATTCAAGGTTTTATATTATTTGTAATTATGATTTTATATTTCTTTAAATACAAGGTGTGAAGGTTCTTTCAACTGTTAGTAAGATCAGAAAATGCATAAATAGGAATACAAGGTATTACAATATAGAGTTAAGTTTTTATTAAATAATATTTAAAATAATTGTAGTTTTACCGTCCGCTCGGCATCGTGACTCGATAAGGCAGTGTACAAATAACCTCTTCGTCTGGTTTGGTCAAGAACAGCATGCAGATGAATTTGCTCTCGTCAGTCTTCGTTCCAAGTTGAAAATAAAGTTTAATTCTTGGTCCTGGGATGATGCAGAAATACCGCTCCTTTTGTTCACCAATGTCCAAGTTTTGTGGTTACGTGCTTCGACGAATTTCGAATTCAATTACGTTTTTTCTATTGAATTGTGTAAACTGAAGTTCCGATATAATTTGGTGTTTATTTTCGTTTCTTTTATGTTAAAGGATTATATCACTTTATGCAGGTAGTTATTTCTCTGGTTTTGTTAGTTAATTAAGTTAACCTCTGTTCATTTTATTGAATTTTGCAATCAGAGTTCTTCCTTTATATTCTTCGGTACTTTCATGTATAATTTTTAGATTGTCCAATTATATAATACGGTTAAATGATAGTGGACCATACTATTGTGATTTATTATTCATTTTGTTTAAATTTGTATGGACTTTGTATTTAAATTAAATCAATTTTTTTTTTCTGAGCGTCTTTTAACTAAACCGTCTTCGTTCATGTAAATTTATTCAATAATCAAATCAAAAAATTCTATCTCTTTCGTCGTCCCTGGCAACCATCTTTTTTATTCTTATTGGATATTATGTTATATTATAATCATTTCATACAATGTTCTTCCTCTCATCAAAATAATCCCTTTCTAAATTTCCATTATATCCTATTATAATTTTACCTATTGCTTGTAACTAATTTTTATATATTTTGCTGTCGTTTCCTCTTAGTCTATTTATTTTAACAACTATTATTTTTCTGTTATAAAACATTATCTATCGGTATCATTGCACTATGGCATTATAAGAATTTATTTAATTTGAGTTTATTTATTTGTTATTATCAATTATTATTAACTTCTCCTAACTCATTAGATTTTATTTAGTATTTGTTACCAATTTCTTTACCTAACCTTTCTGATCTGACTTACTATATAATGTTACTGGTTGTTAGGCCTATCATTATACCTTGATCTACTTCTGAATTTAAATGTTACTATCTGCAATATTATAGAATACTTTATCTATTTATGACATGGTTATACTAAACTCTTTTGTATCTCGTTTACAATTATAGCCTTTTTGGCCAAGTTTACAACTATTATCATCTTACTATCTAATTACATGTATACAAATAATTATCTCTATAAAGTCTAACAAAAGCTTTATCGTGACCTATGGATAACACATAAAATGAAATTAATTAGTAATCAATTACTGAGTTTAACAACAACTCTATAATGGTAAATTGATAACACATAATATTTAATTACCTGGTATTCTATTAAGAGAATAACTTCACTTGCTACTGTAAAAATACAACATCACTATCATGATAACAATATAACATGATACAATTAATAACAGGTACTTTTGAGTAACTCAAGTCATATAATATTTACTCATTCTCATCTACTTTAACACATCAATTATTATTAAACAGTCAAAATTAGATTTTTCATTATTTGTCAATGTCTGTTGTAGCGGGGCATTTTTGGGCATACCTGGGGTAATAACAGAATTTGTATTTTTTCATAAATAATAAATAACTTGTTGAGTGATAGGGACAGAAATTATAAATTTTGTGACCGAGAGGTAAATTTGTTATTTTGAAACGATCGCAACGTGGCAGCATTGACTGTGACAATTATTTAATGATATTGTGTGGACAGTTTTAATAACAGCCAACAACTGTACCAAGGTCAACAAATGACGAACACGAAACAAGTAAACAAATTATGCAACCAGACATCAGGCGATGTGTTGCGTCAGCAGCTTACATAACAACTGTGTGTCATCGGTTTCGTCAGAGCCTACCCTGGGTGTGTCACGCCAGCAACTGTGTGACGCACCGAACAAGGAGTCAGCTATCAACATCTCAGCGGACCAGACGAAAAATAAACTGTCGCGTCTGCCCGGCTCTCGCCGGTTTTCGGGCGAAGTTATTGTGTTCGCCGATGCGCCCGCAAAGCAAGTAAAATGTGAAAATTTTAATACATATATTTTGATCTAACAGTATTATTACAAAACAAGTAGAGACAGTGAGAAAATTTGCGATAAATTAACAGTTCAGCCATGAAGTGTAAAAGTGAGCAATACGAGAAACAGCAAACAATGAACCACGATTTGACGCCTCAGACGTCGAAGTTCTACACAACAGCAGGAAAGTAGACATTCAAAATTATTTAAATACTGACACTTTTAAAATTGAGCTCAATAAAATAAAAAAAATACTGTATGAAATAGCGTGAGTGTGTGTGTGTACGAAAGCGCTGGTTTTCGTTATGTCGTAGTTGTAGAGAATGGTCTATATTTATGTTATATTCTAGTTTGAAACTGCTTAAGCAAAATGATCATTTTTACGAATACTTAAACATACTAAAATTGCGAAAGTCAAAATGTATGAGGGAGAGAGGAAATTTGGTGTTTTGTATCAACAATATAACTTGATGATGTTTTCTTTTCTTTTTTGAAATTAATAAAGTAATAGTGATTATAACATTTAATGTGAAGTAATAGTTATTTCAGACAACCATGTGGTTTCCAACACGTCTAACGAGATCCTGGACATGATGAGTTTAAGTTGGTACTCAACAATATGGCTGCTACTCCAGCCTAAAGTATAAATAGTTTTACAAAGTGTAATAATAAATTTAAATAAAAAGACAATTAATTATTAATATAACACTGTTGTTTACCTCTCACTGAACCTTGAGGTTTATTTTTATTAACACTATTAATTTCTTTTCTATCTACCTTGTATTCTTATTTAATTTAATCAATCATGGGCTGGGTTTCTGACCTTTTACAAGTGTGGATAAATAATAATTTTTTTCTCTATTTTAAATCTTATAAGTTGATTTATGTAACGTCGGGGACCGTATTTTCGTTACGTTACATATGCTTCCCCTCCTAAAGAAGTTTAGTTTACCTGAATATAATTTGGGTCAAAATAAACTTATATCTTTTTCATGCCTTGGAATATCCTCCTTATATTCATCGTAAAGTTTTAATGGTAATTGATGGAATTCTTAATGTAACATTTTGGACTCGTATTCACCCTTCTCTATTTGATGACAATTCATTAATTATATTAATACTCTTGGCTTGTTTCTTTTAAACATTACTTGTCAATGATTGGTCACAATAATCAGTAAAACTTAGTTTTAATCTTCTCCTATTTCTAGTTAC
Organism: Magicicada septendecula; assembly: GCA_034769895.1. Taxonomy (NCBI): domain Eukaryota; kingdom Metazoa; phylum Arthropoda; class Insecta; order Hemiptera; family Cicadidae; genus Magicicada; species Magicicada septendecula. Next base: position 264,284,807 of record CM068375.1, read on the forward strand.
TTCTACAAATGCGTTTCTCCATTGACCTTCTGTCAGCTATCTTCCTTCTGTTTTCTTCCTTCATACTTTTGGAATCTGATGTCAATCTTCGCAGCGGTTTTATTATCCCTTAAATATTCAATTTCCCTAACATTCCCTTACATGTGAGCTGGTACAGTTCAGAGAGGCACTGTTTGGCTTCATACTCTGCTGCCCATACTACACTTCAATATAATACTGCTGGAATTCATCTACAGTCAGCTATAAAAAATACAATAATATCATAGTAGTCTCTTTATTTGACTAATAATAAACATCTTGGGGATTCGTTACGCTGTCGCGTTTTACATTTAATTATACATATACTCCTTTCTTCTTGATTCCATCTTATTTTCATTAGCTATTTTCAGATAACATTTTTGACAGTCAATATTTGTAACTACTTTTGATCTTCTTTCTTGTGACAGAAATTCTACGTACTATCTCTTCATTTATTATTTTCATTTCCAAGAAATTCTAAATTCTATTTGCATTAATTATCATCATTACTTAGTTTCATCTTAATTATAGTCATTAAATTATCCATTGTTCTTCTTATTTTATTATCTTGTCTGCTCATATTACCATTAATGATGTTGACGTATATTTTTTTTTATTCCATTTAAAATCATACTGGTTATAAACAATTATGTCATCTGTTCTTCAATTCTCTTGGCATTTTGGCATGTATCTTAAATCATACTGTTTTTCAATTATTTTGTATAAGTTTTTCTTTATATAGTTTTTTAACATGGGGGTTTATTCTTAAATATTTAAAATAATTTCTTCGTAAACACATAGTAAGACGTTCTTACTTCCTTTTGAATTTTGGCGTTTTTATTCTTAAATCTTTAAAATAATTTCTTGGTAAACACATAGTCAGACGTTCTTACTTCTTTTAGAATTTGTGGTTTTATTCTTAATTTTTTTTTTCTCAAGTGTTTCTCTTAGCATATTATTATATTATTTTTTCTTATTTAATAGTATTTATTTAGTTCCTTCTTTCCAAATGGTTGCCTGGTCGGTTTTCAGAAAATCAGTCCCCTTTTTCTGGTTGACTACTTCTTGTTTTAACCATGGTCCATTAATTCAGGTACTCCTTTTCCTCGGATTACCGCAATGTTCATAATAATTTTTGTACTTGTTAAATACCTCTCGTGTATCTGGTACTGTAACTCTGTTGATTCGAAGTCTTCATTTACTTAAGTCACGGTTTTCTGTTATAGTTAGATCCCTTTTAATTAACAGGCATTGTACCTCCTCTAACCTAACGTAATCACTTATATATGCTACCATTCCATTCCCTTTGACCTCTGTATTACTTACCAAATGTTTTACTGGTATATTCCGTATTAAAGATATAGCTGATATTGTCAGATACTCTTCGATCGTTGATATATTTAAATGATATTTAAATTTATTTAAGTTCTTCTTTATTATTTTATGGTGATTTACTTTTGCCATTTTTATAAAGTTTTTTCTATAATTCATACCTTTTCTTAACTCCCTTCGTTCATTAATTGGGATGTTAAATGCACGAATTAATCCACCCTTCCTCATCACCATTTCTTCTTTTGTATTTAATATTTTCCTTCTCCATATTTTCCTTAATTTCTTGGTCTTCTTTCCCATGGTTTGGATATTCTCTTGGTTTTTTCTATTTTTATTTTCAGATAGCAATGAATTTTGGTCTTCTCTAATTTCTATTTCCTTGCTGCTCTCTTCTGTGTTTGGACTTACTATAATACCTTCGGAAGTGCTGTTTAGTGTTTCATTCGTGTTCTTTAAACACATATCCATTTTTTTATTTGTCTCCTCCTTGTATTCATCTACTCTTTAGCTAAGTGTGTTAACATTTTCAAACTCCCCCCCGAAAGTTTCCCTTATCTCCTTATTGAACTTCTCCATCTTACCCTCAATCCGCTTTAAACTTGCTTCGTTTATTTTCTCAGATCTTTCATCCATTCGCCTTAAATTCTCTTCATTTATTTGTCTGATCTCCTCCTTCATTTGTTTTATACTCTCATCGTTCCTATCAAACCTTTCGTTAATTTGGATTAAGCTTTCATTGTTTTTATCGAACTTCTCGTTCATCAGTTTTGAGGTTTCCTCCTGTTTCCTAAAATTCTCCTTGTTTTCCTCATTTGTTTTGTCAAATTTTTCCTCCTGTCTCTTTGAGTTTTCCTCCTGTTTCCTAAAATTCTCCTTGTTTTCCTCATTTGTTTTGTCAAATTTTTCCTCCTGTCTCCTTGAGTTTTCCTCCTGTTTCCTAAAATTCTCCTTGTTTTCCTCATTTGTTCTGTCGAATTTTTTCAATAGTATTCTCAACATCTCCTGCACGCTCATGTCTTCCTTTTGGTTGGATTTATCTGGTTGATTCCCTTGGGCATCCTCTTCAACTACTTCCTTTTCCTTGTTCACCGTTACTTCCGTTTCTTCTTTATCGCCTGTCTGTTGTTCTATTTCACTATCTTTGACTACTTCTATTTCTTCTTCCGTTTCTCGTTCCTTCGTCATCCTTTTAGACAACCCTCTAGTATGCATTTTTTGTCTCCAACAGTTGCCTGCTCGAGTTAAGTAATATTTATAAAATTACGGTTTTACTTAACTTAAGCCCTACACTACTTGAGCGGCAATTTATCACTTAACCTGTGTAGTGTCTTTTCTCCCGTATCACTATCTTTTAAAGTCCCACGTTGCGACTCCAATTTATAACTTAACCTTGTCATCTCTATTTAATTCACCTCACGATGGAAGCGTCAATTTATAACTTAACTTGTACGTCCGTCTCGTTAAACCTCTCTCCGGGTAGTGCCAATTTATAATGTATCTTATTTTAATACGTGTTATAATAATGTTTAAGTATATCTCAGTTCCTCTCTATTTAATATAATTGTGTTATGTTGGGTGAAAATTACGTGTATAGTGTGTAATTCAAATTTTTCGCTCAAGCCTTTTCTGCGTTGAAGAGAAGAGAAAGAATTTTTATTGTATTCTCTTTCTCTTTAATACCCAAGCGGTCCGCGAGTAGCGCTGTAGTTCCCAGACAACGGAAATTTGTAGGTTAGCCCACCGCGTATGGTAATTCTCAGTTACGCTCTCTACTTATCTTATATCTTGTTCACACTACACTAAATCTTATATAAATGAGAAGGGGTATATGTTAATTTCTATAATCATGGGGTATATATCTATTTAACAGGGGTTTCTAATGAGAATGAGAGAGAGAGAGAGAGAGAGAGAGAGAGAGAGAGAGAGAGAGAGAGAGAGAGCAGACTGGGCAGTCTTCATAGGTGTAAGTTGTATAATTTAATTATGACAATATAAGATGTGTTACCAAAATGTATGAAAATTTTAATTTAATTTGATAAATTTTTATTGGAAAACTAACAGTACAACATTGAAATAATTGCTCTCTTCATGAGATGAAATGAATTTAATTCTCTTCAAACATGAGTTGAGCAAGTAATTCAATTAACCTGTAAACCACGTTTGCATCCTATTTGTTCGTGTGACACAACTCTGGTGGTAGAAAAGGGGATTCTAAGGTGAGTGGAATGAATAAATTTATGTATTTATATTTGTAAGTATAGAATAACTTAACATTGGCGCATCCGATACAGGGACGAATTTGAGTAATTTAACAATGAAAATTCCACACCTACAAAAGATGCAAGCGTGCTTTTAAGGTTAAAGTAGTGAAGGAGACATAAATAATTTACACATTATATATGCAAGATTGAGATTGTAATAAAGTAAAGTAATTAATTAATTAAGATTGTAGTAAAGTAATAAGTTTTCGTAAGTGAAGTAAAATAATAAACAATGGAGAATAATAAGAGTATCAATAATGAAGTCAGCTTCTCTGACATTCAAACCGAGAGTCAAATAAATACCGACTCAGGTATTCAAGCAGAGTCACTATCAATAGATGAGCATAATGTAGAAGAATCTGTAATTAGTACGCCGGGAGCAATTTCCACTCCCATGACGATTAAAACAAACACAAAAGAGAAAGAACTGTCATTAGAAGACATATTCGATTTTATGAAAAATAATTTCAGTAGAGTGAATAGCAATTTTGACGAACAGAAAAACGAAATTCAAGAATTTAAAAGTAGTGTCAATGACAAATTTGATGAATTAAAAAATGATATTCAAGAAATTAATAGACGTTGTAAAATTACCAGTGAAGAATTTACTAATAAAATTAACCAATTAGATAGCAAATTAGATAGTTCAATAGAGAAGATAGATGTTAAATTTAATGAGATAGATAGTCAGATAGACAGAGTTGATAAACAAATAAATGAGAATAATGAGACGTTAATAAATTCAATGAATGAGTATAACAATGAAATAGAATATAAAATACAGAAGTGTAATACCGAAACTGAATGTAAGCTTAATAGCATAGTAATGACAGTTGAAAAAATGAGTCAGAATATCAATGAACACAAAAATAATGTAGATTTTAAGGTCAATGAAATTGAAAATACCTGTAAGACAGAAATACAAGCATTAAATGAATCAATTAATCTAATATCAAAAAATAACATACAGTCTGAATGTAGTAATGATAAAAAATTATATTCACTTGAACAGAACATTAGTAGTGTGAAAGATGAGTTAAGTTTAGCAATAAACCAAAAATTAAGCAATGTTACTGAACGTATATTAATTACACGAGACGCAAATAATGAAATTGAACTCGAAACCTTTAGTAGTGAGAATCGTAGAGTGCATTCGATGCAATTTTTGAATCGAACACGGGAGTTTAATCGATTTAATAGTAGTAGTTGGGAGGTCAAATTGCTGAAAATTTTGAAGTGTTTTAAGGGTAATGCCGAGATATGGGCAGAAGTACACAATACCGAATGGGGTAGTTATGAGGAATTTGAGGTAGCTTTTCGAAACAAGTATTGGTCAGAAGAGGACCAAGAAATCTTACGAAGCAAAATAATGGGTACTGGGAATTTTGGTAGAATTAATAACCACTTAACTATGTACGTGATGACTATATATAATGAGGCCAAGTATCTAGAACCGCCGTTGCCGTTCTGGTCATTCGTGAGACATATTAGCAAACACCTGCCCAGAGAGGTGCAAATTACTTTAATGACTAGAGAAATTACGAATATAAACGAGCTAGAGAGCATGCTAGATGTGCTACAAAATATCGGGGAACGTGACATGGGGCGGCGTCCAAACCCACCAGTAATACTAAACAACAATAATTACCATCAACCTAGGGGAACACCAAATTTTCATAGAGGAGCGCGGGGAGGAAATTTTGATAATAGGGGCGAGAGTTGGAGATGTAGAGAATGTAATGTAGATAATTATGCTAACAGAACCAATTGTTTTATATGTCATAAAAGCAGGGAGTGTGCATGGAACGAGAGAATGCATCCACAGCCAAATCAGCAGTCGAGAGGGGCAGAATTTCATAGAGGAGTGCCGAGAGGAGGCGGCAATTATCACCGAGGTAGAGGAGGAAACCACCAAGCCGTAGCAGGTCCCTCCACGGTAAACTAGGGAGGACAATGGAAAAGTGGGCCCAACCATTGTCAACAGAGAACCGGGTCCAAGTGACAGATGAGTACTTGAGCAATATCATCAAAGTAGACATGGTGAAGGAATTATTGGAAGAAGAGGACACCAAAGTGATGGAGCCCAAAACCGGATTGACGGAGGTGACAGTCAACATCGAAGGTAAGAGTTATAAAACCTTAATTGATACAGGTAGCGAGATCTCTGTAATTTCTGAAAATGTCATGGGAGAACTAAAAGAAATAAATAAGAATATACCATCGATGCCCGTTGCGGGGGTTATAGTAGTGGGAGTAACTGGGGTGAGAAGTAAGAGAATAACTAGACAAGTACAATTAAATATTTTGATAAATGAAGTGGAATTTGAAAACACATTCCTAGTAGTTAAAGGGTTGAGTTTAGATGTAATATTGGGAAATGATTTTTTGGAGAGAAATGGAGCAGTAATAGATTTCAATAAACAAATAGTAAAATTCGAAAATGGGAGTAAACCAGTTGGGGTAAAGTTTAAGAAAGTAGTAAATGAAGTTAGAGTCACGGGAATAAAAATGTTACATAAGCAGATAGGCGATGGAGAGATAGAGACTAAAATAAATATGTGTCGAGAGAGTGATAGTATAGAAAATGAGGAGGAAGAGATGCATGTGAGTGATGAGAGTGTGTGGGTAGATAGAGCCAATACATTTTTTAACGAAGGTGTAGTTGTAGGAAATACTCAGCGAGAGGAGTTATGGACAGTCGTGGAGCGTTTCAGAGATGTATTTGATAAATCACCAGGGAAAGCGAAGGACTACATCTGTGAGCTGAAGGTTCGGGAACACGCACCATACATGCAGAGGAGCTACCCGGTACCATTTTCGAAGAGAAGGGCTGTGCAGGAGGAATTAGACCGGATGATGCAGGGAGACATAATTGAACGCTCGATATCGCCTTACTCAAACCCTTTAGTCGTAGTAATTAAGAAGGATGGCAAGGTAAGACTATGTCTAGATGCTAGAAAGATTAACCAACTTATTATACCTGACCGGGAGTCGCCGGAATCAATTAACAAAATTTTACAGAAATTTAGCGGAGTCAAATACATGACATCATTAGACTTAACAGCAGGATATTGGCAGGTGCCGTTAGCAGTAGAGAGTAGAAGATATACAGCTTTTCTTTTCAACGGTAAGAATTACCAATTCAAACGACTGCCATTTGGATTAAACACCAGTGTTGCTAGCTTTATTAAATGTTTGGATAAGATATTACAACCTAAAGATCTAGATTTTTTAACCGTGTACGTAGATGACATCTTGATAGCATCCAGAACATTCACTGAACATTTAGAGCATATAGAATATGTGTTAGATAAGCTACAAAAATGGGGTCTGACAGTTAATTGGGACAAATCTAAGTTTTTGCAAACAGAAATACACTTCTTAGGATTTATTATTACACAAGAGGGAATATTAGCTAACCCTGACAAGGTAGAAGCTATCTTGCGCTTCCCAGAACCAAAGAACATTAAACAATTGCACAGTTTTTTAGGTTTATGCAATTTCTACAGAAAGTTCCAGGAAAATTACGCACACACAACATCAAAACTGAGTGCAGTACTCCAGAAGAATAAGCAGTGGAGATGGGGAGATACGGAACGTGCAGCATTCAACGAAATTAAGAGAAAATTTAGCCACATGATTATGATGAATCATCCCGACTTTAATAAAACCTTTTATTTACAGACAGATGCAAGCAACGTCCGTCCTGGGGCGGAGCTCTACCAGGAGGGCTGCAATAAGGAACATCTGACTATCGCCTTCGCCAGTAGGTCGCTTCTGTCTGCTGAGAAAAATTACACCACCACTGAAAAGGAACTTTTAAGCATTGTGTTCGCCGTGGGGAAATTCCGGACATACATCCTGGGAAATGAAACAATAATCCGGACGGACCACAAGGCACTATCATTTCTTAATTCTTGTGAATTGACACACAGTCGTCTGACCAGGTGGGTATTAGCTTTACAAGAATATAACTTTTCCTGGGAGTACATAAAGGGGTCAGATAATAAAGTACCAGACACACTTTCCAGAGTAGATTTTATAGAAAATAAAACAGGTAGGGACCTTAAGGAGATAGAAATTTTTAGATTAACTACAGAAGATAGAATTTTTGGTGAAGAGTTAAGTGATATTAAGAATATGCAAAGATCTGAGAGTAAATTGGGTAAAATAACTGTTAGTTTAGAAACGGGGGTAGATGGGTCTGAATATAGTACACATTTTCAGGTATACCAAGGGATTTTGTTTAAAAAAGTAGAAAGTGGGGAGCGTGATTGGAGGCTAGTTATACCAGAGGGGTTGATAGATAAAATTATTTGGGATTGTCATATAAGGTATGGGCATTTTGGGGCGAGAAAGTGTGCTAATGTCTTAAAAGAATCATGTATATTTAAGAATATGGAGAGGAGAGTTAGAAGAGTGTTAAGAGTGTGTGATTTGTGTCAGAAATCAAAAGTAGTGAACTATAAAGTAGAAGGGGACATGAATTACGTAAAAGTTGAGAGACCATTTGATTTAGTTGCAGTTGACTTGTATGGGCCATTACCCAGAGGTAGAGGGGGTGTATTGTACGTATTTGTAGTTTTAGACACTTTTTCAAAATTTGTAAAATTGTATAGTATTAAGAGAGCGACGAGCAAAGTGCTCAGTGAAAAAATAGTACGAGATTACATGATTAATGTAGGAAAACCGAAAATCATATTATCTGACCATGGACCACAGTTTATAAGCGGCAAGTGGCGACAGACGCTTGGATGGGAAGGCATCATACCAAAGCATACGGCAGTATACCATCCACAGTCGAACCAAGCAGAACGGGTGATGAGAGAGATTGGTAGGATATTTCGGGCGTATTGTCACGCCAAACACACAGAATGGCCATCCTACGTGAAGAAAGTAGAGGAGTGGCTGAATTGTACCACCCACGAATCCACCGGGTTTACGCCGCATGAATTGATCAGAGGAACGAGGCCACCCAGGATATTGGAACAACTCTTTGAATACCCACCAGAAAATCAAATTATGGATGTAAACATGAAAATTAGATTGGCGAATGAGAATTTAATTACAAAAGGAGAGCGGAGGAAGCAGAGACACGATGCGAAGGGTAATTGGACCAAATATGAGGTAGGTCAATTAGTGTTAGTAAAGAGGCATGATTTGTCAAGTGCCCAAGATAAAGAAATAAAGAAGTTTTTCTTGTTATATGAAGGGCCCTACGAAGTGGTAGAAATAAAGATGCAAAATGCATATGTGTTAAGGAATCCACCAAAGCAGGAAATCGTGGGCACTCAAAATGCGACGAACTTAAAATTATATCGGTCACTTTCATTGTTTAATGTTTATGAATAGTATTTAAAATGTTGTTATATGTTTACAAAAGGGACTCTCCCCCATTTTCGGGCGGTCACGATTTTACCAGTCCTGGCCGTGGTTTTCGGAACTTGGAGGCGGGCCATGGTTGGAGGATCTTCCTTCGGGTGGTGAACGCAACGATGGTCCAGCTCCACCAAAATTGGTTAAAAGTAGAAATCTACACCACATTTGAATGGGGAGGGGACCCCAAAGGTATGTGACACGCATTATTATATTATTATACACTCATGGTGCAGCGGTCTGGTGTACCTGTCACGTGCCTGCACTGCCTTAGAGTGCCTGTAAATAATGGAGGCTGCACCTAAATAAAAGGCAGTGCTTACAATTTAAAATGTCAGTGTCAATGGCGAAACTAAATTAGCCATTGACAATAGTTTCCGTGTGGTCTGAAAAGACGAGTTTTGTTGGGAGGGAGATTTGGCGGCAGGATAGACGGCGGGTATGTAGAAATGAGAGGAATAAGGGAGTAGAGTTGAATTGAAAAGGGGGAAGTAAATTCACAAAGTGGATCTATTTTGTCACCAACCCTCCCTCATGGCAGAACCCCGGCTTTTCGGGCGATTTACTGTCTTACCAACACTAATAGTGATTAAGGAATGTTAGTCAGCCTCCAATGTAAATAAAAGTCAAAATATTTTGGAATGTTTATAATTTTAAATTTATATAAATTTTAGAAATAAGTGACCAGATAATTGTACAGTTCTTAGTATCAGTGAAAGTGGGAACGTTTTGAAGAGTGTGAAATAAAATAAAAACTTGTTGCCAATACAAGATGTGGGGATAATTTTGGGGGGTAGATTGGTGGTCATAGAAGTGATATAATAGTGGAGTGTAGAAACTGCAAAAGTAGAAAGTTTAAGTTAGCTATTAGTGTGCTATTGCTGGGGTGGCATGTGCCCCAGTAGATAGCGGAATGGGTTGGGGGTAACAGGGAATGTTACCTCCATCGGAGGCCAAAATGGCGAAAATGCACAGCACACCTTTTTTGTACAATTGTATATTGTAACCTGATAAGACTTTCGTGCCGTGCAGCTAGTGATGAGTATAACATGCTTGAATGTAGAGTTAGATTTCCCCGACTTTTCGGGCGATTACTGCCTTACCAGCACTAATCGTGGTTTTGGCTAGCGGTCAGCTATGGCCATAATCAAGTCCCTTAACCATAGCTGACTTGAAACTGGTTGATACTATAAATTAACAGGGGAGTGATACTAGGGGAAATCCCAGAACTATGGAACAGCGGCTGCCACTCTGTCCGAGTAGGGACAGCATAGCCAGGTGGTAGACCCGTTTTAAGGGCTTGTAACTATAAAACGAAGGTATGTCGATATCCAAAATCTTTAAAATGTAACGCCGAAGCAAGGACAAGGAGATGTTCAATTCCTCCAACTATGCAGTCCTTGTGAACGCAAATGGGCGTCACAGTCCAACAGAACAAAACAATAGTGTGTGTGGATGGGGGGTTGCTCAGGCGAGCAACGAATTTCAATTTCATAACGTAAAAATGATAAATCAACTGTTGCACTAATAAAATGCTTGTATTATGCTTTGATAAATAGGTGTTCATACGTACAGTATACTGTGTTCATTCTGTTTTAGAAATGTGTTATTTTATTGTAGTATGTTAGATATAAGGATTGATAAAAAGATGTATTTCATGTAATTTGCATAATTTTGAAATGTGTTGGTAGTGAGGTCATTCACCTTGCTAAGAATGTCAGCTGATCAGTAGTAGAATGTCACTGATAAATTGTTTACTAATTAATGTTAAATATAATGTTTTGATGTGGTAAAGATGGTATTTCAAATGATGAGGAAAGTAATTTCATAAAGTTAAGATTTTAAATGATTTGTGAAAAATAATAAAAGATAGATTTTGGGTGATTAGTATTTTGTTGGGACATGTAGATCAGTCCAAGTTGAGTTTAAAGTGGTAATAGAGAGAATAATGTTGTTCTGAATTAATGTAATGTTGTTGTGAGGTAATGTAATAGAATTTGAGAAGTATTGATGCTGACACAGTAGTTATGGGGAATATATGTAGAGTAATGATTGATATATTGATGTTTATAGATGATGATGTTATTTTGTAGTTGAAGTGAGGTAATAAGAGTGTTAATTTGGGGATGGTAATTTTGTAAGAGGGGATAGTGTAGTGTAGGAGTCCGCAACAAAAGTGGTTGGGACGGGAAGGGACCGATTGGCGGGAAGGGGTTGCCTTAGGTAGAATCCAGGGACCAGATTAAGGGAATGAGCTTTTGGGGGGGGGAAACACTTATCCTAAGTACAAAGGGTTAGAGAATATTTTTTTTTTATATCGAGAGAATGATGCGAATTGAGTTTAGGAGTAAGTTGGGTTTAGAGATTGTTTGATAGATGTTTTGATAGAGAGGGGTGTCCTGATAGTTAAAGTTGTTAGTGGTATTAGAGTCAGAGTGAGAAAGATTATATATGTATACCTGCCAAGTGGCAGATCAAGTTAGTATAAATAATTAGATCACCCAAAGTAAAGGAAATTGAGAATAGTAAAGAAAAGAGATTTATAGTAAGAATATAAAATTCTGATTGAAACCAGTGACAATTTTAGTAGAATTTGATAATGTAAAGCTATAAAGTGTTTATTTTGAGTAATTTAAAGATCAATTTTATTGTAAATCATAATAATATTTTATTTTAAATGTTTTATTTTATTGTGTTTTGTGTTTAAAGATAGAATTTTACAGATGTTCAAGGTATTTTCTGTAGGAACTTGTGTATAACTTATGTAGGTCAAGGTTCTTGACTTGACCCAGTTTGATCAGCTGATGGGTGATGTTCTATACTAGACACGTTTGGCAATGAAGTAATGCCGATTTTGCTTTTAATTGATTTGAATAAATTTAAATAGTTTTGATAATGAGAAAAAATATATTTTAATAAATTTAAAAAAATTTTTTGAATTTGAAAAAAAAAATTTTTTTTTTTATTTTATGCCTGCCATCTAATGGATGTTTTTGGATTTTGATTATGTTATTATTGGTGTGTACTAATCGTTTTTTTTATTGAATTGTATTGTTTAGAATATAGGTATAACCACACGTTAGGATAAGGATGTTCATATTTTAATAAATGTTCAACTTGTTTATTTTCTAATGATAAAAAACAATGAAGAGAATTATTCAAGTTAGATAAAAGATTTTATTTTGATTTTTAAGAAAATAGCTGTGGATTTTTAACTTAAATGAAATTTTGTAGCTAAGAATATTTCAATTTTGATAGGATGTAGCAATAAGTGTGTGTGCGAGCCCAGTAACTGCTAAAGGCAGCCCAGTGTGCATGTAAGGGGGAACATATCGGTTGAGGATCTAGCATGATATAAGCCAGGGATTTGGATTTAAGAGTGGCATGTTAGAAGGTGAGGTGCGCTGTGGTGCATATCTGTTCGATTTTATGGTGTTGGGATCTCGTACAGAGAAGTCCAGTGATCTCGTTCAGATGCGGCCATGGTCGCCGAGCCAGGGGGGTTATGTACCCATGAAGTATAAGAACAAATGGGGGTTGTTGGCACCATATCCTCACCGGTCCTCTTAGGGGTTTTAGCAATGAGATTTCTTCTGTTCCGGCAGAAGATATCTCATTGGGGGGGTATTGTAACGTGACTAATTGGGAGGGATTTTTATTTTATTAAATTTTTGGGGTTTATTAAAAAATATTCATGAATATAATTTCCATCTGTGACCAAGCCATGTGTTGAATAAAGCATTGCTAACAAAGGAACAATACGCCTTAGCACTTGTGTAATCGTTACAAAGCAATGTACCCAGCGTCATTTCCTAGAACTTTGCGAGTGTGTGGCAGTACGTCCGAGCGCGTCACACCAGCAGGTGCGCGGACCGACGCCGACTTGTAAAACTCAAAAATGGCTAAGAGAAGAATCTCTGTTCGCTTTCTTGACCATGCTGGCGGATGTAAGTCTAAGTCCCGCCTCTTTTTGTGACGTCAACCAGTGCTGACCAAATGTCATCCACGACAAACACACAAAAAACTACGTGTGTTGAATGGAACACAACAGTGACAATTAAATAGCAGGCATTGTTTTCCACTTTGAAAAACGCAATCTAGTTGGCAGTGAAAGTAGAGCCGCTCTTGGCAGTCTGATTACAGACAGTGCCCAGCCAGGTACAAGCCCCGAGGGGCTCTTTCAAAATTTATAATTTTCAAATCAAAAGTGAGTTTCAATTAACAATTATGTGACAGTGGTGTTAGATCAACGAAAGGACATCAACATGTAATTTGTTTTTGGACATCTACGGACTTACAAATAAGGTGAATCGAGGTTGAGAGGACACCTCGTGCCGGCGAGGGGTATATGTTAATTTCTATAATCATGGGGTATATATCTATTTAACGGGGGTTACTAATGAGAATGAGAGAGAGAGAGAGAGAGAGAGAGAGAGAGAGAGAGAGAGAGAGAGAGAGAGAGAGAGAGAGAGAGAGAGAGAGAGAGAGAGAGAGAGCGCAGACTGGGCAGTCTTCATAGGTGTAAGTTGTATAATTTAATTATGACAATATAAGATGTGTTACCAAAATGTATGAAAATTTTAATTTAATTTGATAAATTTTTATTGGAAAACTAACAGTACAACATTGAAATAATTGCTCATTAAAAGAATTTAATTCTCTTCAAACATGAATTGAGTAAGTAATTCAATTAACCCGTAAACCACGTTTGCAACCTATTTGTTCGTGTGACGCAACTCTGGTGGTAGAAAAGGGGATTCTAAGGTGAGTGGAATAAATAAATTTATGTATTTATATTTGTAAGTATAGAATAACTTAACAGTATTTAAATTAAATCAATTTTGTTTTCTGAGCGTCTTTTAACTAAACCGTCTTCGTTCATGTAAATTTATTCAATAATCAAATCAACAAATTCTATCTCTTTCGTCGTCCCTGGCAACCATCTTTTTTATTCTTATTGGATATTATGTTATATTATAATCATTTCATACAATGTTCTTCCACTCATCAAAATAATCACTTTCTAAATTTCCATTATATCCTATTATAATTTTACCTATTGCTTGTTACTAATTTTCATATATTTTGCTGTCGTTTCCTCTTAGTCTATTTATTTTAACAACTATTATTTTTCTGTTATAAAACATTATCTATCGGTATCATTGCACTATGGCATTATAAGAATTTATTTAATTTGAGTTTATTTATTTGTTATTATCAATTATTATTAACTTCTCTGAACTCATTAGATTTTATTTAGTATTTGTTACCAATTTCTTTACCTAACCTTTCTGATCTGACTTACTATATAATGTTACTGGTTGTTAGGCCTATCATCATACCTTGATCTACTTCTGAATTTAACTTGTTACTATCTGCAATATTATAGAATACTTTATCTATTTATGACATGGTTATACTAAACTCTTTTGTATCTCGTTTACAATTATAGCCTTTTTGGCCAAGTTTACAATTATAATCATCTTACTATCTAATTACATGTATACAAATAATTATCTCTAGCAAGTCTAACAAAAGCTTTATCGTGACCTATGGATAACACATAAAATGAAATTAATTAGTAATCAATTACTGAGTTTAACAACAACTCTATAATGGTAAATTGATAACACATAATATTTAATTACCTGGTATTCTATTAACAGAATAACTTCACTTGCTACTGCAAAAATACAACATCACTATCATGATAACAATATAACATGATACAATTAATAACAGTTACTTTTGAGTAACTTAAGTCAGATAATATTTACTCATTCTCATCTACTTTAACACATCAATTATTATTAAACAGTCAAAATTAGTTTTTTCATTATTTGTCAATGTCTGTGGTTTACCTCTCACTGAACCTTGAGGTTTATTTTTATTAACATTATTAATTTCTTTTCTATCTACCTTGTATTCTTATTTTATTTAATCAATCATGGGTTGGGTTTCTGACCTTTTACAAGTGTGGATAAATAATAAATTTTTTTTCCATTTTAAATCTTATAAGTTGATTTATGTAACGTCGGGGACCGTATTTTCGTTACGTTACATATGCTTCCCCTCCTAAAGAAGTTTAGTTTACCTGAATATAATTTGGGTCAAAATAAACTTACTCGTATATCTTTTTCATGCCTTGGAATATCCTCCTTATATTCATCGTAAAGTTTTAATGGTAATTGATGGAATTCTTAATGTAACATTTTGCGACTCGTATACACCCTTCTCTATTTGATGACAATTCATTAATTATATTAATACTCTTGGCTTGTTTCTTTTAAACATTACTTGTCAATGATTGGTCACAATAACCAGTAAAACTTAGTTTTAATCTTCTCCTATTTCTAGTTACTTCTACAAATCCATTTCCCCATTGACCTTCTGTCAGCTATCTTCCTTCTGTTTTCTTCCTTCATAATTTTGGAATCTGATGTCAATCTTCGCAGCGGTTTTATTATCCCTTAAATATTCAATTTCCCTAACATTCCCTAACATGTGAGCTGGTACAGTTCAGAGAGGCACTGTTTGGCTTCATACTCTGCTGCCCATACTACACTTCAATATAATACTGCTGGAATTCATCTACAGTCAGCTATAAAAAAAACAATAATATCATAGTAGTCTCTTTATTTGACTAATAATAAACATCTTGGGGATTCGTTACGATGTCGCGTTTTACATTTAATTATACATATACTCCTTTCTTCTTGATTCCATCTTATTTTCATTAGCTATTTTCAGATAACATTTTTGACAGTCAATATTTGTAACTACTTTTGATCTTCTTTCTTGTGACAGAAATTCTACGTACTATCACTTCATTTATTATTTTCATTTCCAAGAAATTCTAAATTCTATTTGCATTAATTATCATCATTACTTAGTTTCATCTTAATTATAGTCATTAAATTATCCATTGTTCTTCTTATTTTACTATCTTGTCTGCTCATATTACCATTAATGATGTTGACGTATATTTTTTTTTATTCCATTTTAAATCATACTGGTTATAAACAATTATGTCATCTGTTCTTCAATTCTCTTGGCATTTTGGCATGTATCTTAAATCATACTGTTTTTCAATTATTTTGTATAAGTTTTTCTTTATATAGTTTTTTAACATGGGGTTTATTCTTAAATATTTAAAATAATTTCTTCGTAAACACATAGTAAGACGTTCTTACTTCCTTTTGAATTTTGGGGTTTTATTCTTAAATCTGTAAAATAATTTCTTGGTAAACACATAGTAAGACGTTCTTACTTCTTTTAGAATTTTGTGGTTTTATTCTTAATTTTTTTTCTCAGTGTTTCTCTTAGCATATTATTATATTATTTTTTCTTATTTAATAGTATTTATTTAGTTCCTTCTTTCCAAATGGTTGCCTGGTCGGTTTTCAGAAAATCAGTCCCCTTTTTCAGGTTGACTACTTCTTGTTTTAACCATGGTCCATTAATTCAGGTACTCCTTTTCCTCGGATTACCGCAATGTTCATAATAATTTTTGTACTTGTTAAATACCTCTCGTGTATCTGGTACTGTAACTCTGTTGATTTGAAGTCTTCATTTAAGTCACGGTTTTCTATTATAGTTAGATCCCTTTTAATTAACAGGTATTGTACCTCCTCTAACCCAACGTAATCACTCATATATGCTACCATTCCATTCCCTTTGAACTCTGTATTACTTACCAAATGTTTTACTGGTATATTCCGTATTAAAGATATAGCTGATGTTGTCAGATACTCTTCGATCGTTGATATATTTAAATGATATTTAAATTTATTTAAGTTCTTCTTTATTATTTTATGGTGATTTACTTTTGCCATTTTTATAAAGTTTTTTCTATAATTCATACCTTTACTTAACTCCCTTCGTTCATTAATTGGGATGTTAAATGCACGAATTAATCCACCCTTCCTCATCACAAATTCTTCTTTTGTATTTAATATTTTCCTTCTCCATATTTTCCTTAATTTCTTGGTCTTCTTTCCCATGGTTTGGATATTCTCTTGGTTTTTTCTATTTTTATTTTCAGATAGCAATGAATTTTGGTCTTCTCTAATTTCTATTTCCTTGCTGCTCTCTTCTGTGTTTGGACTTACTATAATACCTTCGGAAGTGCTGTTTAGTGTTTCATTCGTGTTCTTTAAACACATATCCATTTTTTTATTTGTCTCCTCCTTGTATTCATCTACTCTTTAGCTAAGTGTGTTAACATTTTCAAACTTCCCCCCGAAAGTTTCCCTTATCTCCTTATTGAACTTCTCCATCTTACCCTCAATCCGCTTTAAACTTGCTTCGTTTATTTTCTCAATTCTTTCATCCATTCGCCTTAAATTCTCTTCATTTATTTGTCTGATCTCCTCCTTCATTTGTTTTATACTCTCATCGTTCCTATCAAACCTTTCGTTAATTTGGATTAAGCTTTCATTGTTTTTATCGAAATTCTCGTTCATCAGTTTTGAGGTTTCCTCCTGTTTCCTAAAATTCTCCTTGTTTTCCTCATTTGTTTTGTCGAATTTTTCCTCCTGTCTCTTTGAGTTTTCCTCCTGTTTCCTAAAATTCTCTTTGTTTTCCTCATTTGTTTTGTCAAATTTTTCCTCCTGTCTCCTTGAGTTTTCCTCCTGTTTCCTAAAATTCTCCTTGTTTTCCTCATTTGTTCTGTCGAATTTTTTCAATAGTATTCTCAACATCTCCTGCACGCTCATGTCTTCCTTTTGGTTGGATTTATCTGGTTGATCCCTTTGGGCATCCTCTTCAACTACTTCCTTTTCCTTGTTCACCATTACTTCCGTTTCTTCTTTATCGCCTGTCTGTTGTTCTATTTCACTATCTGTGACTACTTCAATTTCTTCTTCCGTTTCTCGTTCCTTTGTCGTCCTTTTAGACAACCCTCTAGTATGCATTTTTTGTCTCCAACAGTTGCCTGCTCGAGTTAAGTACGGTAATATTTATAAAATTAAGGTTTTACTTAACTTAAGCCCTACACTAGTTGAGCGCCAATTTATCACTTAACCTGTGTAGTGTCTTTTCTCCCGTATCACTATCTTTTAAAGTCCCACGTTGCGACTCCAATTTATAACTTAACCTTGTCGTCTCTATATAATTCACCTCACGATGGAAGCGTCAATTTATAACTTAACTTGTACGTCCGTCTCGTTAAACCTCTCTCCGGGTAGTGCCAATTTATAATGTATCTTATTTTAATACGTGTTATAATAATGTTTAACTATATCTCAGTTCCTCTCTATTTAATATAATTGTGTTATGTTGGGTGAAAATTACGTGTATAGTGTGTAATTCAAATTTTTCGCTCAAGCCTTTTCTGCGTTAAAGAGAAGCGAATGAATTTTTATTGTATTCTCTTTCTCTTTAATACCCAAGCGGTCCGCGAGTAGCGCTGTAGTTCCCAGACAACGGAAATTTGTAGGTTAGCCCACCGCGTATGGTAATTCTCAGTTACGCTCTCTACTTATCTTATATCTTGTTCACACTACACTAAATCTTATATAAATGAGAAGGTATCTGAATTCTGAAAGGATTTTTTTTAATATTTTAATGTTTCTTGTTCAACAAAGTTGTTTCTTTTACGTAGATACAAAAGGCAAGATGTTAAGAGTAATCGATTATCGATCGCATTCAAGGTTTTATATTATTTGTAATTATGATTTTATATTTCTTTAAATACAGGGTGTGAAGGTTCTTTCAACTGTTAGTAAGATCAGAAAATGCATAAATAGGAATACAAGGTACTACAATATAGAGTTAAGTTTTTATTAAATAATATTTAAAATAATTGTAGTTTTACCGTCCGCTCGGCATCGTGACTCAATAAGGCAGTGTACAAATAACCTCTTCGTCTGGTTTGGTCAAGAACAGCATGCAGATGAATTTGCTCTCATCAGTCTTCGTTCCAAGTTGAAAATAAAGTTTAATTCTTGGTCCTGGGATGATGCAGAAATACCGCTCCTTTTGTTCACCAATGTCCGAGTTTTGTGGTTACGTGCTTCGACGAATTTCGAATTCAATTACGTTTTTTCTATTGAATTGTGTAAGCTGAAGTTCCGATATAATTTGGTGTTTATTTTCGTTTCTTTTACGTTAAAGGATTATATCACTTTATGCAGGTAGTTATTTCTCTGGTTTTGTTAGTTAATTAAGTTAACCTCTGTTCATTTTATTGAATTTGGCAATCAGAGTTCTTCCTTTATATTCTTCGGTATCTTCATGTATAATTTTTAGATTGTCCAATTATATAATACGGTTAAATCATAGTAGACCATACTATTGTGATTGATTATTCATTTTGTTTAAATTTGTATGGACTTCGTATTTAAATTAAATCAAATTTTTTTTTCTGAGCGTCTTTTAACTAAACCGTCTTCGTTCATGTAAATTTATTCAATAATCAAATCAACAAATTCTATCTCTTTCGTCGTCCCTGGCAACCATCTTTTTTATTCTTATTGGATATTATGTTATATTATAATCATTTCATACAATGTTCTTCCACTCATCAAAATAATCCCTTTCTAAATTTCCATTATATCCTATTATAATTTTACCTATTGCTTGTTACTAATTTTTATATATTTGCTGTCGTTTCCTCTTAGTCTATTTATTTTAACAACGATTATTTTTCTGTTACAAAACATTATCTATCGGCATCATTGCACTATGGCATTATAAGAATTTATTTAATTTGAGTTTATTTATTTGTTATTATCAATTATTATTAACTTCTCCTAACTCATTAGATTTTACTTAGTATTTGTTACCAATTTCTTTACCTAACCTTTCTGATCTTACTTACTATATAATGTTACTGGTTGTTAGGCCTATCATTATACCTTGATCTACTTCTGAATTTAACTTGTTACTATCTGCAATATTATAGAATACTTTATCTATTTATGACATGGTTATACTAAACTCTTTTGTATCTCGTTTACAATTATAGCCTTTTTGGCCAAGTTTACAATTATAATCATCTTACTATCTAATTACATGTATACAAATAATTATCTCTAGAAAGTCTAACAAAAGCTTTATCGTGACCTATGAATAACACATAAAATGAAATTAATTAGTAATCAATTACTGAGTTTAACAACAACTCTATAATGGTAAATTGATAACACATAATATTTAATTGCCTGGTATTCTATTAACAGAATAACTTCACTTGCTACTGCAAAAATACAACATCACTATCATGATAACAATATAACATGATACAATTAATAACAGGTACTTTTGAGTAACTTAAGTCATATAATATTTACTCATTCTCATCTACTTTAACACATCAATTATTATTAAACAGTCAAAATTAGTTTTTTCATTATTTGTCAATGTCTGTGGTTTACCTCTCACTGAACCTTGAGGTTTATTTTTATTAACATTATTAATTTCTTTTCTATCTACCTTGTATTCTTATTTTATTTAATCAATCATGGGTTGGGTTTCTGACCTTTTACAAGTGTGGACAAATAATAAATTTTTTCTCCATTTTAAATCTTATAAGTTGATTTATGTAACGTCGGGGACCGTATTTTCGTTACGTTACATATGCTTCCCCTCCTAAAGAAGTTTAGTTTACCTGAATATAATTTGGGTCAAAATAAACTTACTCGTATATCTTTTTCATGCCTTGGAATATCCTCCTTATATTCATCGTAAAGTTTTAATGGTAATTGATGGAATTCTTAATGTAACATTTTGCGACTCGTATTCACCCTTCTCTATTTGATGACAATTCATTAATTACATTAATACTCTTGGCTTGTTTCTTTTAAACATTACTTGTCAATGATTGGTCACAATAATCAGTAAAACTTAGTTTTAATCTTCTCCTATTTCTAGTTACTTCTACAAATGCGTTTCTCCATTGACCTTCTGTCAGCTATCTTCCTTCTGTTTTCTTCCTTCATAATTTTGGAATCTGATGTCAATCTTCGCAGCGGTTTTATTATCCCTTAAATATTCAATTTCCCTAACATTCCCTAACATGTGAGCTGGTACAGTTCAGAGAGGCACTGTTTGGCTTCATACTCTGCTGCCCATACTACACTTCAATATAATACTGCTGGAATTCATCTACAGTCAGCTATAAAAAAAACAATAATATCATAGTAGTCTCCTTATTTGACTAATAATAAACATCTTGGGGATTCGTTACGATGTCGCGTTTTACATTTAATTATACATATACTCCTTTCTTCTTGATTCCATCTTATTTTCATTAGCTATTTTCAGATAACATTTTTGACAGTCAATATTTGTAACTACTTTTGATCTTCTTTCTTGTGACAGAAATTCTACGTACTATCACTTCATTTATTATTTTCATTTCCAAGAAATTCTAAATTCTATTTGCATTAATTATCATCATTACTTAGTTTCATCTTAATTATAGTCATTAAATTATCCATTGTTCTTCTTATTTTACTATCTTGTCTGCTCATATTACCATTAATGATGTTGACGTATATTTTTTTTTATTCCATTTTAAATCATACTGGTTATAAACAATTATGTCATCTGTTCTTCAATTCTCTTGGCATTTTGGCATGTATCTTAAATCATACTGTTTTTCAATTATTTTGTATAAGTTTTTCTTTATATAGTTTTTTAACATGGGGTTTATTCTTAAATATTTAAAATAATTTCTTCGTAAACACATAGTAAGACGTTCTTACTTCCTTTTGAATTTTGGGGTTTTATTCTTAAATCTGTAAAATAATTTCTTGGTAAACACATAGTAAGACGTTCTTACTTCTTTTAGAATTTTGTGGTTTTATTCTTAATTTTTTTTCTCAGTGTTTCTCTTAGCATATTATTATATTATTTTTTCTTATTTAATAGTATTTATTTAGTTCCTTCTTTCCAAATGGTTGCCTGGTCGGTTTTCAGAAAATCAGTCCCCTTTTTCAGGTTGACTACTTCTTGTTTTAACCATGGTCCATTAATTCAGGTACTCCTTTTCCTCGGATTACCGCAATGTTCATAATAATTTTTGTACTTGTTAAATACCTCTCGTGTATCTGGTACTGTAACTCTGTTGATTTGAAGTCTTCATTTAAGTCACGGTTTTCTATTATAGTTAGATCCCTTTTAATTAACAGGTATTGTACCTCCTCTAACCCAACGTAATCACTCATATATGCTACCATTCCATTCCCTTTGAACTCTGTATTACTTACCAAATGTTTTACTGGTATATTCCGTATTAAAGATATAGCTGATGTTGTCAGATACTCTTCGATCGTTGATATATTTAAATGATATTTAAATTTATTTAAGTTCTTCTTTATTATTTTATGGTGATTTACTTTTGCCATTTTTATAAAGTTTTTTCTATAATTCATACCTTTACTTAACTCCCTTCGTTCATTAATTGGGATGTTAAATGCACGAATTAATCCACCCTTCCTCATCACAAATTCTTCTTTTGTATTTAATATTTTCCTTCTCCATATTTTCCTTAATTTCTTGGTCTTCTTTCCCATGGTTTGGATATTCTCTTGGTTTTTTCTATTTTTATTTTCAGATAGCAATGAATTTTGGTCTTCTCTAATTTCTATTTCCTTGCTGCTCTCTTCTGTGTTTGGACTTACTATAATACCTTCGGAAGTGCTGTTTAGTGTTTCATTCGTGTTCTTTAAACACATATCCATTTTTTTATTTGTCTCCTCCTTGTATTCATCTACTCTTTAGCTAAGTGTGTTAACATTTTCAAACTTCCCCCCGAAAGTTTCCCTTATCTCCTTATTGAACTTCTCCATCTTACCCTCAATCCGCTTTAAACTTGCTTCGTTTATTTTCTCAATTCTTTCATCCATTCGCCTTAAATTCTCTTCATTTATTTGTCTGATCTCCTCCTTCATTTGTTTTATACTCTCATCGTTCCTATCAAACCTTTCGTTAATTTGGATTAAGCTTTCATTGTTTTTATCGAAATTCTCGTTCATCAGTTTTGAGGTTTCCTCCTGTTTCCTAAAATTCTCCTTGTTTTCCTCATTTGTTTTGTCGAATTTTTCCTCCTGTCTCTTTGAGTTTTCCTCCTGTTTCCTAAAATTCTCTTTGTTTTCCTCATTTGTTTTGTCAAATTTTTCCTCCTGTCTCCTTGAGTTTTCCTCCTGTTTCCTAAAATTCTCCTTGTTTTCCTCATTTGTTCTGTCGAATTTTTTCAATAGTATTCTCAACATCTCCTGCACGCTCATGTCTTCCTTTTGGTTGGATTTATCTGGTTGATCCCTTTGGGCATCCTCTTCAACTACTTCCTTTTCCTTGTTCACCATTACTTCCGTTTCTTCTTTATCGCCTGTCTGTTGTTCTATTTCACTATCTGTGACTACTTCAATTTCTTCTTCCGTTTCTCGTTCCTTTGTCGTCCTTTTAGACAACCCTCTAGTATGCATTTTTTGTCTCCAACAGTTGCCTGCTCGAGTTAAGTACGGTAATATTTATAAAATTAAGGTTTTACTTAACTTAAGCCCTACACTAGTTGAGCGCCAATTTATCACTTAACCTGTGTAGTGTCTTTTCTCCCGTATCACTATCTTTTAAAGTCCCACGTTGCGACTCCAATTTATAACTTAACCTTGTCGTCTCTATATAATTCACCTCACGATGGAAGCGTCAATTTATAACTTAACTTGTACGTCCGTCTCGTTAAACCTCTCTCCGGGTAGTGCCAATTTATAATGTATCTTATTTTAATACGTGTTATAATAATGTTTAACTATATCTCAGTTCCTCTCTATTTAATATAATTGTGTTATGTTGGGTGAAAATTACGTGTATAGTGTGTAATTCAAATTTTTCGCTCAAGCCTTTTCTGCGTTAAAGAGAAGCGAATGAATTTTTATTGTATTCTCTTTCTCTTTAATACCCAAGCGGTCCGCGAGTAGCGCTGTAGTTCCCAGACAACGGAAATTTGTAGGTTAGCCCACCGCGTATGGTAATTCTCAGTTACGCTCTCTACTTATCTTATATCTTGTTCACACTACACTAAATCTTATATAAATGAGAAGGTATCTGAATTCTGAAAGGATTCTTTATTAATATTTTAATGTTTCTTGTTCAACAAAGTTGTTTCTTTTACGTAGATACAAAAGGCAAGATGTTAAGAGTAATCGATTATCGATCGCATTCAAGGTTTTATATTATTTGTAATTATGATTTTATATTTCTTTAAATACAGGGTGTGAAGGTTCTTTCAACTGTTAGTAAGATCAGAAAATGCATAAATAGGAATACAAGGTACTACAATATAGAGTTAAGTTTTTATTAAATAATATTTAAAATAATTGTAGTTTTACCGTCCGCTCGGCATCGTGACTCAATAAGGCAGTGTACAAATAACCTCTTCGTCTGGTTTGGTCAAGAACAGCATGCAGATGAATTTGCTCTCATCAGTCTTCGTTCCAAGTTGAAAATAAAGTTTAATTCTTGGTCCTAGGATGATGCAGAAATACCGCTCCTTTTGTTCACCAATGTCCGAGTTTTGTGGTTACGTGCTTCGACGAATTTCTAATTCAATTACGTTTTTTCTATTGAATTGTGTAAACTGAAGTTCCGATATAATTTGGTGTTTATTTTCGTTTCTTTTACGTTAAAGGATTATATCACTTTATGCAGGTAGTTATTTCTCTGGTTTTGTTAGTTAATTAAGTTAACCTCTGTTCATTTTATTGAATTTGGCAATCAGAGTTCTTCCTTTATATTCTTCGGTATCTTCATGTATAATTTTTAGATTGTCCAATTATATAATACGGTTAAATCATAGTAGACCATACTATTGTGATTGATTATTCATTTTGTTTAAATTTGTATGGACTTCGTATTTAAATTAAATCAAATTTTTTTTTCTGAGCGTCTTTTAACTAAACCGTCTTCGTTCATGTAAATTTATTCAATAATCAAATCAACAAATTCTATCTCTTTCGTCGTCCCTGGCAACCATCTTTTTTATTCTTATTGGATATTATGTTATATTATAATCATTTCATACAATGTTCTTCCACTCATCAAAATAATCCCTTTCTAAATTTCCATTATATCCTATTATAATTTTACCTATTGCTTGTTACTAATTTTTATATATTTGCTGTCGTTTCCTCTTAGTCTATTTATTTTAACAACGATTATTTTTCTGTTACAAAACATTATCTATTGGCATCATTGCACTATGGCATTATAAGAATTTATTTAATTTGAGTTTATTTATTTGTTATTATCAATTATTATTAACTTCTCCTAACTCATTAGATTTTACTTAGTATTTGTTACCAATTTCTTTACCTAACCTTTCTGATCTGACTTACTATATAATGTTACTGGTTGTTAGGCCTATCATTATACCTTGATCTACTTCTGAATTTAACTTGTTACTATCTGCAATATTATAGAATACTTTATCTATTTATGACATGGTTATACTAAACTCTTTTGTATCTCGTTTACAATTATAGCCTTTTTGGCCAAGTTTACAATTATAATCATCTTACTATCTAATTACATGTATACAAATAATTATCTCTAGAAAGTCTAACAAAAGCTTTATCGTGACCTATGAATAACACATAAAATGAAATTAATTAGTAATCAATTACTGAGTTTAACAACAACTCTATAATGGTAAATTGATAACACATAATATTTAATTGCCTGGTATTCTATTAACAGAATAACTTCACTTGCTACTGCAAAAATACAACATCACTATCATGATAACAATATAACATGATACAATTAATAACAGGTACTTTTGAGTAACTTAAGTCATATAATATTTACTCATTCTCATCTACTTTAACACATCAATTATTATTAAACAGTCAAAATTAGTTTTTTCATTATTTGTCAATGTCTGTGGTTTACCTCTCACTGAACCTTGAGGTTTATTTTTATTAACATTATTAATTTCTTTTCTATCTACCTTGTATTCTTATTTTATTTAATCAATCATGGGTTGGGTTTCTGACCTTTTACAAGTGTGGACAAATAATAAATTTTTTCTCCATTTTAAATCTTATAAGTTGATTTATGTAACGTCGGGGACCGTATTTTCGTTACGTTACATATGCTTCCCCTCCTAAAGAAGTTTAGTTTACCTGAATATAATTTGGGTCAAAATAAACTTACTCGTATATCTTTTTCATGCCTTGGAATATCCTCCTTATATTCATCGTAAAGTTTTAATGGTAATTGATGGAATTCTTAATGTAACATTTTGCGACTCGTATTCACCCTTCTCTATTTGATGACAATTCATTAATTACATTAATACTCTTGGCTTGTTTCTTTTAAACATTACTTGTCAATGATTGGTCACAATAATCAGTAAAACTTAGTTTTAATCTTCTCCTATTTCTAGTTACTTCTACAAATGCGTTTCTCCATTGACCTTCTGTCAGCTATCTTCCTTCTGTTTTCTTCCTTCATAATTTTGGAATCTGATGTCAATCTTCGCAGCGGTTTTATTATCCCTTTAATATTCAATTTCCCTAACATTCCCTAACATGTGAGCTGGTACAGTTCAGAGAGGCACTGTTTGGCTTCATACTCTGCTGCCCATACTACACTTCAATATAATACTGCTGGAATTCATCTACAGTCAGCTATAAAAAATACAATAATATCATAGTAGTCTCTTTATTTGACTAATAATAAACATCTTGGGGATTCGTTACGCTGTCGCGTTTTACATTTAATTATACATATACTCCTTTCTTCTTGATTCCATCTTATTTTCATTTGCTATTTTCAGATAACATTTTTGACAGTCAATATTTGTAACTACTTTTGATCTTCTTTCTTGTGACAGAAATTCTACGTACTACCTCTTCATTTATTATTTTCATTTCCAAGAAATTCTAAATTCTATTTGCATTAATTATCATCATTACTTAGTTTCATCTTAATTATAGTCATTAAATTATCCATTGTTCTTCTTATTTTACTATCTTGTCTGCTCACATTACCATTAATTATGTTGACGTATATTTTTTTTTATTCCATTTTAAATCATACTGGTTATAAACAATTATGTCATCTGTTCTTCAATTCTCTTGGCATTTTGACATGTACCTTAAATCATACTGTTTTTCAATTATTTTGTATAAGTTTTTCTTTATATAGTTTTTTAACATGGGGGTTTATTCTTAAATATTTAAAATAATTTCTTCGTAAACACATAGTAAGACGTTCTTACTTCCTTTTGAATTTTGGGGTTTTTATTCTTAAATCTTTAAAATAATTTCTTGGTAAACACATAGTAAGACGTTCTTACTTCTTTTAGAATTTTGTGGTTTTATTCTTAATTTTTTTTTCAGTGTTTCTCTTAGCATATTATTATATTATTTTTTCTTATTTAATAGTATTTATTTAGTTCCTTCTTTCCAAATGGTTGCCTGGTCGGTTTTCAGAAAATCAGTCCCCTTTTTCTGGTTGACTACTTCTTGTTTTAACCATGGTCCATTAATTCAGGTACTCCTTTTCCTCGGATTACCACAATGTTCATAATAATTTTTGTACTTGTTAAATACCTCTCGTGTATCTGGTACTGTAACTCTGTTGATTCGAAGTCTTCATTTAAGTCACGGTTTTCTGTTATAGTTAGATCCCTTTTAATTAACAGGTATTGTACCTCCTCTAACCTAACGTAATCACTCATATATGCTACCATTCCATTCCCTTTGAACTCTGTATTACTTACCAAATGTTTTACTGGTATATTCCGTATTAAAGATATAGCTGATGTTGTCAGATACTCTTCGATCGTTGATATATTTAAATGATATTTAAATTTATTTAAGTTCTTCTTTATTATTTTATGGTGATTTACTTTTGCCATTTTTATAAAGTTTTTTCTATAATTCATACCTTTACTTAACTCCCTTCGTTCATTAATTGGGATGTTAAATGCACGAATTAATCCACCCTTCCTCATCACAAATTCTTCTTTTGTATTTAATATTTTCCTTCTCCATATTTTCCTTAATTTCTTGGTCTTCTTTCCCATGGTTTGGATATTCTCTTGGTTTTTTCTATTTTTATTTTCAGATAGCAATGAATTTTGGTCTTCTCTAATTTCTATTTCCTTGCTGCTCTCTTCTGTGTTTGGACTTACTATAATACCTTCGGAAGTGCTGTTTAGTGTTTCATTCGTGTTCTTTAAACACATATCCATTTTTTTATTTGTCTCCTCCTTGTATTCATCTACTCTTTAGCTAAGTGTGTTAACATTTTCAAACTTCCCCCCGAAAGTTTCCCTTATCTCCTTATTGAACTTCTCCATCTTACCCTCAATCCGCTTTAAACTTGCTTCGTTTATTTTCTCAATTCTTTCATCCATTCGCCTTAAATTCTCTTCATTTATTTGTCTGATCTCCTCCTTCATTTGTTTTATACTCTCATCGTTCCTATCAAACCTTTCGTTAATTTGGATTAAGCTTTCATTGTTTTTATCGAAATTCTCGTTCATCAGTTTTGAGGTTTCCTCCTGTTTCCTAAAATTCTCCTTGTTTTCCTCATTTGTTTTGTCGAATTTTTCCTCCTGTCTCTTTGAGTTTTCCTCCTGTTTCCTAAAATTCTCTTTGTTTTCCTCATTTGTTTTGTCAAATTTTTCCTCCTGTCTCCTTGAGTTTTCCTCCTGTTTCCTAAAATTCTCCTTGTTTTCCTCATTTGTTCTGTCGAATTTTTTCAATAGTATTCTCAATATCTCCTGCACGCTCATGTCTTCCTTTTGGTTGGATTTATCTGGTTGATCCCTTTGGGCATCCTCTTCAACTACTTCCTTTTCCTTGTTCACCATTACTTCCGTTTCTTCTTTATCGCCTGTCTGTTGTTCTATTTCACTATCTGTGACTACTTCAATTTCTTCTTCCGTTTCTCGTTCCTTTGTCGTCCTTTTAGACAACCCTCTAGTATGCATTTTTTGTCTCCAACAGTTGCCTGCTCGAGTTAAGTACGGTAATATTTATAAAATTAAGGTTTTACTTAACTTAAGCCCTACACTAGTTGAGCGCCAATTTATCACTTAACCTGTGTAGTGTCTTTTCTCCCGTATCACTATCTTTTAAAGTCCCACGTTGCGACTCCAATTTATAACTTAACCTTGTCGTCTCTATATAATTCACCTCACGATGGAAGCGTCAATTTATAACTTAACTTGTACGTCCGTCTCGTTAAACCTCTCTCCGGGTAGTGCCAATTTATAATGTATCTTATTTTAATACGTGTTATAATAATGTTTAACTATATCTCAGTTCCTCTCTATTTAATATAATTGTGTTATGTTGGGTGAAAATTACGTGTATAGTGTGTAATTCAAATTTTTCGCTCAAGCCTTTTCTGCGTTAAAGAGAAGCGAATGAATTTTTATTGTATTCTCTTTCTCTTTAATACCCAAGCGGTCCGCGAGTAGCGCTGTAGTTCCCAGACAACGGAAATTTGTAGGTTAGCCCACCGCGTATGGTAATTCTCAGTTACGCTCTCTACTTATCTTATATCTTGTTCACACTACACTAAATCTTATATAAATGAGAAGGTATCTGAATTCTGAAAGGATTCTTTATTAATATTTTAATGTTTCTTGTTCAACAAAGTTGTTTCTTTTACGTAGATACAAAAGGCAAGATGTTAAGAGTAATCGATTATCGATCGCATTCAAGGTTTTATATTATTTGTAATTATGATTTTATATTTCTTTAAATACAGGGTGTGAAGGTTCTTTCAACTGTTAGTAAGATCAGAAAATGCATAAATAGGAATACAAGGTACTACAATATAGAGTTAAGTTTTTATTAAATAATATTTAAAATAATTGTAGTTTTACCGTCCGCTCGGCATCGTGACTCAATAAGGCAGTGTACAAATAACCTCTTCGTCTGGTTTGGTCAAGAACAGCATGCAGATGAATTTGCTCTCATCAGTCTTCGTTCCAAGTTGAAAATAAAGTTTAATTCTTGGTCCTGGGATGATGCAGAAATACCGCTCCTTTTGTTCACCAATGTCCGAGTTTTGTGGTTACGTGCTTCGACGAATTTCGAATTCAATTACGTTTTTTCTATTGAATTGTGTAAACTGAAGTTCCGATATAATTTGGTGTTTATTTTCGTTTCTTTTACGTTAAAGGATTATATCACTTTATGCAGGTAGTTATTTCTCTGGTTTTGTTAGTTAATTAAGTTAACCTCTGTTCATTTTATTGAATTTGGCAATCAGAGTTCTTCCTTTATATTCTTCGGTATCTTCATGTATAATTTTTAGATTGTCCAATTATATAATACGGTTAAATCATAGTAGACCATACTATTGTGATTGATTATTCATTTTGTTTAAATTTGTATGGACTTCGTATTTAAATTAAATCAAATTTTTTTTTCTGAGCGTCTTTTAACTAAACCGTCTTCGTTCATGTAAATTTATTCAATAATCAAATCAACAAATTCTATCTCTTTCGTCGTCCCTGGCAACCATCTTTCTTATTCTTATTGGATATTATGTTATATTATAATCATTTCATACAATGTTCTTCCACTCATCAAAATAATCCCTTTCTAAATTTCCATTATATCCTATTATAATTTTACCTATTGCTTGTTACTAATTTTTATATATTTGCTGTCGTTTCCTCTTAGTCTATTTATTTTAACAACGATTATTTTTCTGTTACAAAACATTATCTATCGGCATCATTGCACTATGGCATTATAAGAATTTATTTAATTTGAGTTTATTTATTTGTTATTATCAATTATTATTAACTTCTCCTAACTCATTAGATTTTACTTAGTATTTGTTACCAATTTCTTTACCTAACCTTTCTGATCTGACTTACTATATAATGTTACTGGTTGTTAGGCCTATCATTATACCTTGATCTACTTCTGAATTTAACTTGTTACTATCTGCAATATTATAGAATACTTTATCTATTTATGACATGGTTATACTAAACTCTTTTGTATCTCGTTTACAATTATAGCCTTTTTGGCCAAGTTTACAATTATAATCATCTTACTATCTAATTACATGTATACAAATAATTATCTCTAGAAAGTCTAACAAAAGCTTTATCGTGACCTATGAATAACACATAAAATGAAATTAATTAGTAATCAATTACTGAGTTTAACAACAACTCTATAATGGTAAATTGATAACACATAATATTTAATTGCCTGGTATTCTATTAACAGAATAACTTCACTTGCTACTGCAAAAATACAACATCACTATCATGATAACAATATAACATGATACAATTAATAACAGGTACTTTTGAGTAACTTAAGTCATATAATATTTACTCATTCTCATCTACTTTAACACATCAATTATTATTAAACAGTCAAAATTAGTTTTTTCATTATTTGTCAATGTCTGTGGTTTACCTCTCACTGAACCTTGAGGTTTATTTTTATTAACATTATTAATTTCTTTTCTATCTACCTTGTATTCTTATTTTATTTAATCAATCATGGGTTGGGTTTCTGACCTTTTACAAGTGTGGACAAATAATAAATTTTTTCTCCATTTTAAATCTTATAAGTTGATTTATGTAACGTCGGGGACCGTATTTTCGTTACGTTACATATGCTTCCCCTCCTAAAGAAGTTTAGTTTACCTGAATATAATTTGGGTCAAAATAAACTTACTCGTATATCTTTTTCATGCCTTGGAATATCCTCCTTATATTCATCGTAAAGTTTTAATGGTAATTGATGGAATTCTTAATGTAACATTTTGCGACTCGTATTCACCCTTCTCTATTTGATGACAATTCATTAATTACATTAATACTCTTGGCTTGTTTCTTTTAAACATTACTTGTCAATGATTGGTCACAATAATCAGTAAAACTTAGTTTTAATCTTCTCCTATTTCTAGTTACTTCTACAAATGCGTTTCTCCATTGACCTTCTGTCAGCTATCTTCCTTCTGTTTTCTTCCTTCATAATTTTGGAATCTGATGTCAATCTTCGCAGCGGTTTTATTATCCCTTTAATATTCAATTTCCCTAACATTCCCTAACATGTGAGCTGGTACAGTTCAGAGAGGCACTGTTTGGCTTCATACTCTGCTGCCCATACTACACTTCAATATAATACTGCTGGAATTCATCTACAGTCAGCTATAAAAAATACAATAATATCATAGTAGTCTCTTTATTTGACTAATAATAAACATCTTGGGGATTCGTTACGCTGTCGCGTTTTACATTTAATTATACATATACTCCTTTCTTCTTGATTCCATCTTATTTTCATTTGCTATTTTCAGATAACATTTTTGACAGTCAATATTTGTAACTACTTTTGATCTTCTTTCTTGTGACAGAAATTCTACGTACTACCTCTTCATTTATTATTTTCATTTCCAAGAAATTCTAAATTCTATTTGCATTAATTATCATCATTACTTAGTTTCATCTTAATTATAGTCATTAAATTATCCATTGTTCTTCTTATTTTACTATCTTGTCTGCTCACATTACCATTAATTATGTTGACGTATATTTTTTTTTATTCCATTTTAAATCATACTGGTTATAAACAATTATGTCATCTGTTCTTCAATTCTCTTGGCATTTTGACATGTACCTTAAATCATACTGTTTTTCAATTATTTTGTATAAGTTTTTCTTTATATAGTTTTTTAACATGGGGGTTTATTCTTAAATATTTAAAATAATTTCTTCGTAAACACATAGTAAGACGTTCTTACTTCCTTTTGAATTTTGGGGTTTTTATTCTTAAATCTTTAAAATAATTTCTTGGTAAACACATAGTAAGACGTTCTTACTTCTTTTAGAATTTTGTGGTTTTATTCTTAATTTTTTTTTCAGTGTTTCTCTTAGCATATTATTATATTATTTTTTCTTATTTAATAGTATTTATTTAGTTCCTTCTTTCCAAATGGTTGCCTGGTCGGTTTTCAGAAAATCAGTCCCCTTTTTCTGGTTGACTACTTCTTGTTTTAACCATGGTCCATTAATTCAGGTACTCCTTTTCCTCGGATTACCACAATGTTCATAATAATTTTTGTACTTGTTAAATACCTCTCGTGTATCTGGTACTGTAACTCTGTTGATTCGAAGTCTTCATTTAAGTCACGGTTTTCTGTTATAGTTAGATCCCTTTTAATTAACAGGTATTGTACCTCCTCTAACCTAACGTAATCACTCATATATGCTACCATTCCATTCCCTTTGAACTCTGTATTACTTACCAAATGTTTTACTGGTATATTCCGTATTAAAGATATAGCTGATGTTGTCAGATACTCTTCGATCGTTGATATATTTAAATGATATTTAAATTTATTTAAGTTCTTCTTTATTATTTTATGGTGATTTACTTTTGCCATTTTTATAAAGTTTTTTCTATAATTCATACCTTTACTTAACTCCCTTCGTTCATTAATTGGGATGTTAAATGCACGAATTAATCCACCCTTCCTCATCACCAATTCTTCTTTTGTATTTAATATTTTCCTTCTCCATATTTTCCTTAATTTCTTGGTCTTCTTTCCCATGGTTTGGATATTCTCTTGGTTTTTTCTATTTTTATTTTCAGATAGCAATGAATTTTGGTCTTCTCTAATTTCTATTTCCTTGCTGCTCTCTTCTGTGTTTGGACTTACTATAATACCTTCGGAAGTGCTGTTTAGTGTTTCATTCGTGTTCTTTAAACACATATCCATTTTTTTATTTGTCTCCTCCTTGTATTCATCTACTCTTTAGCTAAGTGTGTTAACATTTTCAAACTTACCCCCGAAAGTTTCCCTTATCTCCTTAATGAACTTCTCCATCTTACCCTCAATCCGCTTTAAACTTGCTTCGTTTATTTTCTCAATTCTTTCATCCATTCGCCTTAAATTCTCTTCATTTATTTGTCTGATCTCCTCCTTCATTTGTTTTATACTCTCATCTTTCCTATCAAACCTTTCGTTAATTTGGATTAAGCTTTCATTGTTTTTATCGAAATTCTCGTTCATCAGTTTTGAGGTTTCCTCCTGTTTCCTAAAATTCTCCTTGTTTTCCTCATTTGTTTTGTCGAATTTTTCCTCCTGTCTCTTTGAGTTTACCTCCTGTTTCCTAAAATTCTCTTTGTTTTCCTCATTTGTTTTGTCAAATTTTTCCTCCTGTCTCCTTGAGTTTTCCTCCTGTTTCCTAAAATTCTCCTTGTTTTCCTCATTTGTTCTGTCGAATTTTTTCAATAGTATTCTCAACATCTCCTGCACGCTCATGTCTTCCTTTTGGTTGGATTTATCTGGTTGATCCCCTTGGGCATCCTCTTCAACTACTTCCTTTTCCTTGTTCACCATTACTTCCGTTTCTTCTTTATCGCCTGTCTGTTGTCCTATTTCACTATCTGTGACTACTTCAATTTCTTCTTCCGTTTCTCGTTCCTTTGTCGTCCTTTTAGACAACCCTCTAGTATGCATTTTTTGTCTCCAACAGTTGCCTGCTCGAGTTAAGTACGGTAATATTTATAAAATTAAGGTTTTACTTAACTTAAGCCCTACACTAGTTGAGCGCCAATTTATCACTTAACCTGTGTAGTGTCTTTTCTCCCGTATCACTATCTTTTAAAGTCCCACGTTGCGACTCCAATTTATAACTTAACCTTGTCGTCTCTATATAATTCACCTCACGATGGAAGCGTCAATTTATAACTTAACTTGTACGTCCGTCTCGTTAAACCTCTCTCCGGGTAGTGCCAATTTATAATGTATCTTATTTTAATACGTGTTATAATAATGTTTAACTATATCTCAGTTCCTCTCTATTTAATATAATTGTGTTATGTTGGGTGAAAATTACGTGTATAGTGTGTAATTCAAATTTTTCGCTCAAGCCTTTTCTGCGTTAAAGAGAAGCGAATGAATTTTTATTGTATTCTCTTTCTCTTTAATACCCAAGCGGTCCGCGAGTAGCGCTGTAGTTCCCAGACAACGGAAATTTGTAGGTTAGCCCACCGCGTATGGTAATTCTCAGTTACGCTCTCTACTTATCTTATATCTTGTTCACACTACACTAAATCTTATATAAATGAGAAGGTATCTGAATTCTGAAAGGATTCTTTATTAATATTTTAATGTTTCTTGTTCAACAAAGTTGTTTCTTTTACGTAGATACAAAAGGCAAGATGTTAAGAGTAATCGATTATCGATCGCATTCAAGGTTTTATATTATTTGTAATTATGATTTTATATTTCTTTAAATACAGGGTGTGAAGGTTCTTTCAACTGTTAGTAAGATCAGAAAATGCATAAATAGGAATACAAGGTACTACAATATAGAGTTAAGTTTTTATTAAATAATATTTAAAATAATTGTAGTTTTACCGTCCGCTCGGCATCGTGACTCAATAAGGCAGTGTACAAATAACCTCTTCGTCTGGTTTGGTCAAGAACAGCATGCAGATGAATTTGCTCTCATCAGTCTTCGTTCCAAGTTGAAAATAAAGTTTAATTCTTGGTCCTAGGATGATGCAGAAATACCGCTCCTTTTGTTCACCAATGTCCGAGTTTTGTGGTTACGTGCTTCGACGAATTTCTAATTCAATTACGTTTTTTCTATTGAATTGTGTAAACTGAAGTTCCGATATAATTTGGTGTTTATTTTCGTTTCTTTTACGTTAAAGGATTATATCACTTTATGCAGGTAGTTATTTCTCTGGTTTTGTTAGTTAATTAAGTTAACCTCTGTTCATTTTATTGAATTTGGCAATCAGAGTTCTTCCTTTATATTCTTCGGTATCTTCATGTATAATTTTTAGATTGTCCAATTATATAATACGGTTAAATCATAGTAGACCATACTATTGTGATTGATTATTCATTTTGTTTAAATTTGTATGGACTTCGTATTTAAATTAAATCAAATTTTTTTTTCTGAGCGTCTTTTAACTAAACCGTCTTCGTTCATGTAAATTTATTCAATAATCAAATCAACAAATTCTATCTCTTTCGTCGTCCCTGGCAACCATCTTTTTTATTCTTATTGGATATTATGTTATATTATAATCATTTCATACAATGTTCTTCCACTCATCAAAATAATCCCTTTCTAAATTTCCATTATATCCTATTATAATTTTACCTATTGCTTGTTACTAATTTTTATATATTTGCTGTCGTTTCCTCTTAGTCTATTTATTTTAACAACGATTATTTTTCTGTTACAAAACATTATCTATCGGCATCATTGCACTATGGCATTATAAGAATTTATTCAATTTGAGTTTATTTATTTGTTATTATCAATTATTATTAACTTCTCCTAACTCATTAGATTTTACTTAGTATTTGTTACCAATTTCTTTACCTAACCTTTCTGATCTGACTTACTATATAATGTTACTGGTTGTTAGGCCTATCATTATACCTTGATCTACTTCTGAATTTAACTTGTTACTATCTGCAATATTATAGAATACTTTATCTATTTATGACATGGTTATACTAAACTCTTTTGTATCTCGTTTACAATTATAGCCTTTTTGGCCAAGTTTACAATTATAATCATCTTACTATCTAATTACATGTATACAAATAATTATCTCTAGAAAGTCTAACAAAAGCTTTATCGTGACCTATGAATAACACATAAAATGAAATTAATTAGTAATCAATTACTGAGTTTAACAACAACTCTATAATGGTAAATTGATAACACATAATATTTAATTGCCTGGTATTCTATTAACAGAATAACTTCACTTGCTACTGCAAAAATACAACATCACTATCATGATAACAATATAACATGATACAATTAATAACAGGTACTTTTGAGTAACTTAAGTCATATAATATTTACTCATTCTCATCTACTTTAACACATCAATTATTATTAAACAGTCAAAATTAGTTTTTTCATTATTTGTCAATGTCTGTGGTTTACCTCTCACTGAACCTTGAGGTTTATTTTTATTAACATTATTAATTTCTTTTCTATCTACCTTGTATTCTTATTTTATTTAATCAATCATGGGTTGGGTTTCTGACCTTTTACAAGTGTGGACAAATAATAAATTTTTTCTCCATTTTAATCTTATAAGTTGATTTATGTAACGTCGGGGACCGTATTTTCGTTACGTTACATATGCTTCCCCTCCTAAAGAAGTTTAGTTTACCTGAATATAATTTGGGTCAAAATAAACTTACTCGTATATCTTTTTCATGCCTTGGAATATCCTCCTTATATTCATCGTAAAGTTTAATGGTAATTGATGGAATTCTTAATGTAACATTTTGCGACTCGTATTCACCCTTCTCTATTTGATGACAATTCATTAATTACATTAATACTCTTGGCTTGTTTCTTTTAAACATTACTTGTCAATGATTGGTCACAATAATCAGTAAAACTTAGTTTTAATCTTCTCCTATTTCTAGTTACTTCTACAAATGCGTTTCTCCATTGACCTTCTGTCAGCTATCTTCCTTCTGTTTTCTTCCTTCATAATTTTGGAATCTGATGTCAATCTTCGCAGCGGTTTTATTATCCCTTTAATATTCAATTTCCCTAACATTCCCTAACATGTGAGCTGGTACAGTTCAGAGAGGCACTGTTTGGCTTCATACTCTGCTGCCCATACTTCACTTCAATATAATACTGCTGGAATTCATCTACAGTCAGCTATAAAAAATACAATAATATCATAGTAGTCTCTTTATTTGACTAATAATAAACATCTTGGGGATTCGTTACGCTGTCGCGTTTTACATTTAATTATACATATACTCCTTTCTTCTTGATTCCATCTTATTTTCATTTGCTATTTTCAGATAACATTTTTGACAGTCAATATTTGTAACTACTTTTGATCTTCTTTCTTGTGACAGAAATTCTACGTACTACCTCTTCATTTATTATTTTCATTTCCAAGAAATTCTAAATTCTATTTGCATTAATTATCATCATTACTTAGTTTCATCTTAATTATAGTCATTAAATTATCCATTGTTCTTCTTATTTTACTATCTTGTCTGCTCACATTACCATTAATTATGTTGACGTATATTTTTTTTTATTCCATTTTAAATCATACTGGTTATAAACAATTATGTCATCTGTTCTTCAATTCTCTTGGCATTTTGGCATGTACCTTTAATCATACTGTTTTTCAATTATTTTGTATAAGTTTTTCTTTATATAGTTTTTTAACATGGGGTTTATTCTTAAATATTTAAAATAATTTCTTCGTAAACACATAGTAAGACGTTCTTACTTCCTTTTGAATTTTGGGGTTTTTATTCTTAAATCTTTAAAATAATTTCTTGGTAAACACATAGTAAGACGTTCTTACTTCTTTTAGAATTTGTGGTTTTATTCTTAATTTTTTTTCTCAGTGTTTCTCTTAGCATATTATTATATTATTTTTTCTTATTTAATAGTATTTATTTAGTTCCTTCTTTCCAAATGGTTGCCTGGTCGGTTTTCAGAAAATCAGTCCCCTTTTTCTGGTTGACTACTTCTTGTTTTAACCATGGTCCATTAATTCAGGTACTCCTTTTCCTCGGATTACCGCAATGATCATAATAATTTTTGTACTTGTTAAATACCTCTCGTGTATCTGGTACTGTAACTCTGTTGATTCGAAGTCTTCATTTAAGTCACGGTTTTCTGTTATAGTTAGATCCCTTTTAATTAACAGGTATTGTACCTCCTCTAACCTAACGTAATCACTCATATATGCTACCATTCCATTCCCTTTGAACTCTGTATTACTTACCAAATGTTTTACTGGTATATTCCGTATTAAAGATATAGCTGATGTTGACAGATACTATTCGATCGTTGATATATTTAAATGATATTTCAATTTATTTAAGTTCTTCTTTATTATTTTATGGTGATTTACTTTTGCCATTTTTATAAAGTTTTTTCTATAATTCATACCTTTACTTAACTCCCTTCGTTCATTAATTGGGATGTTAAATGCACGAATTAATCCACCCTTCCTCATCACCAATTCTTCTTTTGTATTTAATATTTTCCTTCTCCATATTTTCCTTAATTTCTTGGTCTTCTTTCCATGGTTTGGATATTCTCTTGGTTTTTTCTATTTTTATTTTCAGATAGCAATGAATTTTGGTCTTCTCTAATTTCTATTTCCTTGCTGCTCTCTTCTGTGTTTGGACTTACTATAATACCTTCGGAAGTGCTGTTTAGTGTTTCATTCGTGTTCTTTAAACACATATCCATTTTTTTATTTGTCTCCTCCTTGTATTCATCTACTCTTTAGCTAAGTGTGTTAACATTTTCAAACTTCCCCCCGAAAGTTTCCCTTATCTCCTTATTGAACTTCTCCATCTTACCCTCAATCCGCTTTAAACTTGCTTCGTTTATTTTCTCAATTCTTTCATCCATTCGCCTTAAATTCTCTTCATTTATTTGTCTGATCTCCTCCTTCATTTGTTTTATACTCTCATCGTTCCTATCAAACCTTTCGTTAATTTGGATTAAGCTTTCATTGTTTTTATCGAAATTCTCGTTCATCAGTTTTGAGGTTTCCTCCTGTTTCCTAAAATTCTCCTTGTTTTCCTCATTTGTTTTGTCGAATTTTTCCTCCTGTCTCTTTGAGTTTTCCTCCTGTTTCCTAAAATTCTCTTTGTTTTCCTCATTTGTTTTGTCAAATTTTTCCTCCTGTCTCCTTGAGTTTTCCTCCTGTTTCCTAAAATTCTCCTTGTTTTCCTCATTTGTTCTGTCGAATTTTTTCAATAGTATTCTCAACATCTCCTGCACGCTCATGTCTTCCTTTTGGTTGGATTTATCTGGTTGATCCCTTTGGGCATCCTCTTCAACTACTTCCTTTTCCTTGTTCACCATTACTTCCGTTTCTTCTTTATCGCCTGTCTGTTGTTCTATTTCACTATCTGTG
Source organism: Magicicada septendecula (assembly GCA_034769895.1). Classification (NCBI taxonomy): domain Eukaryota; kingdom Metazoa; phylum Arthropoda; class Insecta; order Hemiptera; family Cicadidae; genus Magicicada; species Magicicada septendecula. Next base: position 264,324,711 of record CM068375.1, read on the forward strand.
ACTACTTCAATTTCTTCTTCCGTTTCTCGTTCCTTTGTCGTCCTTTTAGACAACCCTCTAGTATGCATTTTTTGTCTCCAACAGTTGCCTGCTCGAGTTAAGTACGGTAATATTTATAAAATTAAGGTTTTACTTAACTTAAGTCCCTACACTAGTTGAGCGCCAATTTATCACTTAACCTGTGTAGTGTCTTTTCTCCCGTATCACTATCTTTTAAAGTCCCACGTTGCGACTCCAATTTATAACTTAACCTTGTCGTCTCTATATAATTCACCTCACGATGGAAGCGTCAATTTATAACTTAACTTGTACGTCCGTCTCGTTAAACCTCTCTCCGGGTAGTGCCAATTTATAATGTATCTTATTTTAATACGTGTTATAATAATGTTTAACTATATCTCAGTTCCTCTCTATTTAATATAATTGTGTTATGTTGGGTGAAAATTACGTGTATAGTGTGTAATTCAAATTTTTCGCTCAAGCCTTTTCTGCGTTAAGAGAAGCGAATGAATTTTTATTGTATTCTCTTTCTCTTTAATACCCAAGCGGTCCGCGAGTAGCGCTGTAGTTCCCAGACAACGGAAATTTGTAGGTTAGCCCACCGCGTATGGTAATTCTCAGTTACGCTCTCTACTTATCTTATATCTTGTTCACACTACACTAAATCTTATATAAATGAGAAGGTATCTGAATTCTGAAAGGATTCTTTATTAATATTTTAATGTTTCTTGTTCAACAAAGTTGTTTCTTTTACGTAGATACAAAAGGCAAGATGTTAAGAGTAATCGATTATCGATCGCATTCAAGGTTTTATATTATTTGTAATTATGATTTTATATTTCTTTAAATACAGGGTGTGAAGGTTCTTTCAACTGTTAGTAAGATCAGAAAATGCATAAATAGGAATACAAGGTACTACAATATAGAGTTAAGTTTTTATTAAATAATATTTAAAATAATTGTAGTTTTACCGTCCGCTCGGCATCGTGACTCAATAAGGCAGTGTACAAATAACCTCTTCGTCTGGTTTGGTCAAGAACAGCATGCAGATGAATTTGCTCTCATCAGTCTTCGTTCCAAGTTGAAAATAAAGTTTAATTCTTGGTCCTGGGATGATGCAGAAATACCGCTCCTTTTGTTCACCAATGTCCGAGTTTTGTGGTTACGTGCTTCGACGAATTTCGAATTCAATTACGTTTTTTCTATTGAATTGTGTAAACTGAAGTTCCGATATAATTTGGTGTTTATTTTCGTTTCTTTACGTTAAAGGATTATATCACTTTATGCAGGTAGTTATTTCTCTGGTTTTGTTAGTTAATTAAGTTAACCTCTGTTCATTTTATTGAATTTGGCAATCAGAGTTCTTCCTTTATATTCTTCGGTATCTTCATGTATAATTTTTAGATTGTCCAATTATATAATACGGTTAAATCATAGTAGACCATACTATTGTGATTGATTATTCATTTTGTTTAAATTTGTATGGACTTCGTATTTAAATTAAATCAAATTTTTTTTCTGAGCGTCTTTTAACTAAACCGTCTTCGTTCATGTAAATTTATTCAATAATCAAATCAACAATTCTATCTCTTTCGTCGTCCCTGGCAACCATCTTTTTTATTCTTATTGGATATTATGTTATATTATAATCATTTCATACAATGTTCTTCCACTCATCAAAATAATCCCTTTCTAAATTTCCATTATATCCTATTATAATTTTACCTATTGCTTGTTACTAATTTTTATATATTTGCTGTCGTTTCCTCTTAGTCTATTTATTTTAACAACGATTATTTTTCTGTTACAAAACATTATCTATCGGCATCATTGCACTATGGCATTATAAGAATTTATTTAATTTGAGTTTATTTATTTGTTATTATCAATTATTATTAACTTCTCCTAACTCATTAGATTTTACTTAGTATTTGTTACCAATTTCTTTACCTAACCTTTCTGATCTGACTTACTATATAATGTTACTGGTTGTTAGGCCTATCATTATACCTTGATCTACTTCTGAATTTAACTTGTTACTATCTGCAATATTATAGAATACTTTATCTATTTATGACATGGTTATACTAAACTCTTTTGTATCTCGTTTACAATTATAGCCTTTTTGCCAAGTTTACAATTATAATCATCTTACTATCTAATTACATGTATACAAATAATTATCTCTAGAAAGTCTAACAAAAGCTTTATCGTGACCTATGAATAACACATAAAATGAAATTAATTAGTAATCAATTACTGAGTTTAACAACAACTCTATAATGGTAAATTGATAACACATAATATTTAATTGCCTGGTATTCTATTAACAGAATAACTTCACTTGCTACTGCAAAAATACAACATCACTATCATGATAACAATATAACATGATACAATTAATAACAGGTACTTTTGAGTAACTTAAGTCATATAATATTTACTCATTCTCATCTACTTTAACACATCAATTATTATTAAACAGTCAAAATTAGTTTTTTCATTATTTGTCAATGTCTGTGGTTTACCTCTCACTGAACCTTGAGGTTTATTTTTATTAACATTATTAATTTCTTTTCTATCTACCTTGTATTCTTATTTTATTTAATCAATCATGGGTTGGGTTTCTGACCTTTTACAAGTGTGGACAAATAATAAATTTTTTCTCCATTTTAAATCTTATAAGTTGATTTATGTAACGTCGGGGACCGTATTTTCGTTACGTTACATATGCTTCCCCTCCTAAAGAAGTTTAGTTTACCTGAATATAATTTGGGTCAAAATAAACTTACTCGTATATCTTTTCATGCCTTGGAATATCCTCCTTATATTCATCGTAAAGTTTTAATGGTAAATTGATGGAATTCTTAATGTAACATTTTGCGACTCGTATTCACCCTTCTCTATTTGATGACAATTCATTAATTACATTAATACTCTTGGCTTGTTTCTTTTAAACATTACTTGTCAATGATTGGTCACAATAATCAGTAAAACTTAGTTTTAATCTTCTCCTATTTCTAGTTACTTCTACAAATGCGTTTCTCCATTGACCTTCTGTCAGCTATCTTCCTTCTGTTTTCTTCCTTCATAATTTTGGAATCTGATGTCAATCTTCGCAGCGGTTTTATTATCCCTTTAATATTCAATTTCCCTAACATTCCCTAACATGTGAGCTGGTACAGTTCAGAGAGGCACTGTTTGGCTTCATACTCTGCTGCCCATACTACACTTCAATATAATACTGCTGGAATTCATCTACAGTCAGCTATAAAAAATACAATAATATCATAGTAGTCTCTTTATTTGACTAATAATAACATCTTGGGGATTCGTTACGCTGTCGCGTTTTACATTTAATTATACATATACTCCTTTCTTCTTGATTCCATCTTATTTTCATTTGCTATTTTCAGATAACATTTTTGACAGTCAATATTTGTAACTACTTTTGATCTTCTTTCTTGTGACAGAAATTCTACGTACTACCTCTTCATTTATTATTTTCATTTCCAAGAAATTCTAAATTCTATTTGCATTAATTATCATCATTACTTAGTTTCATCTTAATTATAGTCATTAAATTATCCATTGTTCTTCTTATTTTACTATCTTGTCTGCTCACATTACCATTAATTATGTTGACGTATATTTTTTTTTATTCCATTTTAAATCATACTGGTTATAAACAATTATGTCATCTGTTCTTCAATTCTCTTGGCATTTTGACATGTACCTTAAATCATACTGTTTTTCAATTATTTTGTATAAGTTTTTCTTTATATAGTTTTTTAACATGGGGGTTTATTCTTAAATATTTAAAATAATTTCTTCGTAAACACATAGTAAGACGTTCTTACTTCCTTTTGAATTTTGGGGTTTTTATTCTTAAATCTTTAAAATAATTTCTTGGTAAACACATAGTAAGACGTTCTTACTTCTTTTAGAATTTTGTGGTTTTATTCTTAATTTTTTTTTCAGTGTTTCTCTTAGCATATTATTATATTATTTTTTCTTATTTAATAGTATTTATTTAGTTCCTTCTTTCCAAATGGTTGCCTGGTCGGTTTTCAGAAAATCAGTCCCCTTTTTCTGGTTGACTACTTCTTGTTTTAACCATGGTCCATTAATTCAGGTACTCCTTTTCCTCGGATTACCACAATGTTCATAATAATTTTTGTACTTGTTAAATACCTCTCGTGTATCTGGTACTGTAACTCTGTTGATTCGAAGTCTTCATTTAAGTCACGGTTTTCTGTTATAGTTAGATCCCTTTTAATTAACAGGTATTGTACCTCCTCTAACCTAACGTAATCACTCATATATGCTACCATTCCATTCCCTTTGAACTCTGTATTACTTACCAAATGTTTTACTGGTATATTCCGTATTAAAGATATAGCTGATGTTGTCAGATACTCTTCGATCGTTGATATATTTAAATGATATTTAAATTTATTTAAGTTCTTCTTTATTATTTTATGGTGATTTACTTTTGCCATTTTTATAAAGTTTTTTCTATAATTCATACCTTTACTTAACTCCCTTCGTTCATTAATTGGGATGTTAAATGCACGAATTAATCCACCCTTCCTCATCACCAATTCTTCTTTTGTATTTAATATTTTCCTTCTCCATATTTTCCTTAATTTCTTGGTCTTCTTTCCCATGGTTTGGATATTCTCTTGGTTTTTTCTATTTTTATTTTCAGATAGCAATGAATTTTGGTCTTCTCTAATTTCTATTTCCTTGCTGCTCTCTTCTGTGTTTGGACTTACTATAATACCTTCGGAAGTGCTGTTTAGTGTTTCATTCGTGTTCTTTAAACACATATCCATTTTTTTATTTGTCTCCTCCTTGTATTCATCTACTCTTTAGCTAAGTGTGTTAACATTTTCAAACTTACCCCCGAAAGTTTCCCTTATCTCCTTAATGAACTTCTCCATCTTACCCTCAATCCGCTTTAAACTTGCTTCGTTTATTTTCTCAATTCTTTCATCCATTCGCCTTAAATTCTCTTCATTTATTTGTCTGATCTCCTCCTTCATTTGTTTTATACTCTCATCTTTCCTATCAAACCTTTCGTTAATTTGGATTAAGCTTTCATTGTTTTTATCGAAATTCTCGTTCATCAGTTTTGAGGTTTCCTCCTGTTTCCTAAAATTCTCCTTGTTTTCCTCATTTGTTTTGTCGAATTTTTCCTCCTGTCTCTTTGAGTTTACCTCCTGTTTCCTAAAATTCTCTTTGTTTTCCTCATTTGTTTTGTCAAATTTTTCCTCCTGTCTCCTTGAGTTTTCCTCCTGTTTCCTAAAATTCTCCTTGTTTTCCTCATTTGTTCTGTCGAATTTTTTCAATAGTATTCTCAACATCTCCTGCACGCTCATGTCTTCCTTTTGGTTGGATTTATCTGGTTGATCCCCTTGGGCATCCTCTTCAACTACTTCCTTTTCCTTGTTCACCATTACTTCCGTTTCTTCTTTATCGCCTGTCTGTTGTCCTATTTCACTATCTGTGACTACTTCAATTTCTTCTTCCGTTTCTCGTTCCTTTGTCGTCCTTTTAGACAACCCTCTAGTATGCATTTTTTGTCTCCAACAGTTGCCTGCTCGAGTTAAGTACGGTAATATTTATAAAATTAAGGTTTTACTTAACTTAAGCCCTACACTAGTTGAGCGCCAATTTATCACTTAACCTGTGTAGTGTCTTTTCTCCCGTATCACTATCTTTTAAAGTCCCACGTTGCGACTCCAATTTATAACTTAACCTTGTCGTCTCTATATAATTCACCTCACGATGGAAGCGTCAATTTATAACTTAACTTGTACGTCCGTCTCGTTAAACCTCTCTCCGGGTAGTGCCAATTTATAATGTATCTTATTTTAATACGTGTTATAATAATGTTTAACTATATCTCAGTTCCTCTCTATTTAATATAATTGTGTTATGTTGGGTGAAAATTACGTGTATAGTGTGTAATTCAAATTTTTCGCTCAAGCCTTTTCTGCGTTAAAGAGAAGCGAATGAATTTTTATTGTATTCTCTTTCTCTTTAATACCCAAGCGGTCCGCGAGTAGCGCTGTAGTTCCCAGACAACGGAAATTTGTAGGTTAGCCCACCGCGTATGGTAATTCTCAGTTACGCTCTCTACTTATCTTATATCTTGTTCACACTACACTAAATCTTATATAAATGAGAAGGTATCTGAATTCTGAAAGGATTCTTTATTAATATTTTAATGTTTCTTGTTCAACAAAGTTGTTTCTTTTACGTAGATACAAAAGGCAAGATGTTAAGAGTAATCGATTATCGATCGCATTCAAGGTTTTATATTATTTGTAATTATGATTTTATATTTCTTTAAATACAGGGTGTGAAGGTTCTTTCAACTGTTAGTAAGATCAGAAAATGCATAAATAGGAATACAAGGTACTACAATATAGAGTTAAGTTTTTATTAAATAATATTTAAAATAATTGTAGTTTTACCGTCCGCTCGGCATCGTGACTCAATAAGGCAGTGTACAAATAACCTCTTCGTCTGGTTTGGTCAAGAACAGCATGCAGATGAATTTGCTCTCATCAGTCTTCGTTCCAAGTTGAAAATAAAGTTTAATTCTTGGTCCTAGGATGATGCAGAAATACCGCTCCTTTTGTTCACCAATGTCCGAGTTTTGTGGTTACGTGCTTCGACGAATTTCTAATTCAATTACGTTTTTTCTATTGAATTGTGTAAACTGAAGTTCCGATATAATTTGGTGTTTATTTTCGTTTCTTTTACGTTAAAGGATTATATCACTTTATGCAGGTAGTTATTTCTCTGGTTTTGTTAGTTAATTAAGTTAACCTCTGTTCATTTTATTGAATTTGGCAATCAGAGTTCTTCCTTTATATTCTTCGGTATCTTCATGTATAATTTTTAGATTGTCCAATTATATAATACGGTTAAATCATAGTAGACCATACTATTGTGATTGATTATTCATTTTGTTTAAATTTGTATGGACTTCGTATTTAAATTAAATCAAATTTTTTTTTCTGAGCGTCTTTTAACTAAACCGTCTTCGTTCATGTAAATTTATTCAATAATCAAATCAACAAATTCTATCTCTTTCGTCGTCCCTGGCAACCATCTTTTTTATTCTTATTGGATATTATGTTATATTATAATCATTTCATACAATGTTCTTCCACTCATCAAAATAATCCCTTTCTAAATTTCCATTATATCCTATTATAATTTTACCTATTGCTTGTTACTAATTTTTATATATTTGCTGTCGTTTCCTCTTAGTCTATTTATTTTAACAACGATTATTTTTCTGTTACAAAACATTATCTATCGGCATCATTGCACTATGGCATTATAAGAATTTATTCAATTTGAGTTTATTTATTTGTTATTATCAATTATTATTAACTTCTCCTAACTCATTAGATTTTACTTAGTATTTGTTACCAATTTCTTTACCTAACCTTTCTGATCTGACTTACTATATAATGTTACTGGTTGTTAGGCCTATCATTATACCTTGATCTACTTCTGAATTTAACTTGTTACTATCTGCAATATTATAGAATACTTTATCTATTTATGACATGGTTATACTAAACTCTTTTGTATCTCGTTTACAATTATAGCCTTTTTGGCCAAGTTTACAATTATAATCATCTTACTATCTAATTACATGTATACAAATAATTATCTCTAGAAAGTCTAACAAAAGCTTTATCGTGACCTATGAATAACACATAAAATGAAATTAATTAGTAATCAATTACTGAGTTTAACAACAACTCTATAATGGTAAATTGATAACACATAATATTTAATTGCCTGGTATTCTATTAACAGAATAACTTCACTTGCTACTGCAAAAATACAACATCACTATCATGATAACAATATAACATGATACAATTAATAACAGGTACTTTTGAGTAACTTAAGTCATATAATATTTACTCATTCTCATCTACTTTAACACATCAATTATTATTAAACAGTCAAAATTAGTTTTTTCATTATTTGTCAATGTCTGTGGTTTACCTCTCACTGAACCTTGAGGTTTATTTTTATTAACATTATTAATTTCTTTTCTATCTACCTTGTATTCTTATTTTATTTAATCAATCATGGGTTGGGTTTCTGACCTTTTACAAGTGTGGACAAATAATAAATTTTTTCTCCATTTTAAATCTTATAAGTTGATTTATGTAACGTCGGGGACCGTATTTTCGTTACGTTACATATGCTTCCCCTCCTAAAGAAGTTTAGTTTACCTGAATATAATTTGGGTCAAAATAAACTTACTCGTATATCTTTTTCATGCCTTGGAATATCCTCCTTATATTCATCGTAAAGTTTTAATGGTAATTGATGGAATTCTTAATGTAACATTTTGCGACTCGTATTCACCCTTCTCTATTTGATGACAATTCATTAATTACATTAATACTCTTGGCTTGTTTCTTTTAAACATTACTTGTCAATGATTGGTCACAATAATCAGTAAAACTTAGTTTTAATCTTCTCCTATTTCTAGTTACTTCTACAAATGCGTTTCTCCATTGACCTTCTGTCAGCTATCTTCCTTCTGTTTTCTTCCTTCATAATTTTGGAATCTGATGTCAATCTTCGCAGCGGTTTTATTATCCCTTTAATATTCAATTTCCCTAACATTCCCTAACATGTGAGCTGGTACAGTTCAGAGAGGCACTGTTTGGCTTCATACTCTGCTGCCCATACTTCACTTCAATATAATACTGCTGGAATTCATCTACAGTCAGCTATAAAAAATACAATAATATCATAGTAGTCTCTTTATTTGACTAATAATAAACATCTTGGGGATTCGTTACGCTGTCGCGTTTTACATTTAATTATACATATACTCCTTTCTTCTTGATTCCATCTTATTTTCATTTGCTATTTTCAGATAACATTTTTGACAGTCAATATTTGTAACTACTTTTGATCTTCTTTCTTGTGACAGAAATTCTACGTACTACCTCTTCATTTATTATTTTCATTTCCAAGAAATTCTAAATTCTATTTGCATTAATTATCATCATTACTTAGTTTCATCTTAATTATAGTCATTAAATTATCCATTGTTCTTCTTATTTTACTATCTTGTCTGCTCACATTACCATTAATTATGTTGACGTATATTTTTTTTTATTCCATTTTAAATCATACTGGTTATAAACAATTATGTCATCTGTTCTTCAATTCTCTTGGCATTTTGGCATGTACCTTTAATCATACTGTTTTTCAATTATTTTGTATAAGTTTTTCTTTATATAGTTTTTTAACATGGGGGTTTATTCTTAAATATTTAAAATAATTTCTTCGTAAACACATAGTAAGACGTTCTTACTTCCTTTTGAATTTTGGGGTTTTTATTCTTAAATCTTTAAAATAATTTCTTGGTAAACACATAGTAAGACGTTCTTACTTCTTTTAGAATTTTGTGGTTTTATTCTTAATTTTTTTTCTCAGTGTTTCTCTTAGCATATTATTATATTATTTTTTCTTATTTAATAGTATTTATTTAGTTCCTTCTTTCCAAATGGTTGCCTGGTCGGTTTTCAGAAAATCAGTCCCCTTTTTCTGGTTGACTACTTCTTGTTTTAACCATGGTCCATTAATTCAGGTACTCCTTTTCCTCGGATTACCGCAATGATCATAATAATTTTTGTACTTGTTAAATACCTCTCGTGTATCTGGTACTGTAACTCTGTTGATTCGAAGTCTTCATTTAAGTCACGGTTTTCTGTTATAGTTAGATCCCTTTTAATTAACAGGTATTGTACCTCCTCTAACCTAACGTAATCACTCATATATGCTACCATTCCATTCCCTTTGAACTCTGTATTACTTACCAAATGTTTTACTGGTATATTCCGTATTAAAGATATAGCTGATGTTGACAGATACTATTCGATCGTTGATATATTTAAATGATATTTCAATTTATTTAAGTTCTTCTTTATTATTTTATGGTGATTTACTTTTGCCATTTTTATAAAGTTTTTTCTATAATTCATACCTTTACTTAACTCCCTTCGTTCATTAATTGGGATGTTAAATGCACGAATTAATCCACCCTTCCTCATCACCAATTCTTCTTTTGTATTTAATATTTTCCTTCTCCATATTTTCCTTAATTTCTTGGTCTTCTTTCCCATGGTTTGGATATTCTCTTGGTTTTTTCTATTTTTATTTTCAGATAGCAATGAATTTTGGTCTTCTCTAATTTCTATTTCCTTGCTGCTCTCTTCTGTGTTTGGACTTACTATAATACCTTCGGAAGTGCTGTTTAGTGTTTCATTCGTGTTCTTTAAACACATATCCATTTTTTTATTTGTCTCCTCCTTGTATTCATCTACTCTTTAGCTAAGTGTGTTAACATTTTCAAACTTCCCCCCGAAAGTTTCCCTTATCTCCTTATTGAACTTCTCCATCTTACCCTCAATCCGCTTTAAACTTGCTTCGTTTATTTTCTCAATTCTTTCATCCATTCGCCTTAAATTCTCTTCATTTATTTGTCTGATCTCCTCCTTCATTTGTTTTATACTCTCATCGTTCCTATCAAACCTTTCGTTAATTTGGATTAAGCTTTCATTGTTTTTATCGAAATTCTCGTTCATCAGTTTTGAGGTTTCCTCCTGTTTCCTAAAATTCTCCTTGTTTTCCTCATTTGTTTTGTCGAATTTTTCCTCCTGTCTCTTTGAGTTTTCCTCCTGTTTCCTAAAATTCTCTTTGTTTTCCTCATTTGTTTTGTCAAATTTTTCCTCCTGTCTCCTTGAGTTTTCCTCCTGTTTCCTAAAATTCTCCTTGTTTTCCTCATTTGTTCTGTCGAATTTTTTCAATAGTATTCTCAACATCTCCTGCACGCTCATGTCTTCCTTTTGGTTGGATTTATCTGGTTGATCCCTTTGGGCATCCTCTTCAACTACTTCCTTTTCCTTGTTCACCATTACTTCCGTTTCTTCTTTATCGCCTGTCTGTTGTTCTATTTCACTATCTGTGACTACTTCAATTTCTTCTTCCGTTTCTCGTTCCTTTGTCGTCCTTTTAGACAACCCTCTAGTATGCATTTTTTGTCTCCAACAGTTGCCTGCTCGAGTTAAGTACGGTAATATTTATAAAATTAAGGTTTTACTTAACTTAAGTCCTACACTAGTTGAGCGCCAATTTATCACTTAACCTGTGTAGTGTCTTTTCTCCCGTATCACTATCTTTTAAAGTCCCACGTTGCGACTCCAATTTATAACTTAACCTTGTCGTCTCTATATAATTCACCTCACGATGGAAGCGTCAATTTATAACTTAACTTGTACGTCCGTCTCGTTAAACCTCTCTCCGGGTAGTGCCAATTTATAATGTATCTTATTTTAATACGTGTTATAATAATGTTTAACTATATCTCAGTTCCTCTCTATTTAATATAATTGTGTTATGTTGGGTGAAAATTACGTGTATAGTGTGTAATTCAAATTTTTCGCTCAAGCCTTTTCTGCGTTAAAGAGAAGCGAATGAATTTTTATTGTATTCTCTTTCTCTTTAATACCCAAGCGGTCCGCGAGTAGCGCTGTAGTTCCCAGACAACGGAAATTTGTAGGTTAGCCCACCGCGTATGGTAATTCTCAGTTACGCTCTCTACTTATCTTATATCTTGTTCACACTACACTAAATCTTATATAAATGAGAAGGTATCTGAATTCTGAAAGGATTCTTTATTAATATTTTAATGTTTCTTGTTCAACAAAGTTGTTTCTTTTACGTAGATACAAAAGGCAAGATGTTAAGAGTAATCGATTATCGATCGCATTCAAGGTTTTATATTATTTGTAATTATGATTTTATATTTCTTTAAATACAGGGTGTGAAGGTTCTTTCAACTGTTAGTAAGATCAGAAAATGCATAAATAGGAATACAAGGTACTACAATATAGAGTTAAGTTTTTATTAAATAATATTTAAAATAATTGTAGTTTTACCGTCCGCTCGGCATCGTGACTCAATAAGGCAGTGTACAAATAACCTCTTCGTCTGGTTTGGTCAAGAACAGCATGCAGATGAATTTGCTCTCATCAGTCTTCGTTCCAAGTTGAAAATAAAGTTTAATTCTTGGTCCTGGGATGATGCAGAAATACCGCTCCTTTTGTTCACCAATGTCCGAGTTTTGTGGTTACGTGCTTCGACGAATTTCGAATTCAATTACGTTTTTTCTATTGAATTGTGTAAACTGAAGTTCCGATATAATTTGGTGTTTATTTTCGTTTCTTTTACGTTAAAGGATTATATCACTTTATGCAAGTAGTTATTTCTCTGGTTTTGTTAGTTAATTAAGTTAACCTCTGTTCATTTTATTGAATTTGGCAATCAGAGTTCTTCCTTTATATTCTTCGGTACCTTCATGTATAATTTTTAGATTGTCCAATTATATAATACGGTTAAATGATAGTAGACCATACTATTGTGATTGATTATTCATTTTGTTTAAATTTGTATGGACTTCGTATTTAAATTAAATCAAATTTTTTTTTCTGAGCGTCTTTTAACTAAACCGTCTTCGTTCATGTAAATTTATTTAATAATCAAATCAACAAATTCTATCTCTTTCGTCGTCCCTGGCAACCATCTTTTTTATTCTTATTGGATATTATGTTATATTATAATCATTTCATACAATGTTCTTCCACTCATCAAAATAATCCCTTTCTAAATTTCCATTATATCCTATTATAATTTTACCTATTGCTTGTTACTAATTTTTATATATTTGCTGTCGTTTCCTCTTAGTCTATTTATTTTAACAACGATTATTTTTCTGTTACAAAACATTATCTATCGGCATCATTGCACTATGGCATTATAAGAATTTATTTAATTTGAGTTTATTTATTTGTTATTATCAATTATTATTAACTTCTCCTAACTCATTAGATTTTACTTAGTATTTGTTACCAATTTCTTTACCTAACCTTTCTGATCTGACTTACTATATAATGTTACTGGTTGTTAGGCCTATCATTATACCTTGATCTACTTCTGAATTTAACTTGTTACTATCTGCAATATTATAGAATACTTTATCTATTTATGACATGGTTATACTAAACTCTTTTGTATCTCGTTTACAATTATAGCCTTTTTGGCCAAGTTTACAATTATAATCATCTTACTATCTAATTACATGTATACAAATAATTATCTCTAGAAAGTCTAACAAAAGCTTTATCGTGACCTATGAATAACACATAAAATGAAATTAATTAGTAATCAATTACTGAGTTTAACAACAACTCTATAATGGTAAATTGATAACACATAATATTTAATTGCCTGGTATTCTATTAACAGAATAACTTCACTTGCTACTGCAAAAATACAACATCACTATCATGATAACAATATAACATGATACAATTAATAACAGGTACTTTTGAGTAACTTAAGTCATATAATATTTACTCATTCTCATCTACTTTAACACATCAATTATTATTAAACAGTCAAAATTAGTTTTTTCATTATTTGTCAATGTCTGTGGTTTACCTCTCACTGAACCTTGAGGTTTATTTTTATTAACATTATTAATTTCTTTTCTATCTACCTTGTATTCTTATTTTATTTAATCAATCATGGGTTGGGTTTCTGACCTTTTACAAGTGTGGACAAATAATAAATTTTTTCTCCATTTTAAATCTTATAAGTTGATTTATGTAACGTCGGGGACCGTATTTTCGTTACGTTACATATGCTTCCCCTCCTAAAGAAGTTTAGTTTACCTGAATATAATTTGGGTCAAAATAAACTTACTCGTATATCTTTTTCATGCCTTGGAATATCCTCCTTATATTCATCGTAAAGTTTTAATGGTAATTGATGGAATTCTTAATGTAACATTTTGCGACTCGTATTCACCCTTCTCTATTTGATGACAATTCATTAATTACATTAATACTCTTGGCTTGTTTCTTTTAAACATTACTTGTCAATGATTGGTCACAATAATCAGTAAAACTTAGTTTTAATCTTCTCCTATTTCTAGTTACTTCTACAAATGCGTTTCTCCATTGACCTTCTGTCAGCTATCTTCCTTCTGTTTTCTTCCTTCATAATTTTGGAATCTGATGTCAATCTTCGCAGCGGTTTTATTATCCCTTAAATATTCAATTTCCCTAACATTCCCTAACATGTGAGCTGGTACAGTTCAGAGAGGCACTGTTTGGCTTCATACTCTGCTGCCCATACTTCACTTCAATATAATACTGCTGGAATTCATCTACAGTCAGCTATAAAAAATACAATAATATCATAGTAGTCTCTTTATTTGACTAATAATAAACATCTTGGGGATTCGTTACGCTGTCGCGTTTTACATTTAATTATACATATACTCCTTTCTTCTTGATTCCATCTTATTTTCATTTGCTATTTTCAGATAACATTTTTGACAGTCAATATTTGTAACTACTTTTGATCTTCTTTCTTGTGACAGAAATTCTACGTACTACCTCTTCATTTATTATTTTCATTTCCAAGAAATTCTAAATTCTATTTGCATTAATTATCATCATTACTTAGTTTCATCTTAATTATAGTCATTAAATTATCCATTGTTCTTCTTATTTTACTATCTTGTCTGCTCACATTACCATTAATTATGTTGACGTATATTTTTTTTTATTCCATTTTAAATCATACTGGTTATAAACAATTATGTCATCTGTTCTTCAATTCTCTTGGCATTTTGGCATGTACCTTTAATCATACTGTTTTTCAATTATTTTGTATAAGTTTTTCTTTATATAGTTTTTTAACATGGGGGTTTATTCTTAAATATTTAAAATAATTTCTTCGTAAACACATAGTAAGACGTTCTTACTTCCTTTTGAATTTTGGGGTTTTTATTCTTAAATCTTTAAAATAATTTCTTGGTAAACACATAGTAAGACGTTCTTACTTCTTTTAGAATTTTGTGGTTTTATTCTTAATTTTTTTTCTCAGTGTTTCTCTTAGCATATTATTATATTATTTTTTCTTATTTAATAGTATTTATTTAGTTCCTTCTTTCCAAATGGTTGCCTGGTCGGTTTTCAGAAAATCAGTCCCCTTTTTCTGGTTGACTACTTCTTGTTTTAACCATGGTCCATTAATTCAGGTACTCCTTTTCCTCGGATTACCGCAATGATCATAATAATTTTTGTACTTGTTAAATACCTCTCGTGTATCTGGTACTGTAACTCTGTTGATTCGAAGTCTTCATTTAAGTCACGGTTTTCTGTTATAGTTAGATCCCTTTTAATTAACAGGTATTGTACCTCCTCTAACCTAACGTAATCACTCATATATGCTACCATTCCATTCCCTTTGAACTCTGTATTACTTACCAAATGTTTTACTGGTATATTCCGTATTAAAGATATAGCTGATGTTGACAGATACTATTCGATCGTTGATATATTTAAATGATATTTCAATTTATTTAAGTTCTTCTTTATTATTTTATGGTGATTTACTTTTGCCATTTTTATAAAGTTTTTTCTATAATTCATACCTTTACTTAACTCCCTTCGTTCATTAATTGGGATGTTAAATGCACGAATTAATCCACCCTTCCTCATCACCAATTCTTCTTTTGTATTTAATATTTTCCTTCTCCATATTTTCCTTAATTTCTTGGTCTTCTTTCCCATGGTTTGGATATTCTCTTGGTTTTTTCTATTTTTATTTTCAGATAGCAATGAATTTTGGTCTTCTCTAATTTCTATTTCCTTGCTGCTCTCTTCTGTGTTTGGACTTACTATAATACCTTCGGAAGTGCTGTTTAGTGTTTCATTCGTGTTCTTTAAACACATATCCATTTTTTTATTTGTCTCCTCCTTGTATTCATCTACTCTTTAGCTAAGTGTGTTAACATTTTCAAACTTCCCCCCGAAAGTTTCCCTTATCTCCTTATTGAACTTCTCCATCTTACCCTCAATCCGCTTTAAACTTGCTTCGTTTATTTTCTCAATTCTTTCATCCATTCGCCTTAAATTCTCTTCATTTATTTGTCTGATCTCCTCCTTCATTTGTTTTATACTCTCATCGTTCCTATCAAACCTTTCGTTAATTTGGATTAAGCTTTCATTGTTTTTATCGAAATTCTCGTTCATCAGTTTTGAGGTTTCCTCCTGTTTCCTAAAATTCTCCTTGTTTTCCTCATTTGTTTTGTCGAATTTTTCCTCCTGTCTCTTTGAGTTTTCCTCCTGTTTCCTAAAATTCTCTTTGTTTTCCTCATTTGTTTTGTCAAATTTTTCCTCCTGTCTCCTTGAGTTTTCCTCCTGTTTCCTAAAATTCTCCTTGTTTTCCTCATTTGTTCTGTCGAATTTTTTCAATAGTATTCTCAACATCTCCTGCACGCTCATGTCTTCCTTTTGGTTGGATTTATCTGGTTGATCCCTTTGGGCATCCTCTTCAACTACTTCCTTTTCCTTGTTCACCATTACTTCCGTTTCTTCTTTATCGCCTGTCTGTTGTTCTATTTCACTATCTGTGACTACTTCAATTTCTTCTTCCGTTTCTCGTTCCTTTGTCGTCCTTTTAGACAACCCTCTAGTATGCATTTTTTGTCTCCAACAGTTGCCTGCTCGAGTTAAGTACGGTAATATTTATAAAATTAAGGTTTTACTTAACTTAAGTCCTACACTAGTTGAGCGCCAATTTATCACTTAACCTGTGTAGTGTCTTTTCTCCCGTATCACTATCTTTTAAAGTCCCACGTTGCGACTCCAATTTATAACTTAACCTTGTCGTCTCTATATAATTCACCTCACGATGGAAGCGTCAATTTATAACTTAACTTGTACGTCCGTCTCGTTAAACCTCTCTCCGGGTAGTGCCAATTTATAATGTATCTTATTTTAATACGTGTTATAATAATGTTTAACTATATCTCAGTTCCTCTCTATTTAATATAATTGTGTTATGTTGGGTGAAAATTACGTGTATAGTGTGTAATTCAAATTTTTCGCTCAAGCCTTTTCTGCGTTAAAGAGAAGCGAATGAATTTTTATTGTATTCTCTTTCTCTTTAATACCCAAGCGGTCCGCGAGTAGCGCTGTAGTTCCCAGACAACGGAAATTTGTAGGTTAGCCCACCGCGTATGGTAATTCTCAGTTACGCTCTCTACTTATCTTATATCTTGTTCACACTACACTAAATCTTATATAAATGAGAAGGTATCTGAATTCTGAAAGGATTCTTTATTAATATTTTAATGTTTCTTGTTCAACAAAGTTGTTTCTTTTACGTAGATACAAAAGGCAAGATGTTAAGAGTAATCGATTATCGATCGCATTCAAGGTTTTATATTATTTGTAATTATGATTTTATATTTCTTTAAATACAGGGTGTGAAGGTTCTTTCAACTGTTAGTAAGATCAGAAAATGCATAAATAGGAATACAAGGTACTACAATATAGAGTTAAGTTTTTATTAAATAATATTTAAAATAATTGTAGTTTTACCGTCCGCTCGGCATCGTGACTCAATAAGGCAGTGTACAAATAACCTCTTCGTCTGGTTTGGTCAAGAACAGCATGCAGATGAATTTGCTCTCATCAGTCTTCGTTCCAAGTTGAAAATAAAGTTTAATTCTTGGTCCTGGGATGATGCAGAAATACCGCTCCTTTTGTTCACCAATGTCCGAGTTTTGTGGTTACGTGCTTCGACGAATTTCGAATTAAATTACGTTTTTTCTATTGAATTGTGTAAACTGAAGTTCCGATATAATTTGGTGTTTATTTTCGTTTCTTTTACGTTAAAGGATTATATCACTTTATGCAAGTAGTTATTTCTCTGGTTTTGTTAGTTAATTAAGTTAACCTCTGTTCATTTTATTGAATTTGGCAATCAGAGTTCTTCCTTTATATTCTTCGGTACCTTCATGTATAATTTTTAGATTGTCCAATTATATAATACGGTTAAATGATAGTAGACCATACTATTGTGATTGATTATTCATTTTGTTTAAATTTGTATGGACTTCGTATTTAAATTAAATCAAATTTTTTTTTCTGAGCGTCTTTTAACTAAACCGTCTTCGTTCATGTAAATTTATTTAATAATCAAATCAACAAATTCTATCTCTTTCGTCGTCCCTGGCAACCATCTTTTTTATTCTTATTGGATATTATGTTATATTATAATCATTTCATACAATGTTCTTCCACTCATCAAAATAATCCCTTTCTAAATTTCCATTATATCCTATTATAATTTTACCTATTGCTTGTTACTAATTTTTATATATTTGCTGTCGTTTCCTCTTAGTCTATTTATTTTAACAACGATTATTTTTCTGTTACAAAACATTATCTATCGGCATCATTGCACTATGGCATTATAAGAATTTATTTAATTTGAGTTTATTTATTTGTTATTATCAATTATTATTAACTTCTCCTAACTCATTAGATTTTACTTAGTATTTGTTACCAATTTCTTTACCTAACCTTTCTGATCTGACTTACTATATAATGTTACTGGTTGTTAGGCCTATCATTATACCTTGATCTACTTCTGAATTTAACTTGTTACTATCTGCAATATTATAGAATACTTTATCTATTTATGACATGGTTATACTAAACTCTTTTGTATCTCGTTTACAATTATAGCCTTTTTGGCCAAGTTTACAATTATAATCATCTTACTATCTAATTACATGTATACAAATAATTATCTCTAGAAAGTCTAACAAAAGCTTTATCGTGACCTATGAATAACACATAAAATGAAATTAATTAGTAATCAATTACTGAGTTTAACAACAACTCTATAATGGTAAATTGATAACACATAATATTTAATTGCCTGGTATTCTATTAACAGAATAACTTCACTTGCTACTGCAAAAATACAACATCACTATCATGATAACAATATAACATGATACAATTAATAACAGGTACTTTTGAGTAACTTAAGTCATATAATATTTACTCATTCTCATCTACTTTAACACATCAATTATTATTAAACAGTCAAAATTAGTTTTTTCATTATTTGTCAATGTCTGTGGTTTACCTCTCACTGAACCTTGAGGTTTATTTTTATTAACATTATTAATTTCTTTTCTATCTACCTTGTATTCTTATTTTATTTAATCAATCATGGGTTGGGTTTCTGACCTTTTACAAGTGTGGACAAATAATAAATTTTTTCTCCATTTTAAATCTTATAAGTTGATTTATGTAACGTCGGGGACCGTATTTTCGTTACGTTACATATGCTTCCCCTCCTAAAGAAGTTTAGTTTACCTGAATATAATTTGGGTCAAAATAAACTTACTCGTATATCTTTTTCATGCCTTGGAATATCCTCCTTATATTCATCGTAAAGTTTTAATGGTAATTGATGGAATTCTTAATGTAACATTCTGCGACTCGTATTCACCCTTCTCTATTTGATGACAATTCATTAATTACATTAATACTCTTGGCTTGTTTCTTTTAAACATTACTTGTCAATGATTGGTCACAATAATCAGTAAAACTTAGTTTTAATCTTCTCCTATTTCTAGTTACTTCTACAAATGCGTTTCTCCATTGACCTTCTGTCAGCTATCTTCCTTCTGTTTTCTTCCTTCATAATTTTGGAATCTGATGTCAATCTCCGCAGCGGTTTTATTATCCCTTTAATATTCAATTTCCCTAACATTCCCTAACATGTGAGCTGGTACAGTTCAGAGAGGCACTGTTTGGCTTCATACTCTGCTGCCCATACTTCACTTCAATATAATACTGCTGGAATTCATCTACAGTCAGCTATAAAAAATACAATAATATCATAGTAGTCTCTTTATTTGACTAATAATAAACATCTTGGGGATTCGTTACGCTGTCGCGTTTTACATTTAATTATACATATACTCCTTTCTTCTTGATTCCATCTTATTTTCATTTGCTATTTTCAGATAACATTTTTGACAGTCAATATTTGTAACTACTTTTGATCTTCTTTCTTGTGACAGAAATTCTACGTACTACCTCTTCATTTATTATTTTCATTTCCAAGAAATTCTAAATTCTATTTGCATTAATTATCATCATTACTTAGTTTCATCTTAATTATAGTCATTAAATTATCCATTGTTCTTCTTATTTTACTATCTTGTCTGCTCACATTACCATTAATTATGTTGACGTATATTTTTTTTTATTCCATTTTAAATCATACTGGTTATAAACAATTATGTCATCTGTTCTTCAATTCTCTTGGCATTTTGGCATGTACCTTTAATCATACTGTTTTTCAATTATTTTGTATAAGTTTTTCTTTATATAGTTTTTTAACATGGGGGTTTATTCTTAAATATTTAAAATAATTTCTTCGTAAACACATAGTAAGACGTTCTTACTTCCTTTTGAATTTTGGGGTTTTTATTCTTAAATCTTTAAAATAATTTCTTGGTAAACACATAGCAAGACGTTCTTACTTCTTTTAGAATTTTGTGGTTTTATTCTTAATTTTTTTTCTCAGTGTTTCTCTTAGCATATTATTATATTATTTTTTCTTATTTAATAGTATTTATTTAGTTCCTTCTTTCCAAATGGTTGCCTGGTCGGTTTTCAGAAAATCAGTCCCCTTTTTCTGGTTGACTACTTCTTGTTTTAACCATGGTCCATTAATTCAGGTACTCCTTTTCCTCGGATTACCGCAATGTTCATAATAATTTTTGTACTTGTTAAATACCTCTCGTGTATCTGGTACTGTAACTCTGTTGATTCGAAGTCTTCATTTAAGTCACGGTTTTCTGTTATAGTTAGATCCCTTTTAATTAACAGGTATTGTACCTCCTCTAACCTAACGTAATCACTCATATATGCTACCATTCCATTCCCTTTGAACTCTGTATTACTTACCAAATGTTTTACTGGTATATTCCGTATTAAAGATATAGCTGATGTTGACAGATACTATTCGATCGTTGATATATTTAAATGATATTTAAATTTATTTAAGTTCTTCTTTATTATTTTATGGTGATTTACTTTTGCCATTTTTATAAAGTTTTTTCTATAATTCATACCTTTACTTAACTCCCTTCGTTCATTAATTGGGATGTTAAATGCACGAATTAATCCACCCTTCCTCATCACCAATTCTTCTTTTGTATTTAATATTTTCCTTCTCCATATTTTCCTTAATTTCTTGGTCTTCTTTCCCATGGTTTGGATATTCTCTTGGTTTTTTCTATTTTTATTTTCAGATAGCAATGAATTTTGGTCTTCTCTAATTTCTATTTCCTTGCTGCTCTCTTCTGTGTTTGGACTTACTATAATACCTTCGGAAGTGCTGTTTAGTGTTTCATTCGTGTTCTTTAAACACATATCCATTTTTTTATTTGTCTCCTCCTTGTATTCATCTACTCTTTAGCTAAGTGTGTTAACATTTTCAAACTTCCCCCCGAAAGTTTCCCTTATCTCCTTATTGAACTTCTCCATCTTACCCTCAATCCGCTTTAAACTTGCTTCGTTTATTTTCTCAATTCTTTCATCCATTCGCCTTAAATTCTCTTCATTTATTTGTCTGATCTCCTCCTTCATTTGTTTTATACTCTCATCGTTCCTATCAAACCTTTCGTTAATTTGGATTAAGCTTTCATTGTTTTTATCGAACTTCTCGTTCATCAGTTTTGAGGTTTCCTCCTGTTTCCTAAAATTCTCCTTGTTTTCCTCATTTGTTTTGTCGAATTTTTCCTCCTGTCTCTTTGAGTTTTCCTCCTGTTTCCTAAAATTCTCCTTGTTTTCCTCATTTGTTCTGTCGAATTTTTTCAATAGTATTCTCAACATCTCCTGCACGCTCATGTCTTCCTTTTGGTTGGATTTATCTGGTTGATCCCCTTGGGCATCCTCTTCAACTACTTCCTTTTCCTTGTTCACCATTACTTCCGTTTCTTCTTTATCGCCTGTCTGTTGTTCTATTTCACTATCTGTGACTACTTCAATTTCTTCTTCCGTTTCTCGTTCCTTTGTCATCCTTTTAGACAACCCTCTAGTATGCATTTTTTGTCTCCAACAGTTGCCTGCTCGAGTTAAGTACGGTAATATTTATAAAATTAAGGTTTTACTTAACTTAAGCCCTACACTAGTTGAGCGCCAATTTATCACTTAACCTGTGTAGTGTCTTTTCTCCCGTATCACTATCTTTTAAAGTCCCACGTTGCGACTCCAATTTATAACTTAACCTTGTCGTCTCTATATAATTCACCTCACGATGGAAGCGTCAATTTATAACTTAACTTGTACGTCCGTCTCGTTAAACCTCTCTCCGGGTAGTGCCAATTTATAATGTATCTTATTTTAATACGTGTTATAATAATGTTTAACTATATCTCAGTTCCTCTCTATTTAATATAATTGTGTTATGTTGGGTGAAAATTACGTGTATAGTGTGTAATTCAAATTTTTCGCTCAAGCCTTTTCTGCGTTAAAGAGAAGCGAATGAATTTTTATTGTATTCTCTTTCTCTTTAATACCCAAGCGGTCCGCGAGTAGCGCTGTAGTTCCCAGACAACGGAAATTTGTAGGTTAGCCCACCGCGTATGGTAATTCTCAGTTACGCTCTCTACTTATCTTATATCTTGTTCACACTACACTAAATCTTATATAAATGAGAAGGTATCTGAATTCTGAAAGGATTCTTTATTAATATTTTAATGTTTCTTGTTCAACAAAGTTGTTTCTTTTACGTAGATACAAAAGGCAAGATGTTAAGAGTAATCGATTATCGATCGCATTCAAGGTTTTATATTATTTGTAATTATGATTTTATATTTCTTTAAATACAGGGTGTGAAGGTTCTTTCAACTGTTAGTAAGATCAGAAAATGCATAAATAGGAATACAAGGTACTACAATATAGAGTTAAGTTTTTATTAAATAATATTTAAAATAATTGTAGTTTTACCGTCCGCTCGGCATCGTGACTCAATAAGGCAGTGTACAAATAACCTCTTCGTCTGGTTTGGTCAAGAACAGCATGCAGATGAATTTGCTCTCATCAGTCTTCGTTCCAAGTTGAAAATAAAGTTTAATTCTTGGTCCTGGGATGATGCAGAAATACCGCTCCTTTTGTTCACCAATGTCCGAGTTTTGTGGTTACGTGCTTCGACGAATTTCTAATTCAATTACGTTTTTTCTATTGAATTGTGTAAACTGAAGTTCCGATATAATTTGGTGTTTATTTTCGTTTCTTTTACGTTAAAGGATTATATCACTTTATGCAGGTAGTTATTTCTCTGGTTTTGTTAGTTAATTAAGTTAACCTCTGTTCATTTTATTGAATTTGGCAATCAGAGTTCTTCCTTTATATTCTTCGGTACCTTCATGTATAATTTTTAGATTGTCCAATTATATAATACGGTTAAATGATAGTAGACCATACTATTGTGATTGATTATTCATTTTGTTTAAATTTGTATGGACTTCGTATTTAAATTAAATCAAATTTTTTTTTCTGAGCGTCTTTTAACTAAACCGTCTTCGTTCATGTAAATTTATTTAATAATCAAATCAACAAATTCTATCTCTTTCGTCGTCCCTGGCAACCATCTTTTTTATTCTTATTGGATATTATGTTATATTATAATCATTTCATACAATGTTCTTCCACTCATCAAAATAATCCCTTTCTAAATTTCCATTATATCCTATTATAATTTTACCTATTGCTTGTTACTAATTTTTATATATTTGCTGTCGTTTCCTCTTAGTCTATTTATTTTAACAACGATTATTTTTCTGTTACAAAACATTATCTATCGGCATCATTGCACTATGGCATTATAAGAATTTATTTAATTTGAGTTTATTTATTTGTTATTATCAATTATTATTAACTTCTCCTAACTCATTAGATTTTACTTAGTATTTGTTACCAATTTCTTTACCTAACCTTTCTGATCTGACTTACTATATAATGTTACTGGTTGTTAGGCCTATCATTATACCTTGATCTACTTCTGAATTTAACTTGTTACTATCTGCAATATTATAGAATACTTTATCTATTTATGACATGGTTATACTAAACTCTTTTGTATCTCGTTTACAATTATAGCCTTTTTGGCCAAGTTTACAATTATAATCATCTTACTATCTAATTACATGTATACAAATAATTATCTCTAGAAAGTCTAACAAAAGCTTTATCGTGACCTATGAATAACACATAAAATGAAATTAATTAGTAATCAATTACTGAGTTTAACAACAACTCTATAATGGTAAATTGATAACACATAATATTTAATTGCCTGGTATTCTATTAACAGAATAACTTCACTTGCTACTGCAAAAATACAACATCACTATCATGATAACAATATAACATGATACAATTAATAACAGGTACTTTTGAGTAACTTAAGTCATATAATATTTACTCATTCTCATCTACTTTAACACATCAATTATTATTAAACAGTCAAAATTAGTTTTTTCATTATTTGTCAATGTCTGTGGTTTACCTCTCACTGAACCTTGAGGTTTATTTTTATTAACATTATTAATTTCTTTTCTATCTACCTTGTATTCTTATTTTATTTAATCAATCATGGGTTGGGTTTCTGACCTTTTACAAGTGTGGACAAATAATAAATTTTTTCTCCATTTTAAATCTTATAAGTTGATTTATGTAACGTCGGGGACCGTATTTTCGTTACGTTACATATGCTTCCCCTCCTAAAGAAGTTTAGTTTACCTGAATATAATTTGGGTCAAAATAAACTTACTCGTATATCTTTTTCATGCCTTGGAATATCCTCCTTATATTCATCGTAAAGTTTTAATGGTAATTGATGGAATTCTTAATGTAACATTCTGCGACTCGTATTCACCCTTCTCTATTTGATGACAATTCATTAATTACATTAATACTCTTGGCTTGTTTCTTTTAAACATTACTTGTCAATGATTGGTCACAATAATCAGTAAAACTTAGTTTTAATCTTCTCCTATTTCTAGTTACTTCTACAAATGCGTTTCTCCATTGACCTTCTGTCAGCTATCTTCCTTCTGTTTTCTTCCTTCATAATTTTGGAATCTGATGTCAATCTTCGCAGCGGTTTTATTATCCCTTTAATATTCAATTTCCCTAACATGTGAGCTGGTACAGTTCAGAGAGGCACTGTTTGGCTTCATACTCTGCAGCCCATACTACACTTCAATATAATACTGCTGGAATTCATCTACAGTCAGCTATAAAAAATACAATAATATCATAGTAGTCTCTTTATTTGACTAATAATAAACATCTTGGGGATTCGTTACGCTGTCGCGTTTTACATTTAATTATACATATACTCCTTTCTTCTTGATTCCATCTTATTTTCATTTGCTATTTTCAGATAACATTTTTGACAGTCAATATTTGTAACTACTTTTGATCTTCTTTCTTGTGACAGAAATTCTACGTACTACCTCTTCATTTATTATTTTCATTTCCAAGAAATTCAAAATTCTATTTGCATTAATTATCATCATTACTTAGTTTCATCTTAATTATAGTCATTAAATTATCCATTGTTCTTCTTATTTTACTATCTTGTCTGCTCACATTACCATTAATTATGTTGACGTATATTTTTTTTTATTCCATTTTAAATCATACTGGTTATAAACAATTATGTCATCTGTTCTTCAATTCTCTTGGCATTTTGGCATGTACCTTTAATCATACTGTTTTTCAATTATTTTGTATAAGTTTTTCTTTATATAGTTTTTTAACATGGGGGTTTATTCTTAAATATTTAAAATAATTTCTTCGTAAACACATAGTAAGACGTTCTTACTTCCTTTTGAATTTTGGGGTTTTTATTCTTAAATCTTTAAAATAATTTCTTGGTAAACACATAGTAAGACGTTCTTACTTCTTTTAGAATTTTGTGGTTTTATTCTTAATTTTTTTTCTCAGTGTTTCTCTTAGCATATTATTATATTATTTTTTCTTATTTAATAGTATTTATTTAGTTCCTTCTTTCCAAATGGTTGCCTGGTCGGTTTTCAGAAAATCAGTCCCCTTTTTCTGGTTGACTACTTCTTGTTTTAACCATGGTCCATTAATTCAGGTACTCCTTTTCCTCGGATTACCGCAATGTTCATAATAATTTTTGTACTTGTTAAATACCTCTCGTGTATCTGGTACTGTAACTCTGTTGATTCGAAGTCTTCATTTAAGTCACGGTTTTCTGTTATAGTTAGATCCCTTTTAATTAACAGGTATTGTACCTCCTCTAACCTAACGTAATCACTCATATATGCTACCATTCCATTCCCTTTGAACTCTGTATTACTTACCAAATGTTTTACTGGTATATTCCGTATTAAAGATATAGCTGATGTTGTCAGATACTCTTCGATCGTTGATATATTTAAATGATATTTAAATTTATTTAAGTTCTTCTTTATTATTTTATGGTGATTTACTTTTGCCATTTTTATAAAGTTTTTTCTATAATTCATACCTTTACTTAACTCCCTTCGCTCATTAATTGGGATGTTAAATGCACGAATTAATCCACCCTTCCTCATCACCAATTCTTCTTTTGTATTTAATATTTTCCTTCTCTATATTTTCCTTAATTTCTTGGTCTTCTTTCCCATGGTTTGGATATTCTCTTTGTTTTTTCTATTTTTATTTTCAGATAGCAATGAATTTTGGTCTTCTCTAATTTCTATTTCCTTGCTGCTCTCTTCTGTGTTTGGACTTACTATAATACCTTCGGAAGTGCTGTTTAGTGTTTCATTCGTGTTCTTTAAACACATATCCATTTTTTTATTTGTCTCCTCCTTGTATTCATCTACTCTTTAGCTAAGTGTGTTAACATTTTCAAACTTCCCCCCGAAAGTTTCCCTTATCTCCTTATTGAACTTCTCCATCTTACCCTCAATCCGCTTTAAACTTGCTTCGTTTATTTTCTCAATTCTTTCATCCATTCGCCTTAAATTCTCTTCATTTATTTGTCTGATCTCCTCCTTCATTTGTTTTATACTCTCATCGTTCCTATCAAACCTTTCGTTAATTTGGATTAAGCTTTCATTGTTTTTATCGAACTTCTCGTTCATCAGTTTTGAGGTTTCCTCCTGTTTCCTAAAATTCTCCTTGTTTTCCTCATTTGTTTTGTCGAATTTTTCCTCCTGTCTCTTTGAGTTTTCCTCCTGTTTCCTAAAATTCTCCTTGTTTTCCTCATTTGTTTTGTCAAATTTTTCCTCCTGTCTCCTTGAGTTTTCCTCCTGTTTCCTAAATTTCTCCTTGTTTTCCTCATTTGTTCTGTCGAATTTTTTCAATAGTATTCTCAACATCTCCTGCACGCTCATGTCTTCCTTTTGGTTGGATTTATCTGGTTGATCCCCTTGGGCATCCTCTTCAACTACTTCCTTTTCCTTGTTCACCATTACTTCCGTTTCTTCTTTATCGCCTGTCTGTTGTTCTATTTCACTATCTGTGACTACTTCAATTTCTTCTTCCGTTTCTCGTTCCTTTGTCATCCTTTTAGACAACCCTCTAGTATGCATTTTTTGTCTCCAACAGTTGCCTGCTCGAGTTTAGTACGGTAATATTTATAAAATTAAGGTTTTACTTAACTTAAGCCCTACACTAGTTGAGCGCCAATTTATCACTTAACCTGTGTAGTGTCTTTTCTCCCGTATCACTATCTTTTAAAGTCCCACGTTGCGACTCCAATTTATAACTTAACCTTGTCGTCTCTATATAATTCACCTCACGATGGAAGCGTCAATTTATAACTTAACTTGTACGTCCGTCTCGTTAAACCTCTCTCCGGGTAGTGCCAATTTATAATGTATCTTATTTTAATACGTGTTATAATAATGTTTAACTATATCTCAGTTCCTCTCTATTTAATATAATTGTGTTATGTTGGGTGAAAATTACGTGTATAGTGTGTAATTCAAATTTTTCGCTCAAGCCTTTTCTGCGTTAAAGAGAAGCGAATGAATTTTTATTGTATTCTCTTTCTCTTTAATACCCAAGCGGTCCGCGAGTAGCGCTGTAGTTCCCAGACAACGGAAATTTGTAGGTTAGCCCACCGCGTATGGTAATTCTCAGTTACGCTCTCTACTTATCTTATATCTTGTTCACACTACACTAAATCTTATATAAATGAGAAGGTATCTGAATTCTGAAAGGATTCTTTATTAATATTTTAATGTTTCTTGTTCAACAAAGTTGTTTCTTTTACGTAGATACAAAAGGCAAGATGTTAAGAGTAATCGATTATCGATCGCATTCAAGGTTTTATATTATTTGTAATTATGATTTTATATTTCTTTAAATACAGGGTGTGAAGGTTCTTTCAACTGTTAGTAAGATCAGAAAATGCATAAATAGGAATACAAGGTACTACAATATAGAGTTAAGTTTTTATTAAATAATATTTAAAATAATTGTAGTTTTACCGTCCGCTCGGCATCGTGACTCAATAAGGCAGTGTACAAATAACCTCTTCGTCTGGTTTGGTCAAGAACAGCATGCAGATGAATTTGCTCTCATCAGTCTTCGTTCCAAGTTGAAAATAAAGTTTAATTCTTGGTCCTGGGATGATGCAGAAATACCGCTCCTTTTGTTCACCAATGTCCGAGTTTTGTGGTTACGTGCTTCGACGAATTTCGAATTCAATTACGTTTTTTCTATTGAATTGTGTAAACTGAAGTTCCGATATAATTTGGTGTTTATTTTCGTTTCTTTTACGTTAAAGGATTATATCACTTTATGCAAGTAGTTATTTCTCTGGTTTTGTTAGTTAATTAAGTTAACCTCTGTTCATTTTATTGAATTTGGCAATCAGAGTTCTTCCTTTATATTCTTCGGTACCTTCATGTATAATTTTTAGATTGTCCAATTATATAATACGGTTAAATGATAGTAGACCATACTATTGTGATTGATTATTCATTTTGTTTAAATTTGTATGGACTTCGTATTTAAATTAAATCAAATTTTTTTTCTGAGCGTCTTTTAACTAAACCGTCTTCGTTCATGTAAATTTATTTAATAATCAAATCAACAAATTCTATCTCTTTCGTCGTCCCTGGCAACCATCTTTTTTATTCTTATTGGATATTATGTTATATTATAATCATTTCATACAATGTTCTTCCACTCATCAAAATAATCCCTTTCTAAATTTCCATTATATCCTATTATAATTTTACCTATTGCTTGTTACTAATTTTTATATATTTGCTGTCGTTTCCTCTTAGTCTATTTATTTTAACAACGATTATTTTTCTGTTACAAAACATTGTGACGGTACGGATTTGTGAGCCACCCCAGTTTAAATTCATATTAATTCAAATCATCATTTTAAGCACTTTCCAAATTGCCAGACTTTCACCTGTAAGGAGCCTCCAGTACAGCAATGCAACATACCCAGTCAGCCAAAACAACTGCCAGACGCATTGCACAATCACATAGCAGCAGGCTTGTGTGTGAAACCCAGTCTGCTGTGTGTCATCAGAGAGAGTGGTAATAAGCAGCATACAGTGCAGATAAAAACTACATAGTGGCCTCGGGTGTAAGATAGGCCGCAGTTAAGAGTAGGCCTATCTTTGAAAATACTAAAACTAATATAAAAAACTGTATAACGCGTGGCCAACCTAAGCGAGCTAAGTGTTCGAAAATTTAAATAGAACGACAAAACAACACTAAATGCTATTTTAAAGTGAACTAAAGTAATAGTGGCGCATCAACATCAACTTATTTGAAATAAGCAATAACAGTACCGCGGTTAAACAGTGAAAAACTAAATCATGGTGTGTTAAACAGTGCATTCACAGCAGAGGTGCAAAACAGCGGAGTACTTCAGACGTTAAGTATTGACTGAGTTTTAACCAAGATTATTTTACCTTTTTCCCCAGAGTATAATTCAACATAAATAAATTATAAATCTAAAATGTAAATCAGAGATCTCGAAGTGGGGTTTAAATAGAACGATAAAATCAAAGAACGAATGTGTGTGAGTGTGTAGCTAAAGCACGTATTGGTTCATTGCAGATAATAAATAGTGGAGGTATATCGTAGTGTCATAAGCTAGTTAATTAAGAAATATTTGTGACTATATTTGATTTTACAAATTGTTGCTCCTTCTACAAGTATTTGCTCTCAATGTCATGAAAGGGAGACGAAGTAGTTATTTTGAATAATAAATCGGAGGCAATTTGTTTTAGCACAAACGGTGTATTTGATCTTTGCCTATATAAAATCCAAATAATCCTTTTTGCAGCTGGTTTCGTCTGAAAGACTTTGGAATAAAAACCCGAAGGTAAGAGATAAATATAATTATAATTTTGTAAGTAATTCGTAGAGTTACATTTGGCCCCCGTACAGCGACGCGAGTATAGGTTACAACCTATATTCGCCAGACCTAATTAAGCTGCAGAAAGGGTTATTTGAGAGGGAGGACGCTTTGGTAAATTAAATATAAAAAGGGTTAAGTCAATAGTGGATAAGATTAATATTCTTGTGTAACATTATATAAACTTGTATAAAATGGCAGCGAATAATGACGATGTCAACGAAATAACGAGTGTTGACAATTGTGACGAGTCAAACGTTATGAGTAATTTTGAAATACATTCGACTCCAAGTGCGAGTCAAGATAAAACAATACAGCTAAATATAACAGATGAAACAATAGTTACAGAGGACTCTGGGGTTCAATTAACCCCAACCTCAACAAAATGTAATAGCCAATTTGACAATAAGGTAATGAGTTTTTTGCAGAAACAATTTCAAGTAATCAATAGTCGTTTTGATGTAAGTGATGTTAAGTTCCATGAGTTAAAGGGCGATATAAATAATATTGACCAAAAATTTGATAAGCGTTTATATGATATGAAAGACAATATTAATAAACGCTTAAATGAGACGAATGAATGTTTCAATACATTGAAAGAACAAATAGTAGAGTCAGTAGCAGAACAGATTAAAAGTAAGAAATTAACAAATGTTAACAATGATATTGAAAATAGTAATGTGATTGAAAGGGCGGTATCAGAAAGTGATACGTTGAAAATAGATAGTGAAACAGTAAGTGAGAGTGAGAAAATTATAAGTTGTAATGAAGTAATAATTAGTGTTGTTGAATTGGAAAAAGAATGGAAAGAAAGAGTAGATGAATGTGTAGGGCAGAGAGTAAATTTTCCCCTTATTTGTGATGAACCAGAGTGTTCAAAAGTGTTATTTTTGGGCAAGAGACCCTTATTAGTGAAAGATTTGAATTGTTTAATTTTGCTGAATAATTTTGTACCCTCTGCGTGGAATGATAAAAGTATGATATGTTGTTATGATGAGAGAATTTTAGATAGAGAATGGTGTATTGACAAAGAGACAGAATTGTATGAATTACAGAGAGATTATGGTGAGTGGAAAGAAATGTTAGAAGTATGTTTAAACAAGAGTAATTTACTGTATGATGAAAAAGTAACTGACCCGATATTGGAAATATTTACCGACGGAGACTTTACAAAGAATACTAATGTTGACCTGGTATATGATTATTATGGCAAAATGAATAAACAGAAATTGTATGGTTACAAAACACAAGATAACCGTATACGGAATGCAAATAAAATTCAAAATTGTTATTTGAAACCCCGATTAATTTTTGACGATGGAGGTTGAAATGCATAAACGAACAATATAAATATGTCAATATATGGTAATGACCTAGCTGAATTTTGATATTGAAGTGTGATACAACTGAATAATTATTGTTGAAGAGTTGTAAATACATATGTAGTGAAAGTAATTGTATGTATTATAAAATGTTGAATTGTTTGTATGAAATAACATTGTTGTTAAATGTTTCAGAGGTTACACGGAGATATTGGTGTGTGTGTGTGGTGTGTATTTTGTATTCATGTCAATAAGTGGATTGTAAGTATAAAGTTCATAATACTAATCAGATAGAATAAAATGTTTACAGGTGTGAAAAGAGTGTAATAATAATAATAATGGTATTGAGATAATAGTATTAAATAGAAACTGTAATTGAAAGGTAATAATAATTGAAAGGTGAATTAAAAGTATATTTGGTTGAACTGTAAGAAATAGACATTGATAAATATGTTATCTAAAAAATTTATAAAGACTGAAAAGTACAGGTGTTAATATGATGTAACCAGGATGTTTATACTATGTGAGTCTTGCAGACTAGTGTTTATATAAACAGGTGTGGTATGTTGAGACTAAGGTTCACAGACATACTTGGTGACAATAACAAAAAATGTAGTCTGCTGAATCAGTATCTGAAGTAAAACCTTATTGTGATAGAAAGGAATTGAAATTAAATTGTTTTACAGACAAAATAATAATGAGGCCATTACTGTAACTTTTGAGATTAATTGAATTAATTAAAGTAAATTAAATACAATTAAACTAATGATTAATTAAATTATTTTATTATTAATAAAATAAATAAATTAAACATAGAAACAATGATTTTAATAATGAACTTAACTTTATTTTCATTTAAATTCAAATTGGAATTATAAATTAAATGCTAATTGATGCCAATAATGATTAAAACACTTATTTAACACTGACAACTGATGGAAAATGTTCAGGATGAGATAGTATCTGGAAAATAAGATGTGTATATTACTGTCCATATAGATTTTTCATATGTTATGAATTTTTTATCCTGTACATATATAGTGGGTAAGGATACCTAGTATACTATGTACCATTTTGGAGGGCAACATTGTATGGGGAATATTATTCAATTTAACTGGAATTTATGTGTATCATTGTAAACCAATATTGTTTATTATATTATTAATATATATATATTATTAATATTATATTTTTGTTGGGTCTATAATATAAAATGAGCCAGTACGTTGTCAATGAACCAGTACGGCTAAGAGGAAACAAATCAGATGTGGGACATGGAGTGATGGAAGGCCGTTTGTCAATGTTTAATTACATGTTTTAAAGTCAGGCGATACTGGGGCGGGTATCTGTCCGAGCTTATGGTGGTGGGATCTTGAGTAGAGAAGTCCCGTAAGATCGGATGGGTGCTGTCGCAGTCGTCAGACTAGGGGGGTAAGAACCCATGATGTAGTAGAGTGTTCAGGGGGGTTGCGGCGCCATATCCTCACTGATCCTCTTAGGTTTAGGCAATAAGAGTTTGAACGCTCCGGCCTTCAATCTCTTATTGGGGGGGTATTGTGACGGTACGGATTTGTGAGCCACCCCAGTTTAATTTCATATTAATTCAAATCATCATTTTAAGCACTTTCCAAATTGCCAGACTTTCACCTGTAAGGAGCCTCCAGTACAGCAATGCAACATACCCAGTCAGCCAAAACAACTGCCAGACGCATTGCACAATCACATAGCAGCAGGCTTGTGTGTGAAACCCAGTCTGCTGTGTGTCATCAGAGAGAGTGGTAATAAGCAGCATACAGTGCAGATAAAAACTACATAGTGGCCTCGGGTGTAAGATAGGCCGCAGTTAAGAGTAGGCCTATCTTTGAAAATACTAAAACTAATATAAAAAACTGTATAACGCGTGGCCAACCTAAGCGAGCTAAGTGTTCGAAAATTTAAATAGAACGACAAAACAACACTAAATGCTATTTTAAAGTGAACTAAAGTAATAGTGGCGCATCAACATCAACTTATTTGAAATAAGCAATAACAGTACCGCGGTTAAACAGTGAAAAACTAAATCATGGTGTGTTAAACAGTGCATTCACAGCAGAGGTGCAAAACAGCGGAGTTCTTCAGACGTTAAGTATTGACTGAGTTTTAACCAAGATTATTTTACCTTTTTCCCCAGAGTATAATTCAACATAAATAAATTAATAAATCTAAAATGTAAATCAGAGATCTCGAAGTGGGGTTTAAATAGAACGATAAAATCAAAGAACGAATGTGTGTGAGTGTGTAGCTAAAGCACGTATTGGTTCATTGCAGATAATAAATAGTGGAGGTATATCGTAGTGTCATAAGCTAGTTAATTAAGAAATATTTGTGACTATATTTGATTTTACAAATTGTTGCTCCTTCTACACGTATTTGCTCTCAATGTCATGAAAGGGAGACGAAGTAGTTATTTTGAATAATAAATCGGAGGCAATTTGTTTTAGCACAAACGGTGTATTTGATCTTTGCCTATATAAAATCCAAATAATCCTTTTTGCAGCTGGTTTCGTCTGAAAGACTTTGGAATAAAAACCCGAAGGTAAGAGATAAATATAATTATACTTTTGTAATGTAATTCGTAGAGTTACAACATTATCTATCGGCATCATTGCACTATGGCATTATAAGAATTTATTTAATTTGAGTTTATTTATTTGTTATTATCAATTATTATTAACTTCTCCTAACTCATTAGATTTTACTTAGTATTTGTTTCCAATTTCTTTACCTAACCTTTCTGATCTGACTTACTATATAATGTTACTGGTTGTTAGGCCTATCATTATACCTTGATCTACTTCTGAATTTAACTTGTTACTATCTGCAATATTGTAGAATACTTTATCTATTTATGACATGATTATACTAAACTCTTTTGTATCTCGTTTACAATTATAGCCTTTTTGGCCAAGTTTACAATTATAATCATCTTACTATCTAATTACATGTATACAAATAATTATCTCTAGAAAGTCTAACAAAAGCTTTATCGTGACCTATGAATAACACATAAAATGAAATTAATTAGTAATCAATTACTGAGTTTAACAACAACTCTATAATGGTAAATTGATAACACATAATATTTAATTGCCTGGTATTCTATTAACAGAATAACTTCACTTGCTACTGCAAAAATACAACATCACTATCATGATAACAATATAACATGATACAATTAATAACAGGTACTTTTGAGTAACTTAAGTCATATAATATTTACTCATTCTCATCTACTTTAACACATCAATTATTATTAAACAGTCAAAATTAGTTTTTTCATTATTTGTCAATGTCTGTGGTTTACCTCTCACTGAACCTTGAGGTTTATTTTTATAAACATTATTAATTTCTTTTCTATCTACCTTGTATTCTTATTTTATTTAATCAATCATGGGTTGGGTTTCTGACCTTTTACAAGTGTGGACAAATAATAAATTTTTTCTCCATTTTAAATCTTATAAGTTGATTTATGTAACGTCGGGGACCGTATTTTCGTTACGTTACATATGCTTCCCCTCCTAAAAAAGTTTAGTTTACCTGAATATAATTTGGGTCAAAATAAACTTACTCGTATATCTTTTTCATGCCTTGGAATATCCTCCTTATATTCATCGTAAAGTTTTAATGGTAATTGATGGAATTCTTAATGTAACATTTTGCGACTCGTATTCACCCTTCTCTATTTGATGACAATTCATTAATTACATTAATACTCTTGGCTTGTTTCTTTTAAACATTACTTGTCAATGATTGGTCACAATAATCAGTAAAACTTAGTTTTAATCTTCTCCTATTTCTAGTTACTTCTACAAATGCGTTTCTCCATTGACCTTCTGTCAGCTATCTTCCTTCTGTTTTCTTCCTTCATACTTTTGGAATCTGATGTCAATCTTCGCAGCGGTTTTATTATCCCTTAAATATTCAATTTCCCTAACATTCCCTAACATGTGAGCTGGTACAGTTCAGAGAGGCACTGTTTGGCTTCATACTCTGCTGCCCATACTACACTTCAATATAATACTGCTGGAATTCATCTACAGTCAGCTATAAAAAATACAATAATATCATAGTAGTCTCTTTATTTGACTAATAATAAACATCTTGGGGATTCGTTACGCTGTTGCGTTTTACATTTAATTATACATATACTCCTTTCTTCTTGATTCCATCTTATTTTCATTAGCTATTTTCAGATAACATTTTTGACAGTCAATATTTGTAACTACTTTTGATCTTCTTTCTTGTGACAGAAATTCTACGTACTATCTCTTCATTTATTATTTTCATTTCCAAGAAATTCTAAATTCTATTTGCATTAATTATCATCATTACTTAGTTTCATCTTAAGTATAGTCATTAAATTATCCATTGTTCTTCTTATTTTACTATCTTGTCTGCTCACATTACCATTAATTATGTTGACGTATATTTTTTCTTATTCCATTTTAAATCATACTGGTTATAAACAATTATGTCATCTGTTCTTCAATTCTCTTGGCATTTTGGCATGTATCTTAAATAATACTGTTTCTCAATTATTTTGTAAATATCACTATAATATTGACGACTCGGAACACTAAGTTTTTTATAAGTAAAAACGTAAAGTTTTACCTTACAGGCTAAACCGGCTTTCACCTATAGAAGGCTTCATCAGAGGCTGTCGTTAGTAGCGCTGTTCATCTTGTTGTTGGCGACGAGATAGTGTTTCGAAAGATCAAAGCTTTGTGTGTGTGGTGAGATGTGTTCGAATAATGCGTGCGATTTGAATTGTGTCTGTTCGTTTAGGATGTCGTTTTTATTTGTTTTTGTGTGTTTGTATATTTCTAATTGTTCTAGAGTGTCTAGTTTTCGGCCTTTTGTGTGTACGTGTAGTATGTTCATGTTATTGTCGATGTTTTTATATGTGTGGTTTGCTTCAATGAGGTGGTTTGCGAAGGTAGATTCTGTAGTGGTGTGGAGTGCTTTTGTGTGTTCAATGTATCTCTGTTTGAAGCTACGTCCTGTCTGGCCTATGTAGAATTTATTGCAATTTGAACAATTTAGTTTATATACACCGGGTAGATCGAATTTGTTTTGTGCTTTGGGCATGCGTTTTGATAGTGTGTGTTCTGTTTTGTTAGTAGTTTTGTAAGCGATTCTGTATCCTGCTTTTTTGAATTTGTGGGCAATTTTTCTGTTTGTTTGTTGATGTATGTTAGTGTTATGAATTTGTTGTTTTCTGTCTTTGTCTGTTGTTTGTTTTGTGTTTTGTGTAGGAGTTTACTGACTATTGTTCGCAAACCACCTCATTGAAGCAAACCACACATATAAAAACATCGACAATAACATGAACATACTACACGTACACACAAAAGGCCGAAAACTAGACACTCTAGAACAATTAGAAATATACAAACACACAAAAACAAATAAAAACGACATCCTAAACGAACAGACACAATTCAAATCGCACGCATTATTCGAACACATCTCACCACACACACACACAGCTACGATCTTTCGAAACACTATCTCGTCGCCAACAACAAGATGAACAGCACTACTAACGACAGCCTCTGATGAAGCCTTCTATAGGTGAAAGCCGGTTTGGGCTGTAAGGTAAAACTTTACGTTTTTACTTATAAAAAACTTAGTGTTCCGAGTCGTCAATATTATAACGATATTTAGTTAAGTAACGGACACGTCATGGACAACGAAATCCAAGAAATTATTTTGTATAAGTTTTTCTTTATATACTTTTTTAACATGGGGGTTTATTCTTAAATATTTAAAATAATTTCTTCGTAAACACATAGTAAGACGTTCTTACTTCCTTTTGAATTTTGGTGTTTTTATTCTTAAATCTTTAAAATAATTTCTTGGTAAACACATAGTAAGACGTTCTTACTTCTTTTAGAATTTTGTGGTTTTATTCTTAATTTTTTTTTCTCAGCATTTCTCTTAGCATATTATTACTTTTTTCTTATTTAATAGTATTTATTTAGTTCCTTCTTTCCAAATGGTTGCCTGGTCGGTTTTCAGAAAATCAGTCCCCTTTTTCTGGTTTACTACTTCTTGTTTTAACCATGGTCCATTAATTCAGGTACTCCTTTTCCTCGGATTACCGCAATGTTCATAATAATTTTTGTACTTGTTAAATACCTCTCGTGTATCTGGTACTGTAACTCTGTTGATTCGAAGTCTTCATTTAAGTCACGGTTTTCTGTTATAGTTAGATCCCTTTTAATTTACAGGTATTGTACCTCCTCTAACCTAACGTAATCACTCATATATGCTACCATTCCATTCCCTTTGACCTCTGTACTACTTACCAAATGTTTTACTGGTATATTCCGTATTAAAGATATAGCTGATGTTGTCAGATACTCTTCGATCGTTGATATATTTAAATGATATTTAAATTTATTTAAGTTCTTCTTTATTATTTTATGGTGATTTACTTTTGCCATTTTTATAAAGTTTTTTCTATAATTCATACCTTTATTTAACTCCCTTCGTTCATTAATTGGGATGTTAAATGCACGAATTAATCCACCCTTCCTCATCTCCAATTCTTCTTTTGTATTTAATATTTTCCTTCTCCATATTTTCCTTAATTTCTTGGTCTTCTTTTCCATGGTTTGGATATTCCCTTGGGTTTTTCTATTTTTATTTTCAGATAGCAATGAATTTTGGTCTTCTCTAATTTCTATTTCCTTGCTGCTCTCTTCTGTGTTTGGACTTACTATAATACCTTCGGAAGTGCTGTTTAGTGTTTCATTCGTGTTCTTTAAACACATATCCATTTTTTTATTTGTATCCTCCTTGTATTCATCTACTCTTTGGCTAAGTGTGTTAACATTTTCAAACTTCCCCCCGAAAGTTTCCCTTATCTCCTTATTGAACTTCTCCATCTTACCCTCAATCCGCTTTAAACTTGCTTCGTTTATTTTCTCAATTCTTTCATCCATTCGCCTTAAATTCTCTTCATTTATTTGTCTGATCTCCTCCTTCATTTGTTTTATACTCTCATCGTTCCTATCAAACCTTTCGTTAATTTGGATTAAGCTTTCATTGTTTTTATCGAACTTCTCGTTCATCAGTTTTGAGGTTTCCTCCTGTTTCCTAAAATTCTCCTTGTTTTCCTCATTTGTTTTGTCGAATTTTTCCTCCTGTCTCTTTGAGTTTTCCTCCTGTTTCCTAAAATTCTCCTTGTTTTCCTCATTTGTTTTGTCAAATTTTTCCTC
The DNA here is from genome assembly GCA_034769895.1 of Magicicada septendecula. Classification (NCBI taxonomy): domain Eukaryota; kingdom Metazoa; phylum Arthropoda; class Insecta; order Hemiptera; family Cicadidae; genus Magicicada; species Magicicada septendecula. The sequence continues at coordinate 264,363,676 of CM068375.1, forward strand.
CTGTCTCCTTGAGTTTTCCTCCTGTTTCCTAAAATTCTCCTTGTTTTCCTCATTTGTTCTGTCAAATTTTTTCAATAGTATTCTCAACATCTCCTGCACGCTCATGTCTTCCTTTTGGTTGGATTTATCTGGTTGATCCCCTTGGGCATCCTCTTCAACTACTTCCTTTTCCTTGTTCACCATTACTTCCGTTTCTTCTTTATCGCCTGTCTGTTGTTCTATTTCACTATCTGTGACTACTTCAATTTCTTCTTCCGTTTCTCGTTCCTTTGTCATCCTTTTAGACAACCCTCTAGTATGCATTTTTTGTCTCCAACAGTTGCCTGCTCGAGTTAAGTACGGTAATATTTATAAAATTAAGGTTTAACTTAACTTAAGCCCTACACTAGTTGAGCGCCAATTTATCACTTAACCTGTGTAGTGTCTTTTCTCCCGTATCACTATCTTTTAAAGTCCCACGTTGCGACTCCAATTTATAACTTAACCTTGTCGTCTCTATATAATTCACCTCACGATGGAAGCGTCAATTTATAACTTAACTTGTACGTCTGTCTCGTTAAACCTCTCTCCGGGTAGTGCCAATTTATAATGTATCTTATTTTAATACGTGTTATAATAATGTTTAACTATATCTCAGTTCCTCTCTATTTAATATAATTGTGTTATGTTGGGTGAAAATTACGTGTATAGTGTGTAATTCAAATTTTTCGCTCAAGCCTTTTCTGCGTTAAAGAGAAGCGAATGAATTTTTATTGTATTCTCTTTCTCTTTAATACCCAAGCGGTCCGCGAGTAGCGCTGTAGTTCCCAGACAACGGAAATTTGTAGGTTAGCCCACCGCGTATGGTAATTCTCAGTTACGCTCTCTACTTATCTTATATCTTGTTCACACTACACTAAATCTTATATAAATGAGAAGGTATCTGAATTCTGAAAGGATTCTTTATTAATATTTTAATGTTTTTTGTTCAACAAAGTTGTTTCTTTTACGTAGATACAAAAGGCAAGATGTTAAGAGTAATCGATTATCGATCGCATTCAAGGTTTTATATTATTTGTAATTATGATTTTATATTTCTTTAAATACAGGGTGTGAAGGTTCTTTCAACTGTTAGTAAGATCAGAAAATGCATAAATAGGAATACAAGGTATTACAATACAGAGTTAAGTTTTTATTAAATAATATTTAAAATAATTGTAGTTTTATCGTCCGCTCGGCATCGTGACTCGATAAGGCAGTGTACAAATAACCTCTTCGTCTGGTTTGGTCAAGAACAGCATGCAGATGAATTTGCTCTCGTCAGTCTTCGTTCCAAGTTGAAAATAAAGTTTAATTCTTGGTCCTGGGATGATGCAGAAATACCGCTCCTTTTGTTCACCAATGTCCGAGTTTTGTGGTTACGTGCTTCGACGAATTTCGAATTCAATTACGTTTTTTCTATTGAATTGTGTAAACTGAAGTTCCGATATAATTTGGTGTTTATTTTCGTTTCTTTTACGTTAAAGGATTATATCACTTTATGCAGGTAGTTATTTCTCTGGTTTTGTTAGTTAATTAAGTTAACCTCTGTTCATTTTATTGAATTTGGCAATCAGAGTTCTTCCTTTATATTCTTCGGTACCTTCATGTATAATTTTTAGATTGTCCAATTATATAATACGGTTAAATGATAGTAGACCATACTATTGTGATTTATTATTCATTTTGTTTAAATTTGTATGGACTTCGTATTTAAATTAAATCAAATTTTTTTTTCTGAGCGTCTTTTAACTAAACCGTCTTCATTCATGTAAATTTATTCAATAATCAAATCAACAAATTCTATCACTTTCGTCGTCCATGGCAACCATCTTTTTTATTCTTATTGGATATTATGTTATATTATAATCATTTCATACAATGTTCTTCCACTCATCAAAATAATCCCTTTCTAAATTTCCATTATATCCTATTATAATTTTACCTATTGCTTGTTACTAATTTTTATATATTTGCTGTCGTTTCCTCTTAGTCTATTTATTTTAACAACGATTATTTTTCTGTTATAAAACATTATCTATCGGTATCATTGCACTATGGCATTATAAGAATTTATTTAATTTGAGTTTATTTATTTGTTATTATCAATTATTATTAACTTCTCCTAACTCATTAGATTTTACTTAGTATTTGTTACCAATTTCTTTACCTAACCTTTCTGATCTGACTTACTATATAATGTTACTGGTTGTTAGGCCTATCATTATACCTTGATCTACTTCTGAATTTAACTTGTTACTATCTGCAATATTATAGAATACTTTATCTATTTATGACATGGTTATACTAAACTCTTTTGTATCTTGTTTACAATTATAGCCTTTTTGGCCAAGTTTACAATTATAATCATCTTACTATCTAATTACATGTATACAAATAATTATCTCTAGAAAGTCTAACAAAAGCTTTATCGTGACCTATGGCTAACACATAAAATGAAATTAATTAGTAATCAATTACTGAGTTTAACAACAATTCTATAATGGTAAATTGATAACACATAATATTTAATTACCTGGTATTCTATTAACAGAATAACTTCACTTGCTACTGCAAAAATACAACATCACTATCATGATAACAATATAACGTGATACAATTAATAACAGGTACTTTTGAGTAACTTAAGTCATATAATATTTACTCATTCTCATCTACTTTAACACATCAATTATTATTAAACAGTCAAAATTAGTTTTTTCATTATTTGTCAATGTCTGTAGTTTACCTCTCACTGAACCTTGAGGTTTATTTTTATTAACATTATTAATTTCTTTTCTATCTACCTTGTATTCTTATTTTATTTAATCAATCATGGGTTGGGTTTCTGACCTTTTACAAGTGTGGACAAATAATAAATTTTTTCTCCATTTTAAATTTTATAAGTTGATTTATGTAACGTCGGGGACCGTATTTTCGTTACGTTACATATGCTTCCCCTCCTAAAGAAGTTTAGTTTACCTGAATATAATTTGGGTCAAAATAAACTTACTCGTATATCTTTTTCATGCCTTGGAATATCCTCCTTATATTCATCGTAAAGTTTTAATGGTAATTGATGGAATTCTTAATGTAACATTTTGCGACTCGTATTCACCCTTCTCTATTTGATGACAATTCATTAATTACATTAATACTCTTGGCTTGTTTCTTTTAAACATTACTTGTCAATGATTGGTCACAATAATCAGTAAAACTTAGTTTTAATCTTCTCCTATTTCTAGTTACTTCTACAAATGCGTTTCTCCATTGACCTTCTGTCAGCTATCTTCCTTCTGTTTTCTTCCTTCATACTTTTGGAATCTGATGTCAATCTTCGCAGCGGTTTTATTATCCCTTAAATATTCAATTTCCCTAACATTCCCTAACATGTGAGCTGGTACAGTTCAGAGAGGCACTGTTTGCCTTCATACTCTGCTGCCCATACTACACTTCAATATAATACTGCTGGAATTCATCTACAGTCAGCTATAAAAAATACAATAATATCATAGTAGTCTCTTTATTTGACTAATAATAAACATCTTGGGGATTCGTTACGCTGTCGCGTTTTACATTTAATTATACATATACTCCTTTCTTCTTGATTCCATCTTATTTTCATTAGCTATTTTCAGATAACATTTTTGACAGTCAATATTTGTAACTACTTTTGATCTTCTTTCTTGTAACAGAAATTCTACGTACTATCTCTTCATTTATTATTTTCATTTCCAAGAAATTCTAAATTCTATTTGCATTAATTATCATCATTACTTAGTTTCATCTTAATTATAGTAATTAAATTATCCATTGTTCTTCTTATTTTACTATCTTGTCTGCTCACATTACCATTAATTATGTTGACGTATATTTTTTTTTATTCCATTTTAAATCATACTGGTTATAAACAATTATGTCATCTGTTCTTCAATTCTCTTGGCATTTTGGCATGTATCTTAAATCATACTGTTTTTCAATTATTTTGTATGTTTTTCTTTATATAGTTTTTTAACATGGGGTTTATTCTTAAATATTTAAAATATATTCTTCGTAAACACATAGTAAGACGTTCTTACTTCCTTTTGAATTTTGGGGTTTTTATTCTTTAATCTTTAAAATAATTTCTTGGTAAACACATAGTAAGACGTTCTTACTTCTTTTAGAATTTTGTGGTTTTATTCTTAATTTTTTTTTCTCAGTGTTTCTCTTAGCATATTATTATACTATTTTTTCTTATTTAATAGTATTTATTTAGTTCCTTCTTTCCAAATGGTTGCCTGGTCAGTTTTCAGAAAATCAGTCCCCTTTTTCTGGTTGACTACTTCTTGTTTTAACCATGGTCCATTAATTCAGGTACTCCTTTTCCTCGGATTACCGCAATGTTCATAATAATTTTTGTACTTGTTAAATACCTCTCGTGTATCTGGTACTGTAACTCTGTTGATTCGAAGTCTTCATTTAAGTCACGGTTTTCTGTTATAGTTAGATCCCTTTTAATTTACAGGTATTGTACCTCCTCTAACCTAACGTAATCACTCATATATGCTACCATTCCATTCCCTTTGAACTGTGTATTACTTACCAAATGTTTTACTGGTATATTCCGTATTAAAGATATAGCTGATGTTGTCAGATACTCTTCGATCGTTGATATATTTAAATGATATTTAAATTTATTAAAGTTCTTCTTTATTATTTTATGGTGATTTACTTTTGCCATTTTTATAAAGTTTTTTCTATAATTCATACCTTTACTTAACTCCCTTCATTCATTAATTGGGATGTTAAATGCACGAATTAATCCACCCTTCCTCATCTCCAATTCTTCTTTTGTATTTAATATTTTCCTTCTCTATATTTTCCTTAATTTCTTGGTCTTCTTTCCCATGGTTTGGATATTCTCTTGGTTTTTTCTATTTTTATTTTCAGATAGCAATGAATTTTGGTCTTCTCTAATTTCTATTTCCTTGCTGCTCTCTTCTGTGTTTGGACTTACTATAATATCTTCGGAAGTGCTGTTTAGTGTTTCATTTGTGTTCTTTAAACACATATCCATTTTTTTATTTGTCTCCTCCTTGGATTCATCTACTCTTTAGCTAAGTGTGTTAACATTTTCAAACTTCCCCCCGAAAGTTTCCCTTATCTCCTTATTGAACTTCTCCATCTTACCCTCAATCCGCTTTAAACTTGCTTCGTTTATTTTCTCAATTCTTTCATCCATTCGCCTTAAATTCTCTTCATTTATTTGTCTGGTCTCCTCATTCATTTGTTTTATACTCTCATCGTTCCTATCAAACCTTTCGTTAATTTGGATTAAGCTTTCATTGTTTTTATCGAACTTCTCGTTCATCAGTTTTGAGGTTTCCTCCTGTTTCCTAAAATTCTCCTTGTTTTCCTCATTTGTTTTGTCAAATTTTTCCTCCTGTCTCTTTGAGTTTTCCTCCTGTTTCCTAAAATTCTCCTTGTTTTCCTCATTTGTTTTGTCAAATTTTTCCTCCTGTCTCCTTGAGTTTTCCTCCTGTTTCCTAAAATTCTCCTTGTTTTCCTCATTTGTTCTGTCGAATTTTTTCAATAGTATTCTCAACATCTCCTGCATGCTCATGTCTTCCTTTTGGTTGGATTTATCTGGTTGATCCCCTTGGGCATCCTCTTCAACTACTTCCTTTTCCTTGTTCACCATTACTTCCGTTTCTTCTTTATCGCCTGTCTGTTGTTCTATTTCACTATCTGTGACTACTTCAATTTCTTCTTCCGTTTCTCGTTCCTTCGTCATCCTTTTAGACAACCCTCTAGTATGCATTTTTTGTCTCCAACAGTTGCCTGCTCGAGTTAAGTACGGTAATATTTATAAAATTAAGGTTTTACTTAACTTAAGCCCTACACTAGTTGAGCGCCAATTTATCACTTAACCTGTGTAGTGTCTTTTCTCCCGTATCACTATCTTTTAAAGTCCCACGTTGCGACTCCAATTTATAACTTAACCTTGTCGTCTCTATATAATTCACCTCACGATGGAAGCGTCAATTTATAACTTAACTTGTACGTCCGTCTCGTTAAACCTCTCTCCGGGTAGTGCCAATTTATAATGTATCTTATTTTAATACTTGTTATAACAATGTTTAAGTATATCTCAGTTCCTCTCTATTTAATATAATTGTGTTATGTTGGGTGAAAATTACGTGTATAGTGTGTAATTCAAATTTTTCGCTCAAGCCTTTTCTGCGTTAAAGAGAAGCGAATGAATTTTTATTGTATTCTCTTTCTCTTTAATACCCAAGCAGTCCGCGAGTAGCGCTGTAGTTCCCAGACAACGGAAATTTGTAGGTTAGCCCACCGCGTATGGTAATTCTCAGTTACGCTCTCTACTTATCTTATATCTTGTTCACACTACACTAAATCTTATATAAATGAGAAGGTATCTGAATTCTGAAAGGATTCTTTATTAATATTTTAATGTTTTTTGTTCAAAAAAGTTGTTTCTTTTACGTAGATACAAAAGGCAAGATGTTAAGAGTAATCGATTATCGATCGCATTCAAGGTTTTATATTATTTGTAATTATGATTTTATATTTCTTTAAATACAGGGTGTGAAGGTTCTTTCAACTGTTAGTAAGATCAGAAAATGCATAAATAGGAATACAAGGTATTACAATACAGAGTTAAGTTTTTATTAAATAATATTTAAAATAATTGTAGTTTTATCGTCCGCTCGGCATCGTGACTCGATAAGGCAGTGTACAAATAACCTCTTCATCTGGTTTGGTCAAGAACAGCATGCAGATGAATTTGCTCTCATCAGTCTTCGTTCCAAGTTGAAAATAAAGTTTAATTCTTGGTCCTGGGATGATGCAGAAATACCGCTCCTTTTGTTCACCAATGTCCGAGTTTTGTGGTTACGTGCTGCGACGAATTTCGAATTCAATTACGTTTTTTCTATTGAATTGTGTAAACTGAAGTTCCGATATAATTTGGTGTTTATTTTCGTTTCTTTTACGTTAAAGGATTATATCACTTTATGCAGGTAGTTATTTCTCTGGTTTTGTTAGTTAATTAAGTTAACCTCTGTTCATTTTATTGAATTTGGCAATCAGAGTTCTTCCTTTATATTCTTCGGTACCTTCATGTATAATTTTTAGATTGTCCAATTATATAATACGGTTAAATGATAGTAGACCATACTATTGTGATTTATTATTCATTTTGTTTAAATTTGTATGGACTTCGTATTTAAATTAAAACAAATTTTTTTTTTCTGAGCGTTTTTAACTAAACCGTCTTCATTCATGTAAATTTATTCAATAATCAAATCAACAAATTCTATCACTTTCGTCGTCCATGGCAACCATCTTTTTTATTCTTATTGGATATTATGTTATATTATAATCATTTCATACAATGTTCTTCCACTCATCAAAATAATCCCTTTCTAAATTTCCATTATATCCTATTATAATTTTACCTATTGCTTGTTACTAATTTTTATATATTTTGCTGTCGTTTCCTCTTAGTCTATTTATTTTAACAACGATTATTTTTCTGTTATAAAACATTATCTATCGGTATCATTGCACTATGGCATTATAAGAATTTATTTAATTTGAGTTTATTTATTTGTTATTATCAATTATTATTAACTTCTCCTAACTCATTAGATTTTACTTAGTATTTGTTACCAATTTCTTTACCTAACCTTTCTGATCTGACTTACTATATAATGTTACTGGTTGTTAGGCCTATCATTATACCGTGATCTACTTCTGAATTTAACTTGTTACTATCTGCAATATTATAGAATACTTTATCTATTTATGACATGGTTATACTAAACTCTTTTGTATCTTGTTTACAATTATAGCCTTTTTGGCCAAGTTTACAATTATAATCATCTTACTATCTAATTACATGTATACAAATAATTATCTCTAGAAAGTCTAACAAAAGCTTTATCATGACCTATGGCTAACACATAAAATGAAATTAATTAGTAATCAATTACTGAGTTTAACAACAATTCTATAATGGTAAATTGATAACACATAATATTTAATTACCTGGTATTCTATTAACAGAATAACTTCACTTGCTACTGCAAAAATACAACATCACTATCATGATAACAATATAACGTGATACAATTAATAACAGGTACTTTTGAGTAACTTAAGTCATATAATATTTACTCATTCTCATCTACTTTAACACATCAATTATTATTAAACAGTCAAAATTAGTTTTTTCATTATTTGTCAATGTCTGTAGTTTACCTCTCACTGAACCTTGAGGTTTATTTTTATTAACATTATTAATTTCTTTTCTATCTACCTTGTATTCTTATTTTATTTAATCAATCATGGGTTGGGTTTCTGACCTTTTACAAGTGTGGACAAATAATAAATTTTTTCTCCATTTTAAATCTTATAAGTTGATTTATGTAACGTCGGGGACCGTATTTTTCGTTACGTTACATATGCTTCCCCTCCTAAAGAAGTTTAGTTTACCTGAATATAATTTAGGTCAAAATAAACTTACTCGTATATCTTTTTCATGCCTTGGAATATCCTCCTTATATTCATCGTAAAGTTTTAATGGTAATTGATGGAATTCTTAATGTAACATTTTGCGACTCGTATTCACCCTTCTCTATTTGATGACAATTCATTAATTACATTAATACTCTTGGCTTGTTTCTTTTAAACATTACTTGTCAATGATTGGTCACAATAATCAGTAAAACTTAGTTTTAATCTTCTCCTATTTCTAGTTACTTCTACAAATGCGTTTCTCCATTGACCTTCTGTCAGCTATCTTCCTTCTGTTTTCTTCCTTCATACTTTTGGAATCTGATGTCAATCTTCGCAGCGGTTTTATTATCCCTTAAATATTCAATTTCCCTAACATTCCCTAACATGTGAGCTGGTACAGTTCAGAGAGGCACTGTTTGCCTTCATACTCTGCTGCCCATACTACACTTCAATATAATACTGCTGGAATTCATCTACAGTCAGCTATAAAAAATACAATAATATCATAGTAGTCTCTTTATTTGACTAATAATAAACATCTTGGGGATTCGTTACGCTGTCGCGTTTTACATTTAATTATACATATACTCCTTTCTTCTTGATTCCATCTTATTTTCATTAGCTATTTTCAGATAACATTTTTGACAGTCAATATTTGTAACTACTTTTGATCTTCTTTCTTGTAACAGAAATTCTACGTACTATCTCTTCATTTATTATTTTCATTTCCAAGAAATTCTAAATTCTATTTGCATTAATTATCATCATTACTTAGTTTCATCTTAATTATAGTAATTAAATTATCCATTGTTCTTCTTATTTTACTATCTTGTCTGCTCACATTACCATTAATTATGTTGACGTATATTTTTTTTTATTCCATTTTAAATCATACTGGTTATAAACAATTATGTCATCTGTTCTTCAATTCTCTTGGCATTTTGGCATGTATCTTAAATCATACTGTTTTTCAATTATTTTGTATGTTTTTCTTTATATAGTTTTTTAACATGGGGTTTATTCTTAAATATTTAAAATAATTTCTTCGTAAAAACATAGTAAGACGTTCTTACTTCCTTTTGAATTTTGGGGTTTTTATTCTTAAATCTTTAAAATAATTTCTTGGTAAACACATAGTAAGACGTTCTTACTTCTTTTAGAATTTTGTGGTTTTATTCTTAATTTTTTTTTCTCAGTGTTTCTCTTAGCATATTATTATACTATTTTTTCTTATTTAATAGTATTTATTTAGTTCCTTCTTTCCAAATGGTTGCCTGGTCAGTTTTCAGAAAATCAGTCCCCTTTTTCTGGTTGACTACTTCTTGTTTTAACCATGGTCCATTAATTCAGGTACTCCTTTTCCTCGGATTACCGCAATGTTCATAATAATTTTTGTACTTGTTAAATACCTCTCGTGTATCTGGTACTGTAACTCTGTTGATTCGAAGTCTTCATTTAAGTCACGGTTTTGTTATAGTTAGATCCCTTTTAATTAACAGGTATTGTACCTCCTCTAACCTAACGTAATCACTCATATATGCTACCATTCCATTCCCTTTGAACTGTGTATTACTTACCAAATGTTTTACTGGTATATTCCGTATTAAAGATATAGCTGATGTTGTCAGATACTCTTCGATCGTTGATATATTTAAATGATATTTAAATTTATTAAAGTTCTTCTTTATTATTTTATGGTGATTTACTTTTGCCATTTTTATAAAGTTTTTTCTATAATTCATACCTTTACTTAACTCCCTTCGTTCATTAATTGGGATGTTAAATGCACGAATTAATCCACCCTTCCTCATCTCCAATTCTTCTTTTGTATTTAATATTTTCCTTCTCTATATTTTCCTTAATTTCTTGGTCTTCTTTCCCATGGTTTGGATATTCTCTTGGTTTTTTCTATTTTTATTTTCAGATAGCAATGAATTTTGGTCTTCTCTAATTTCTATTTCCTTGCTGCTCTCTTCTGTGTTTGGACTTACTATAATATCTTCGGAAGTGCTGTTTAGTGTTTCATTCGTGTTCTTTAAACACATATCCATTTTTTTATTTGTCTCCTCCTTGTATTCATCTACTCTTTAGCTAAGTGTGTTAACATTTTCAAACTTCCCCCCGAAAGTTTCCCTTATCTCCTTATTGAACTTCTCCATCTTACCCTCAATCCGCTTTAAACTTGCTTAGTTTATTTTTTCAATTCTTTCATCTATTCGCCTTAAATTCTCTTCATTTATTTGTCTGATCTCCTCCTTCATTTGTTTTATACTCTCATCGTTCCTATCAAACCTTTCGTTAATTTGGATTAAGCTTTCATTGTTTTTATCGAACTTCTCGTTCATCAGTTTTGAGGTTTCCTCCTGTTTCCTAAAATTCTCCTTGTTTTCCTCATTTGTTTTGTCGAATTTTTCCTCCTGTCTCTTTGAGTTTTCCTCCTGTTTCCTAAAATTCTCCTTGTTTTCCTCATTTGTTTTGTCAAATTTTTCCTCCTGTCTCCTTGAGTTTTCCTCCTGTTTCCTAAAATTCTCCTTGTTTTCCTCATTTGTTCTGTCGAATTTTTTCAATAGTATTCTCAACATCTCCTGCACGCTCACGTCTTCCTTTTGGTTGGATTTATCTGGTTGATCCCCTTGGGCATCCTCTTCAACTACTTCCTTTTCCTTGTTCACCATTACTTCCGTTTCTTCTTTATCGCCTCTCTGTTGTTCTATTTCACTATCTGTGACTACTTCAATTTCTTCTTCCGTTTCTCGTTCCTTTGTCATCCTTTTAGACAACCCTCTAGTATGCATTTTTTGTCTCCAACAGTTGCCTGCTCGAGTTAAGTACGGTAATATTTATAAAATTAAGGTTTTACTTAACTTAAGCCCTACACTAGTTGAGCGCCAATTTATCACTTAACCTGTGTAGCGTCTTTTCTCCCGTATCACTATCTTTTAAAGTCCCACGTTGCGACTCCAATTTATAACTTAACCTTGTCGTCTCTATATAATTCATCTCACGATGGAAGCGTCAATTTATAACTTATCTTGTACGTCTGTCTCGTTAAACCTCTCTCCGGGTAGTGCCAATTTATAATGTATCTTATTTTAATACGTGTTATAATAATGTTTAAGTATATCTCAGTTCCTCTCTATTTAATATAATTGTGTTGTTGGGTGAAAATTACGTGTATAGTGTTTAATTCAAATTTTTCGCTCAAGCCTTTTCTGCGTTAAAGAGAAGCGAATGAATTTTTATTGTATTCTCTTTCTCTTTAATACCCAAGCGGTCCGCGAGTAGCGCTGTAGTTCCCAGACAACGGAAATTTGTAGGTTAGCCCACCGCGTATGGTAATTCTCAGTTACGCTCTCTACTTATCTTATATCTTGTTCACACTACACTAAATCTTATATAAATGAGAAGGTATCTGAATTCTGAAAGGATTCTTTATTAATATTTTAATGTTTCTTGTTCAACAAAGTTGTTTCTTTTACGTAGATACAAAAGGCAAGATGTTAAGAGTAATCGATTATCGATCGCATTCAAGGTTTTATATTATTTGTAATTATGATTTTATATTTCTTTAAATACAGGGTGTGAAGGTTCTTTCAACTGTTAGTAAGATCAGAAAATGCATAAATAGGAATACAAGGTATTACAATACAGAGTTAAGTTTTTATTAAATAATATTTAAAATAATTGTAGTTTTACCGTCCGCTCGGCATCGTGACTCGATAAGGCAGTGTACAAATAACCTCTTCGTCTGGTTTGGTCAAGAACAGCATGCAGATGAATTTGCTCTCATCAGTCTTCGTTCCAAGTTGAAAATAAAGTTTAATTCTTGGTCCTGGGATGATGCAGAAATACCGCTCCTTTTGTTCACCAATGTCCGAGTTTTGTGGTTACGTGCTTCGACGAATTTCGAGTCCAATTACTTCTTTTCTATTGAATTGTGTAAACTGAAGTTCCGATATAATTTGGTGTTTATTTTCGTTTCTTTTACGTTAAAGGATAAAATCACTTTTGTAACGGTACAATTTCGGTCCTATAATATTTTGGGAAATAATTGTTATAAAGTATAATTGTTATAATTGTTTTTAAAGCCCTATAAAGAAAACAGCGTAAAGTTGTCCAAAAGTTTTCAACGACGTAATATTGAGCGGACAGGATTTGTGTCGAGGTCAGGGGAAAATCACAGTAATAGCAAAAAACAGTTCGTCATATTAAAGTAAACAATCCTAACCCAATGTTGACATCAACTACAGGAATGCGATACGCATTAAATACATTTGTAAACAACAGGGTTTGGCCGTTTCGAACAAAGGCATAGTGACGCAGTTTGCCCCACCTCCGCATTGAATAGCTACAAACCGCTAGCAGTTTCGTCTCGTCAGAGTAGCAGGCCGGCCGGCAATTCTGTAAAAGCTACTTATATCTAAATTTTACACAACCAAGAGTTTGTTAAATATGTGAAAGTGCAGTATTTTTTAAAATAACAGTTCGACGTAAACCCCAAATTTTGGGTTACGACAACATCGAGAGTGTGAGATCAACGATGGGACATCTTCGAAGAATTTCCAGCTAAGTCATAAAAATGGGGGGGTCCAAAAAGTCCAACTAAGGGTTTAGATAAGCTTTTAATTTTCTGTAAAATTCAATTCATTAAAATGAGCTCAATTTTGGGGAAATCAATTAACTAAAACTTTGTACCACGAATGAGAGTGCGAGTGAGAGAGAGGATATTTCATTACAATAATTAATAAATGCTGGGTTGTGAAGTCATTATTTTTTAATAACTATATATTATGTTTATTATGTAATAAGTATAAAACATGTTATTTTGGAGGGCTTATAAAATGTTTAAGGGATATTATATGTTTACAAAATAAATGGGACACGCCCCGAGGCATAGTAACGTGCGTGTTTGGCACATAGTTCAGTAAGTCATTTTCATATGTACGTAGAGTCTTTTTGATAATAAAGGGTAATGTCATTGGTAAACAATATAAGCCAGAGTGAGTTATTTCAGGTAATACATTCCGCAAGTACTGGTTCGCTAACACGAATTCTGACCTTAGGTAAGTATACATATTTTGTTGTATTTCAGTTTGCAACATGGTGCCCGATGAAAATTTCAAAATTATCGATATTACAAAATAATAAAAAGTAAATAATAATAAAGTTATATTGGCTCTTTCCGACCAGGGACTCGACATAAAATATAATTTTATGTGGGGTGTGCCTACCAGAAAAGCGGAATAATTACCTGGAGTAATATTTTGAAAGTACGTAAACACGTGCGTAAGGTAGGGTTAAGTCACGAGGCTATATGCATACAGGGGTTGGCAGTATTGTATGTGTTAGAGATATAATAACAAAAAAAAATGAGTACCAATGACAATAAAACAATAGAAATCAGTGCAACTGATGAAAATTTGACTAGTGAGATGGATGTTCCATTAACACAAATTAGTCAGATTGGTGGGTCGAGTGCGACTGAATCTGTAGAGTCAGAGAAAGTAACAGCAACATCCATCTCAACTCGGTCTGAAAACAAAACAGACGAGATGTTAACACGTTTATATAACATGATGTGTAGCAATTTTAATGAACAAAAAATAGATTCCAATTTGAAATTTGAGACCCAGAGTAATAAATTTGATGAGAAGTTCAGCAAGCTAGATGTAAAGTTTGACAAACAGAATGAAAATTTTAATAACTTCAAAAGTGAAATAAAAAATGAAATAAAAACACAAAATATTCAAATTAAAAGTGATTTTAATGAGAAGTTTGACGAAATAAAAAATGAAATTAAAAGACAAAATTTTAAGTTAGATAAAAGAATCGATGAAATGCATACGCATTTCGATAAAATGAAAGGACAAACAGTAACGTTAGTAGACGAGAAATTTGATATACCAAAGAGTAAAGTAGACGAGAATTACAAGAATAAAAGTGGGGTAGAGAATAGTGGGGGTAGTAATGATGATACGTTTACAGAAAATAGTGTTAGTTTAAGTGCAAACGAGGTGCTAATTAATAAGGTGAGTAACAATGATGATTTGAATAATGAGTTTACAGGTAGTAACAATGATATAATTAAGAATATGGTGTTAGAAAATGATGATGAGAATATTGGGAGTGATAATGAGATGTTTGTGTGTGTTGAGTCAGAGAGACAGCTGAGAGAAAGTATATTTGTAAAAGGGATGCAGGGGGTAAAATTTTCCCTTAATGTTGTAGTAGGGAGTGAAGTAAAGTCTTCACGTGTGTTTAGCAAGGACGTGAGTTCCTTAGATTTATATTTGGGAGATGATAGGTCTACAAATAGAATTAATAAATTATTTACCTTAAATTATCCGCCATGTGATTTCTTGTGCTTCATCTATGACGCGTTTCAGAGCATACGCTCCATCATCAGATATTATTAAAACTATCACTCTTGCGAGATCGTTAAGAAGTTAAAATGTCAAAATTTGCATATGAACCGTACGCGGATTTGGGTGCGCACCCGTTTAAGTTCATTCTGCCACTGAGCGGTTGCTACCTTATCGTAGCCCCAGCGAGTAGACTCAAGGCGGTATCGTACAATCGGTTGGATACAAAGTTCAGGTGGTCATTTAACACGATATCGCGACTCCTTGGGTTTGCATATGCACTGTAAATTTCAAATTCCTCCACGGCATTCATGAAACAGCCCTTCTTACACACATGTAACGGTATTAAATTGGAACTAAAATCTGTGTAATTATGATTGTGTGAAGTCAGGTGTCGGGCGTAATTTGATTTGATGTTGTCAATGTTTCTTATTTTCTTAGGTAAATGTTCTCGAAATCATTTAAGGAAACCTCTCCCAGTCTGCCCAATGTAGAAGCACTCGCAATCATTGCATGTTAACTTATATATGCCAGTTTTTTCTTCTGGAGGCGTGTGTTTTTTCGGTTTGAGAATATCCAGTAACTTATTATTAGTCCTGAATGAAATAGTGAAACTATTATTATTCAATACAGAAGATAAAAAATTTTACATTCAAAATGATGGCCTAGCTATGGGCTCACCCCTCTCCGGCCTACTGGCCGATATTTATTTGAATTATTATGAGAATACTCACTTGTTGAACAATAATATATATGCAAATAAAATAATATTTTATGCACGGTATGTAGACGATACGTTTTTAGTTTTTGATGGTACTATAAGACAAATCGAATTATTTAAAAACTGTTTACATAAAATAAATAGAAACATCCAGTTTACTCTTGAAACAGAGGTTGTTAACAAGATAAACTTTCTAGATTTAACCATCACTCGACAGATGAATAAACTAAAGTTCAACATTTACAGGAAACCGACTACCACTGACACCACAATACACGCATACTCTCATCATCCTCTTTTACATAAAATGGCAGCGTACAATAGTTTCATTCATAGATTATTGACAATTCCTTTGGATGATAATGACTTCCGTGATGAGCTAAATGTCATAAAATATATCGCAGTTGCCAATGGTTACAATAGTTTAACCATTGACAAACTGTTGAGAAAACATGAAAAAAGAATGCTTAAACCCCGAATAAACAACAACCCGCAAAAAATTTTTATATCTACTAATTACACTAGCTTTATGCCTAAGGTTTTATCTTCTGTATTGAATAATAATAGTTTCACTATTTCATTCAGGACTAATAATAAGTTACTGGATATTCTCAAACCGAAAAAACACACGCCTCCAGAAGAAAATATCGGTATGGAGAACCATACATGACTTCCATATTCTAAGATTTATATTTAAAATCATTTTCAGCCAAACAGACAGGCTGTGTCTTACCTGCCTTTTTATTGCTGTATTAAATGAAAAATATTATATTACATTAAAATGAAAAAATTATAATTTTATTTCCTGGCAACAAAATTATTTTATTTTTAACAATTACCATTGTTTCAAAAAGTTTAAATAAATTTTCAAGTACTTTACTCTTGTTAAAACGTAAAAGGTTGCAGGTAAACTACCCCTTCCCCTTAACCGATCTTCACCAAAATCGAAAGTCATTGAGACCTCTACAATTCAGGGACGAATGCAAAAAATTATTTGATTCTGTTTGAATTTGTGGCTGTTATCGTTTGCCATAGAAAATACGCTTGATAAAAAAACGTTGCAGGTAAACTACCCCTTCCCCTTAACCGATCTTCACCAAAAACAATAGATCTTGAGAACTCTACAAATCAGGGCTGTATGCAAAACATTATTTGATTCTGTTTGAATTTGCGGATGTTATCGTTTGCCATAGAAAATACCCTTGTTAAAAAAACGTTGCAGGTAAACTACCCCTTTCCCTCAACCGATCTTCACCAAAAACAATAGGTCTTGAGAACTCTAAAATTTAGGGCTGTATGCAAATAATCTTTTGATTCTGTTTGAATTTGCGGCTGTTATCGTTTGCCATAGGAAATACGCTTGATAAAAAAACGTTGCAGGTAAACTACCCCTTCCCCTTAACCGATCTTCACCAAAAACAATAGGTCTTGAGTACTCTACAAATCAGGGCTGTATGCAAAACATTATTTGATTCTGTTTGAATTTGCGGCTGTTATCGTTTGCCATAGAAAATACCCTTGTTAAAAAAACGTTGCAGGTAAACTACCTCTTTCCCTCAACCGAACTTCACCAAAAACAATAGGTCTTGAGAACTCTACAATTTAGGGCAGCATGCAAATAATCTTTTGATTCTGTTTGAATTTGCGGCTGTTATCGTTTGCCATAGGAAATACCCTTGTTAAAACATAAAACGTTACAGGTAAACTACCCCTTTCCCTTAACCGATCTTCACCAAAATCAGCAGATCTTGAGACCTCTACAATTCAGGGCTGTATGCGAAACATTATTTGATTCTGTTTGAATTTGCGGCTGTTATCGTTTGCCAAACAAACAAAATTACCCTTGCTAAAAAAAAAACCGTTGCAGGTAAACTACCCCTTTCCCTCAACCGATCTTCACCAAAAACAATAGGTCGCGAGTACTCTGCAAATCAGGGCTGCATGCAAAAAATTATTTGATTCTGTTTGAATTTGCGGCAGTTATCGTTTGCCATAGAAAAAAAATCTACAGACAGACAGACAGACACACAGACAGACAGACACACAGACAGACAGACACACAGACAGACACACACACAGACACTTTTCGGAAAACGACTTTTTTTCATGTTTTGAGTGTAGTAGAATCAGAATCTGCAATAATCTCGAACACGATTTTTTTTGCCATCACCATACTTCCATTCCTTAAGGAATATGGAAGTAAAAACTGGCATATATAAGTTAACATGCAATGATTGCGAGTGCTTCTACATTGGACAGACTGGGAGAGGTTTCCTTAAACGATTTCGAGAACATTTACCTAAGAAAATAAGAAACATTGACAACATCAAATCAAATTACGCCCGACACCTGACTTCACATAATCATAATTACACAGATTTTAGTTCCAATTTAATACCGTTACATGTGTGTAAGAAGGGCCGTTTCATGAATGCCTTGGAGGAATTTGAAATTTACAGTGCATATGCAAACCCAAGGAGTCGCGATATCGTGTTAAATGACCACCTGAACTTTGTATCCAACCGATTGTACGATACCGCCTTGAGTCTACTCGCTGGGGGGTAAGGTAGCAACCGCTCAGTGGCAGAATGAACTTGAACGGGTGCACACCAAAATCCGCGTACGGTTCATATGCAAATTTTGACATTTTAACTTCTTAACGATCTCGCAAGAGTGATAGTTTTAATAATATCTGATGATGGAGCATAAGCTCTGAAACGCGTCATAGACGAAGCACAAGAAATCACACGGCGGATAATTTAAGGTAAATAATTTATTAATTCGTACAAGTGATTTGGTTACCATATTAAACATGAATATTAAACTACAAATAGAGTTCCCTGGTGTTTTTCACTTCATTGGTGGTGCAGTAATTATGAGTTAGTGACCCCTGCATATTTGGAGAGAGAGAGAGTGTAGCTTGGTGTTATGGTAGGAAATATATTGAGAGAGACAGAAAGAGAGTAATAGAGATTTTTAAGATAAATAGAAAGTATAGAGAATTTGTAGAAAGGTTAGGGGTAGAGATGGTGGATAATTATAGTGAATACTTACCTTATAGTGAAATTGAGATGGCAATAATAGTAGATGGTGATAATAATGATAACAATTACTTACCTTGGGAAGTAACGGGTGTCGTAGTAGATAATTATGATGATGATAGAAATGACTTTATAACTTACATGATTATGACAGATAATACTGAGGTAGACAGAACCATACCCGATGATGACATGGTACATGATAAATTGATATGGAATGAACCTATTAATTCAAACGACATTGTGGAAGAATATAAAATTTTAAACAAATATTATATTGATAATAATAATATCATTTATTTAATGTTGTATAGACCTAAGATTCGACTGTTATTCAATAATGGAGGATAGATTGTTTTATTGTGTAATGAACATTTAACTATGTGAACAGTGGTTTTGAAATGGACTGTATATGAGCTGATTTTGGTCAATGATAAAATAATAAGTTGGAGTGTATATTTTGTGTGTGTATTAATGTCAATGTATTTGTGTATTCTTGGTGTTGTGTATTACAGGTAATTTTATGTAAACCATGTATGTAACAGGAAGTTATAGTTTAATTGATTTAATAATAACAATTAATGATTTAATAATAACAATTAACATTGTTTCTTGACTAAACAAGTGAGGAAAGTAATGGTGAAATTTTAAAATAATTGAATTAAATAATTGAAGATTAATTACTTAATTAAGGTTGTACAAAAGAAAGTTTGATAATGAAGTTAAATGGTTCTATGAGATTTAGATTCTAATGAATAATAAATGATTAAGCATGTAATATTTTGGATATTGAGATGTATTGTTATGAGTAGGTGAGGGATGAATTTTCTAATGCAATTGTCAATGATTACAGTAATGTAAAGTGTTTAAAAAGGGATAGCGCCTGGGTGTAAATAAAGGCATGTGAGTTAGTCAATTAAAGTCAATGGGAGTTAGATAAATAAGAATTGTGAATTACCAGTAACACACAAAGAGGGTGTTAGATATTTTAGGGACACAGTAGTAGTGATTATAAGTAGAGAGGTGAGTAAAGTAAAGGGTAAACATATATTTGTTGATGATGATATTTTGTAGTGGGGGTGAGGAGTGCTTTGTAAGGAGTGACCAACGTATAGCGTTGTGGCAGGTAATAGCGTAGTTTAAGGGAGTGTTTGCCGATATTTTGGAGGCCAAATGATTAGGTATGTATATGGCCAGGTAGGGAACACACATCCTAGTACAAAGACGAGCGGTGCCAGAGGATTTAAATGGAATTAGTGAAGGTGTTTATAATTGAGAGATTGGTGTCATAATATGTAAATCTGGTTGCTAGTAGTAGTTTAGCAGAAAGAAAGGTGAGTAGGATTATAAATGTTAGTGCCTATATAATAAGTAAAATCATAGTGAATACAGGAGTCACCCAGACTAATCAATGATAAAAAGGTGAAGAGTAGAAAGTTCATAGTAGAAAGGTAATAAGAAATGAAATAATAATAATGTAATATGAATATTAATAATAAATTTGAAATTGTGAAGAATTAAATGGTAGTAAATGATAAATAATTGATGGCTAATTAATAAAAGTTTAATAATTAAAAGTATTAATTAATTAATTAAAATGTAATGTTATAATTTTATATGCAAATTTAAAGATGTAGGGTGTGTAAATTTTGATCAAAGCTAAATGTGAGTTGTTTGTTTTAATGTAATACTTGCAATGTTAATGATGAGTGTATTATTATGTATTATGTTTATTATGTAATAGCATACGACTCTGAACATGAATCATATGTATGTATAACAAATAGAGTGTGTGGAGGAGAAAGAGAAAGAGGGGTAAATATTGTTAACAGCACCGGATTACTTACTGTTAATGATAATATTAATATTAATAATAATAATAATAATAGTAAATTTTTTTTATAAAATGTTTTAGGAAGAGGGAGATTTTGGTAATTGTATCCATAAATTTTGGATTATATGTTTCAATTGTAGTATAAAGATTTGTGTTTCTTCTTATAATTATATTAATTATGAAAACAAAAAAGGGTTAATTATTATCGATGGGAATCGAAAAAATTGTATAATGTTAAGGGTAGTCAATGAAGCAAATGGCACTTCTATATAATTCTTGTTGAGTTGAAGCAAACCCAGTGCTTCTTAACACAAACCAGCACATAGCTAAGGGGAAACAGATCAGTTAGGGATATAGCATTATACCAAGCCACTATTTTGATATTTTTATTTATTGTTTCAGTGTTTGGTGATGTTGTGACGGCGGTCCTGAGCTGGCCATCGCGTCAGAGCAGGAGCGTAAAGACCCTGATTGGCCTTATGGTGTTGGGATCTCGTAGGAGAAGTCCAGTAAGGTCATGCAGGTACTGTCACCATCACCGGGCCACAGGTGAGTTATTGTATCCTTTTCATATAAATAGTAAGGGGGTTGTGGCAACATCCTAGCTGATCCCTTTAGAAAGTACGAACGTGTCAATGAGAGTTTTTATGCTTCGGCATAAAACCTTTCATTGAGGGGGTTTTGTAACGGTACAATTCCGGTCCTATAATATTTTGGGAAATAATTGTTATAAAATATAATTGTTATAATTGTTTTTAAAGCCCTATAAAGAAAACAGCGTAAAGTTGTCCAAAAGTTTTCAACGACGTAATATTGAGCGGACAGGATTTGTGTCGAGGTCAGGGGAAAATCACAGTAATAGCAAAAAACAGTTCGTCATATTAAAGTAAACAAGCCTAACCCAATTATGACATCAGCTACAGGAATGCGATACGCATTAAATACATTTGTAAACAACAGGGTTTGGCCGTTTCGAACAAAGGACTAATGACGCAGTTTGCCCCACCTCCGCATTAAATAGCTACAAACCGCTAGCAGTTTCGTCTCATCAGAGTAGCGCGCCGGCCGGCAATTCTGTAAAAGCTACTTATATCTAAATTTTACACAACCAAGAGTTTGTTAAATATGTGAAAGTGCAGTATTTTTTAAAATAACAGTTCGACGTAAACCCCAAATTTTGGGTTACGACAACATCGAGAGTGTGAGATCAATGATGGGACATCTTCGAAGAATTTCCAGCTAAGTCATAAAAATGGGGGGGTCCAAAAAGTCCAACTAAGGGTTTAGATAAGCTTTTAATTTTCTGTAAAATTCAATTCATTAAAATGAGCTCAATTTTGGGGAAATCAATTAACTAAAACTTTGTACCACGAATGAGAGTGCGAGTGAGAGAGAGGATATTTCATTACAATAATTAATAAGTGCTGGGTTGTGAAGTCATTATTTTTTAATAACTATATATTATGTTTATTATGTAATAAGTATAAAACATGTTATTTTGGAGGGTTTATAAAATGTTTAAGGGATATTATATGTTTACAAAATAAATGGGACTACGCCCCGAGGCATAGTAACGTGCGTGTTTGGCATATAGTTCAGTAGAGTCATTTTCATATGTACGTAGAGTCTTTTTGATAATAAAGGGTAATGTCATTGGTAAACAATATAAGCCAGAGTGAGTTATTTCAAGTAATACATTCCGCAAGTACTGGTTCGCTAACACGAATTCTGACCTTAGGTAAGTATACATATTTTGTTGTATTTCAGTTTGCAACATGGCGCCCGATGAAAATTTCAAAATTATCGATATTACAAAATAATAAAAAGTAAATAATAATAAAGTTACACTTTATGCAG